>JAWZYV010006520.1:0-337500 GCA_038373885.1 Cheiracanthium punctorium | reverse complement strand
AAATACAGAATAAACCTATTTCCAACTCTGACGAAATCCTTCTCAAAGGTTTCGTTAGGCAGAACTTTACATTAAAAGTAAGGGGTATTTATTTTGATCAATTGCACAAAAACTTCATCCACAACTTAATTAGACCCCTCCCCGTTTTTCTGTAAATCAATTAATTAATAATTTTAACCCTAGCTTAGAATCATAGGCGTAACACGACATTATTTGCCTTTTTAATTTGTAATAGATTACTTCCACGCAAGTTGTATCAGAACACACGACATTCAGTGACATTCTTTTATCATCCATCTTATTTCAAAGTCTGTATCTACTAAAACAAATCGAAAATTGATTTATTATCTATTCCTTATCAACGTGATTGATTTAATTCAGAGCAACTGGCTTCATTCTATTGACAGTTTACTTTTAGGTGCTCTTAATGCGGCAAATGTAAAACAGAAACTATCAATGATTTCATAAGTTACATCTTAATATCTTAAGTTACTACGATTTCATTAACGACTGTCTTATTAAAATTAAAATAAAACATTTAGAACACATTTAATGATACATCTAGAAATCGCATATTGAAATCTGCTGAAACGACTTACAATGTATATTGAGAGTCCATGTGTCCTGCATATCACTGTGAGGCAAAGCGGGATTCTCGGCTTTACACACAACTAGCTTCCCATTGTCTTCAACAACTGGACTAAGATGGATGCTGCTGTAGGTAACATTCCTATTTGTGAAGAATGACTGTTTTCCATTGGGCAAAATTTTATTCTCTAACCACCATGCTATTTTAGCTTGAGGTCTGGAGCCTGACGTTTCGCAATCCAGCCGCAGGTCATCGCCAGCTTTGAGACCACGTGGTGGAGTAGTTATTCGAACGTACAAAGGCTTCACTTGAAGAAAAAAAAAATGATCGTAAAAGGGATAAATAAAATAAGGATAAATAAAATTCCAATGCAGAAATTCAAAATGCACGGGTGTCCAAAATTAAAGTTACAAATTCGACGATTATCTGGAACAAGTGTGTATTCACATCAAGGTGTGGACAGCGAGGTCTTCAAACTTCGTAAAGCTCTAGTAGAATGGTCTAGGAAGAGCCATTGTATGTCGAAAACTATTTTCAATGGTTTTAAGGCGTTAAAATCGGCGCTTTTGGAAAATTGGAAATCACTGCCACAATCATTGAATAATAGTTTCAATATTAGTATCTCCAGCTTGACGTTTCGCTTATATAACTGTGCATTTGGCAACACCTTTTATCAGACAAAATAATAAATTGCTATGGCATATTCTATTTTGTTCGATGTTGGTCTAGTTTGATTATAAGCTTAATAAACACCCACGCAAAAAAAAATTACCACTTACTTCATTACAGCATGAAATATTAGTTTACCGAATTCCCCTCCATTATTCCAATATTTTGTCGAAAAATCTCATTTTTTATGTTAAAAACCTAATTTTGGACACCAGTATATATATATATATATATATGTATATATATATATATATATATATATATATATATATATATATATATATATATATATATATATATATATATATATATATATATATATATATATATATATATATATGATAAAAGACATAGAATACTATATTATAAATGTGTACCTTTTTATCTTTTTTTCTCTTCTTTTTAATGCAGTGAAAACGCACTGTTTCATACATGCATAAAACATACTAAATCCAAATGACACATGAAAATAACGAATGAAGAAAAGCAGATCTAATATTAAATTGGTAAGAAATTCCGTATTTGAAGAAAATATTTGTCAATGATTTCATAGATACTTCTCATAAATATTACACAGCCTATCATACCGATAGATGCAGTAATTGATCACTTTATGAGATGGTATGATTGCTTTGAATCCTTCTAGGTCACACGTCGAGAAAAGAATTCCCAGAAGTGTAAAAAAAAATATATTCTGTCATCAAAATATCTAGAGCTGATCACAAAGAATACATACAAAATGTAAATGTACTTTGGAAAAGGTGAAAAATCGCATGCATGAATATTTACGGCATGTATTTTTGTGCAATGTCTGTTATATGCGTGTATAAGTATTGTATTCGAGAAATAAATGCAAATATCATGATGTTACACAGGTAGGTATGCATTGTTATTTTAAGCAATATTTTTTAATTTATGTAAGAGAAAAAAAACTCACTTTGGCTTAAATCTAATATAAACATTGTGTTCGTAGCTACATCCTATAATGGGGTAATTTTCTTTCATATTTGAAATATCCTAAATCAAAATATAAATCATTTTTTTGTTATGATAAACATTTGCATTCTACAGAGTGATTATAATTAAACTTCCCCAATAAATTGGGCTCCATAGCTAAAACAGAAAAACAGATTATAACGAAATTTAGCATATAGCCTCTAAATAAGATGCCTTCAAATAATTTCGAAAACATATAGTTTAAAAAATTCCTCTAGGTGGCGTTTTGCACAAAAATACGTACAAAATTTAACAATGAAAAAGGCTAATTTGAAATGGACAACCTATTTTAACATTTATTCCACATATTTTGAACGCCTATTGGCTTCTTTGTGTCATTTTTTTTTGAGCTGAATTCACTATGCAAAGCGCTACCAAGTGGGCGACACTTTATAACAAAACTTTTTAAACAGCTTCATTTAGTGAATTTAGTGCAGCTGGAGTGCCAAATTTGGTGGTTATCTGATCACCCATTTCAGCTGCAAAATACTGCTTATAGGTAAGTGTAATTATAACAATCCTGTATACCTTCTGATAAAGTTTCATTCATCTCATTTACATGTTTTATTTGGATATTAAATAAGTACAGCAGGTAACAAAACAAAAATGGTGCATTAAGAATCCAAAGTTTCTAAAGAAAGTACTTGAGAAAATTTAATTAATATCGAAAAACTGAATAAATATTATAATATATCAACTATAAAAAGGAAAATTTTCAGTACTTTTCGTTTTAATTATCCTTCTTTCGTATTTATATCGTAAAAATACCATTTCAACAAACTAATTAAACATCGAAAAGAGCCATTTTTTAATTTTTAGGGTATTTATAAAATTCTGACATATTGCAAAATGAAATGCGAAAAAATATATTTATAAATATTTTTCCAAAAGGAAAGCGGTAAAGTGCATTCATTTATAAATTAGCCCTAGGTAATTTATTTTGTTTATTAGATTAATTAAAAATTAAAAAATATACATTTAATAGTTTTGATAGTTAATCTAGAATAAATTTATGCATTGTTGTGTTTTGACGCTGTCTAATAAAAAGGCAGAATTAACGTAATTAATTATTTTTAAGTTTTAAAAATGCAATTGTTTGGTAAACAATATTTTTAATCAAAATATTGATCGTTAATTTACATTTAAATAATAACTTTGTATCAAAGTTTAAAGCTTAAAAAATATAATACATTAAGGTAAATACTAGTTTTAAATTTCAGTTATCTGATTCACGTGATGTTCAGCCATAATGAAAAAAAAAAGAATGTTGAAAGAAAATCAGTAAAATAAAATGTAAGGGACGGTGGGCTAAAATGATACCCTTAAGGTTTAAGCTTGCATAAACTAACATAAATGCTTAAATAAAGCTTTGGCTCTTTGCTATCATATTTCACGCTGTAATTTGCATCATAAACATATTTTAATGATATTTTAAAACTACATTGAGTAGCAAAAAGAATAGAATTTTGAGAAAGTGTCCAAAGGATCATTTTACCCTCACCCAAGGGCAAAGTGATCCTTCATTTAAAAATAATAGTAAATTTTTTATCAGCAAAATAAATGATGCATAAGTAATTATGACTATACATAATGAAATATAATTAGTTTTACAATAGATAGTATGCATAATTTATTTTAAGAAAATCTTAAAATTAAAAAAAAACTGTCGCATGAAATAAAGTGGAATATTTCAATATTATAATTCCAAATTTATGGCCTACAATGAACTCGGAAACAAGTTAAATAATGTAATGTTACGCATAATGGGAGTCACACATATTTAGAACGATTGAAAGCCTGCCATGATGTCTAGGACTCGGTACTTGAGTGTCTTTAGTCGATGGATCATTTTACCCGGCAATATGACTGCCCATTTTAGGTAATATTACTGGATAATGCCGAGAAACATAAAAAAACTTAGCAAGAGCAATTTTTCATACACTAAAAACATACACTATTCAGTAAACCAACTCATATTTCTGTATGAAAGACTGGGTATTTAAATAAATAGGAATAGTAGTGCCTACCTTATAAATGATGTTATAAAACCCAGTTTTTCAAAGAATTTTATTTAGACGCGTAATACTGTGATCGCTTGAATGCTGCCATTGCTTCTTCTTCACTTGTCACAACTAGTTTATGTGTTATCCTGTAGATAACGCTACCTGTATCTGAGAAAGCATGTGGATCGTTTAACACGGAGCATTATTTTGAGCCACCTGCCCTAATATCATTTTGGTACAGGATTTTGTGTGATACTCAAAAACGCCACAAAAACAATACGCTGCATTATTTATAGAGGAACAGAAATGAAATATGAATTTTGTTGGGTGAAGTGAAATGCACATTTGCAAAAGCACAATATGCTCACTGCATCATTATAATATGTATATTAGGGTGATCCTGAAATTGAACCATTGAATCTGAACCTTTTGAACCGAGGCACCTTCGTAGTTGGCTCTAAGGCCTAAAAAGTGTTTTTCGTTAAAATTTTAAATCTGAACTTTTTGGTCTCGCTACCCAGTTTTAATTCTTTTAGATTTGAAGAAAATTTGTAAAAGAAATAGGATTTGACGTAAGTAAATTATTTTAGGCTATGTTATATTTTCATTAAAACTTTTCGAACTACAGTCTTAATGCCACGCTGAAGAACATATACAGGATGATCCAGAACTCTTGTAAAAGAATATAGAAAAAGTGACAGAAGAATCCAAGACGGTTCCGAATGACATAGTAATGTAGGGTCAAGGTTGCCTTCTTCATGTATCTGCTAACAATCACTTTGGAATAATAGTGAAATTTCTTGCCATGATTCGTCAAAAACTAATGGGTCTTTCACAGAACACCCCTTGAATAAAATTCATTATTAACACTATTGATTACTATAGTAAGTATTATATATTATTTGCAGGAAGGATTATTAACGTGATTATTTACAATTAACCGAAAACAACGTTTCTGATCCCCGTTCTCTGCGTTATTCTGAACCACCTGGGTTACCTCTAACACTCCTTACATGTATAGTTTGTTTACTTTCGGTTTCCTTTTTTTACAAAATTTCTGAATCATCTTGTATTCAGAGTGCCCATTACTAAAGTGCCCCTATACTGATCAACGTCCAACGAAAAGTACCGGTCAGAACGCTTCTTAAGCTATCAGAATACGTTAATGAGACGATGGAAGAGCGATTTTCTTAGAAAAAAAGTTATTTCAAAAAATCGCCAACCGCGGTGTTTGACAATGTTAGAGTTCCTGATATGTAAACTCTTGAATGCGCAGAGGTGTAAAACATCTGCTTAACAAATTACTTATTGTTTGCTTCCTTTGAGAATGGCTATTGGTCTGTCTTATTCGCAATACCATATTCTGTGAGGCTCCACCTGCTGGTGATATTTTGAAGTAATTTTTTCCTAACAATCCTTTCTCCCATAGTCTCGCTGTAGTCCAGTTTTGATAGGGAAACTTTAATTATGAACCAGCTGCACATCCACACAGAGATATTTATATGCTTTTATACTCCCATTCTTCACACTATTTATGCAAAAAAAAGATGTTTCTAAAAGATCAAAAAGTAAAAGCAACAACGGCAGTAGATAATCTTACTTACTATTAAGGTCAATACGAACTGAAGCGTTGATAGGCTCTGTTAAGTTAGTGTTTGATGCCTGACAGGTGAGTTCAACCATGTAATCCGATCTTTTCAGTTCCATGATAATAAGCTCGTTCCGAACGAATCCTTGCGATGTTCGGAAATACGTGTCATCAAGTAAAGCCCCTGATCTCCACCACGTCACAATAGGAGCAGGATTTCCTGAACAATAGAAAATGTATTATAAAGTTAAATTCAACGTAAATTGTAGGGAAAATAATTAATCAATGTCAAACTTTATCGGATAGAAACATTCCCGGAGCTCCTGTTTAATAAATGAGGAACATTCCTCACTTATTTCCGTTAACTATACAATCTTGTTTTAACACATGTGACAAGACAAATTATTTAATGAGAAAAAAAAACATACCTTTTGAATGTTATATTTATTTATAATATATTACAATAAGATTTTTTTTAATATATTCTAACAAAGAATATAATTAGTTTAACGTATAGAATCGAATAAACAAATGACTTTACGTTTCTTAGTTAATACAACATTAATCAGCAAAACGTTAATTTATAATCTCAAAAAGTAATTTCAAAATATTTTATTTTTTAAATTTATTTTTAATTTAATTTGGATCTCTGCTATTTATTTTTGTATCTTCTGAACTAGAAAAGACAACAATGTTTTTCTCAAAATATTGATACCTGAGAGTGCTAAGACAAGTACCAACATAATCAATAATTTAGTATTGTCACTAATGAGAAATTTCTAATGAACCTCGTACTCGTAATTAGCACACACCCTTGATATTCTTACTACAAAAACTTTAAGAGAGATGGAAAAAATATTTTCCTTCAAAATAATGTTTATTTCTTTTAACTCTCTTGAGGGAAATGAATGAAAGGCGAAAAGTTCGGAACCTACAAACAGCGTTTTTCAATTTGCAGAGAGTGCCTTAAAAACCCGCAAAAAATAATTCGCAATATCTCCGGAAATTATCATAGAAAATTGGTGAAAATTTATATTCAGGGTAATTTGAAAATTTTCTTTCGTTTAATAAAGTCAAAATACAGTGTTGCCATTGAGAAAAACGAAGTTGATGCAGAATTAAATATGAAGACGGCCCCTTATGCAAATTAAATAATTATCAAATTAAAGTATGCGTTATTTGCAAACGAATGGTATTTATAAATTTTCCTGTATGACGAACGACGGCGAAATAAAGAGCAAGTGGGGCATTTTTTTTCCGCAGCTGTACAAAAACAATACACACAACAGGTACTTATCAATGTGGGCGCACGTTTAGGACGATTTTTTTTCAGCTGAAGTCACACTCAATACCACAGATTTGTGAGGCCTGAAATGTATCCACAGGATCACATTCTGTGGAACTGTGTGTGGCATCTGTTGTAGAAGGTGACAATTTTTTCGCCCAAAATGTGCTTCCAGATTCATAAGCTCTGTTCGTGCTTTTTGTATTACAAAATTGTAGTTATTTTATCTTTAAATATCAGTTTCTTTTTAGAGTTTATTGTAAAATATTACGTGATTTATACTGCATATTTTAGCATCAGTTTTGTAAAAGTAGGATTTAAACACAGATTAACTATAGTTAAATGCTTATAAATTTAGTCTTTAGCTGAAAATGTGTTTTAGTACTCCTGATGAAAATGATACGTATTTTGTTGCATTGTTAATAAAAATATTTCTAATTTATATGCAAGAAATATTTGATATGTTGTAATTATTTTTCCCAAGTATTTCCATTCATCTGTACGACGGAAAGTCATGAAGTAAGTCACAAATGCATAATCGCACGGTTTAAAGTAGTAACAGGTACATCCAATGAATGGTGATAGATGGCAGTATCATACAGCTTTATGATGTTCGACTCATATTGAATGCTGTTTCATCATGCTATGAGTGCAGTTTCATCACGATAACGCACGTCCTCACATACAGCTCATTTAACTCGGGATACATTTCAACAATTTCGGTGGGAAGTGCTACAGCATCCGCCTTACAGCCCAGACTTAGCCCCAAGTGATTTTCATCGGTTTTGTCCACTGAAACAACATCTTGGAGGCAAACAATTTGCTGATCATGACGACGTTCAACATGAAGTCCTGCTGTGGATGAGACAGCAACCTAAAGAATTTTATGCAGCTGTAATTGAGGTTCTGATAAAACGACTCAACACTGCTGGAGATTATGAAGAAAAATAAAATTGTTTCGAAGTTATTATCATTGTTTATTACTTATTTATTACCTTTTGTGACTAACGACTTTCCCTCGTATTTACGAAATTCACCGGATTCAAATTTTAGTAAAATAACACATAGTATTAAAGAATATAACCTGTTTAATCATAGTATCACGTTGTCAAAATATGAAAGCGGAGATGCGATGAATAAAGCTTGTGAAATAACACACATTAAAAGATACTTATCAACTTGGACGAGAGCTTCGGCATAAAAATATTTACCTTTCTTCAGCAGAAGTCAACACATAGTGTCTCAAAAAACCATGGATTTCTGAGATCTGCATTCGCATAGCTTATTTTATTTACTCAACACTTAAAAAAAATCATGTACTAAAAAAGGTGTTTTTCTCCAACTAATAAAACGCGATTCAAATTCTGACTTCGTAAAAGCTCCTGATTCAATGTCACAATATTATCTACATGCACATAAATATTCTGAAATATAATCTATGGCATGAAAATTCTAAATAAACTTTTAACCAATTTCAATAGAGTAAAAATAAAGCATAAAAAATTCTGGATGTACTGTTTGCTTGTATTTTTTGCAAACAGAAATGTGCACATTTCTAAAGCCAACATAGCTGCTGAAAGTTTCATAAAAAATATATGAGATACACGAAACATAAAATTTGTGACAAGCAAAATTGTAAACATCAAAATATTTTTCCGCTAAAGAAGAGTTTTAACTAAACAATCCTTGTATTTAGTTGACTAGAATTTGAAGTTTTTCGGGAAAAAAATCGATTCCATTTAGTTATCGGGCAGTAAAATAATTAAATATTTATTAAATAAATAAATAAATAACGTTAAAGGAACATTAACTGTACAAATAAAACTCACTACTCAAAAGTAAGGTTTCTTAATGATTATGAAAGTTTTTATGACATATTCTGTGGAGATTTACACCCTCAATACATTTGCCTTATTAAAAACATTATAAATTATCAACTCTTCGCAAACAACAAATTTTGTTTTAAAAAATCTATATAATTTTAATCACCATCTAATTTAAAAACATTTAATGTGATGGTAGTTATAAAAAAAAGAAAGAAAATCCTTCTCGCAGTGATTTATCACACGTACCTACAAGCACATTTAATTTCGTTTTGAAAAATGCCTAATGAGATACACCCTCCCACCCCCCCACATTGCGTGAATCTATCTTCGCCGTTACATGTGGCATTTTATCTTTATTAAGAGCATACAGATATTCTAATTAAGAAACCGTACAAAAACTTTTTCTGGCCTTGGAAAGAAATAAAAGGCAGATTTTTACTTCTTACCAGCTAAATCGATCAAATATCTTTTTTTTTTTCAAGAATTTTCTACCTACCTCCTTCGGCTTCGCATAGTAGTGAAAGATAAGCTCCTTCGTCGTAAGGACCTGCTAACCGCTTCAGCTTCTGACCTCGGTCATCCATTATAACGACTGCTTGAGGGGGAACTGCAAAGAAGAAAGAGTAAATCCTCTTTTAAAAACTGGGGAATTTTTTAGGATACTTATGTCTTACGGTAATCTTAAAAATAATATCAACTGATAAGAATGAAAAAAAAAGGTAAATATAATCATTTTTCTCGAAGTTTTAGTGAAAATGTATTGACTGGGATGTACGGCTGTATGGAAAAAAATATATATATTCTTCCTGGAGGATGTAATCTTTTATGTGTGTGAGGAAATAATGCTGCCTCAGAGCTTTCGGAACATGAATAATGACGCTGAATTGCAGCTTAGTGCAATCTCAAACTGTAGTTTGGAGGGAAGATGATAAAGTAAGCTACCAAAACATAATTTAAAATAGACATTTTCCAAGTGTGTTACTGTCAGAAGCAGAAGCTAAAAAAAATAAAAAACGCACAACAGAACTAGAGTATAATCTATAGATCTAAAGCAAAATTTGTCAGTACTAAATTTTTTCTACTATTTTTTCATATAAAATACACTTTTTTTCCTGAATGACGTCTTCCATTGTTTTCACAAAAGTCTCTGATAACTGTGTTTATTATTATTATGAATCTTCTCGAATGATAAAATTAGTTTTAATAATATTTATATATAATGCCAACATAGGTTTTCTTTTCTTATTTTTAATTAATGAATACGACTGAATAATCAATTAATCCTGGTGAAACTTAAAAAAAATAAAATAGTATGTATGGACGGCCATTAGCGTTTGAGTATATTATCAGGTTTCAAAGTAACTCTTCTTAACGGCATGTATATGAGAAATGAGCACCACAGTTATGTTAAAACGTCATCTTTTATGATTAGGCGTTGTGTTGCTGCAAATTTTAAAGAGGATACACCATAATTTAACTTTTACCCGTTTTTTCACTAGGTTAATTCGTCACCGAGTTTACTTTGAAATATCGGTCTTTGTTAAACTTTCAATTCCTAACACAAGTTATCATCGGAAACCTCCAGATTCCACTTCTTTAAGTGCTAAATATCACTAATTTTCGCTTCTCTCCGTGTCGCATGTGATGATTTCGAGATAGCAACCTTTTATTTTTCAGTGAACCATTGTTCATGTTTCTAAACTTCTTTATGAATCGTATCCTTTGGCACAAATATCCTAAAGATTTTGGAACTTCTCTCACTGCAATTGTTGGGTGGTAACGAGTGTTTTAATCTGTCGAAAATCCGCATAGATTTGTGATATCCGATCTTCCAAATATGCGTTTCAATTTTATATTTGCAAGAACTTGATAAATTTCGTTAAATATGTATCCCCGATCACTTAGCATTAGACAAAATTTAGGAAACGAGCTTACTTTTAGATTTCATTTTCAAACATTTAGTTGTCTCTTCTACTTCAAATTCTTTTTCTCAGGGCACAAGCATGTATTGTTAAAGTTTGCAGACCTTAAGTTTTTGTAGTCTGTGGCTTCATTTTCTTTAGATTTCCGTATGGGAATAATAATTCATTGAAATTTGAAATCGTCCTTTAGCTTTATCAAAAAAAGACTGATTTTCATCTGAACCAGGGGTCCCAAACATTTTACTTCTTAGACCTCCTTGGAAGATTTTTTTAACAGACCCCTTAAGTTTTTTAATCCCTAAAAACCACCATGCGTGAAGTTGAAGGATAGTTTAATAATATAGAAAACTACATTTTATTAAATCTCTTTCAATTTTACAAATTATATATAATTGTAACATGTACAGTGTGCCCGAAAACGTTGTTATCCCAACAATTTCTGAATGGTAAGAGCTATAGTCATAAAAAAGTGGGGTCTAAATATTACAGTAACATTGCAATGTGCTAAATATTGTAAAAAAAGAAAATGCTTACACTGCTACCTGCTTGGCTAAATTTGGAGTTGGATTTCTTATCTTGAAAATAGTTCGAGAAACGGAAAAAAGGTGAATTACAAAGTTGCTCGGCATCACTGATTTATTAATAAAAGACATTTTTATCGCATTAATGTTAAAAATGGAAGCCATAAAATCCACGGCGTAAAAAAGTATCAGTGATATTTTGACAGCGTGTCACTAGGCATATTGTAAAACTTCCATCAGAAATTGAAGACCAGCCTTGGCTTTATATATGTGAATTGCACCGCAAATGATAATCTATTCTATTTATAAATAGTAAAATGGAAATTTTTATTATCTTTCAATTATATTCTTTGAAAATTAAATAGAAAAAATTTAAAACAGAAAAATTTATCATCGACCTCAATAGACTCTTAGAACACTACAGACTCTTTTAAAAGCTTCATGGGACTCCGTTGGGAATCACTGATCTAAACAATTAGCATTGTAGCAAATCAAATAGTTGCGCTTTTGTTACCTATGTAAAAGTTTCTTGAACATTTTTACAGACTTTGTGATTGTGATGCCTCAATTCTAAATTTTTAGGTTGAATGACGCCATGGTCTGGATGTTTCATCGCGGTATATTCATTGCACATAAAAATGCAGTTTTTTCTGCAATTTGATCATTCTCCTTCATATTAACAATATGAAACTAAACACTGACATATCATCCGAAAACTGAAAATGAATAATTTGAAATGTTATGCGTGTTCAACGAAATTTTTATTAAATGCGCTATATAAAAAAGGAAAACCCTTGAGAAATACAAATTTATATCATTTGAATAAAAAATGTTATCGAATTTATTTTGTCATTCATAGGAAATTATAGCAAGTAGCAAAATATATGAGATTTCATTTATTTATGTTTTATGTATTACAACAAAAAACATATTGGTATCATTTTAAATGTTTGTCTATTGAATATGCTAATCCTTGAAAGCGTATTTGAAAATAAAGAAAATATGTGTACATATGAAAGAAGTTCTTTTTAAATAATGCTTATTTTTAAAGTATAATGTTCTGAATTCGTCAGGTATTTTAGAAGCGACTCATGTAAAGTTAGAAGCCGAGAAAGGATATTTCAATAAATATTGACAGTTTGCAAAATGTGCTGTCAGAATGTTCGAAACGCTTTGTCGGAAAAGATTTGAGTGTCAACGATTTAAACATTTTATTTAAATTCTCCATAGGTATTTCAAAAAAACTTGCGCATTAAAGGAAAAATATATGCATGCTAAAAAATTGATAAATTCACTTATTGGGTTATTCGGAAGGTAATGTCGTTTTTTCGTATGTCAATATTTTGCCTAGGCAAAACTATTGAAGATAATAATACGAAATTCGACACGTATGTGTGTTTCTTAGCAGGTTCTAGATTGGAAAATATTTTCCAAAATTCGTAAAGTGTGTGTGGGGGGGGGGAGGGGGCCAAAACAGTCTTTTCACATATCCTGAGTGATCTCAAAGAAGAAAAGACGAGATATCCATAAAATTCTTGTTGTAAAATGCAGCCCTCGCGAATGCCTAAAAATTAATTTCTGAACATATCGAATATGATTCTTCATAGGGGAAGGGTGTCCACTTTTTTAAAGAAGGTATTATTTATAAAATTTTCCCTTTAAAATTTAACAAATGAGGGTCCTATGCCTAGGCACAGCTTGTTTGCAAATCAATACTTGTTGAAAGTTTATTTGTTTGAGTTAAAATTTTACTTGCCATTAACCCATTAAGGACGGAAATTTTACCCTCCCTCCCCCACAATCTTTCCCTTGAACTGAATTAACTTCATTGGGGTTACATGAGTGAGAATGTCCTTTTCTATGTTTTCAGATGTCAGATGTGAGATTTAGTAAATATGGCCAGGTGACCATATGGTCACGGTAGTTCTTTATGTGACCATACTATAAATCATTGTTTGCTGTTACCATACGGTAACCCTGGTACTTAAGGGTTAATAAAAAGAGTTATCAATTTGTTAAAAAACCTAAATTAGTGTAAAAATCTACTTTAAAGTGCTATATTAACCCTTTGTAAGGCGGTGATAAGTATACTTACCGCATACTTTACCATCTGTTTCAAAATGTTTAATATAAACAATTTTACCAGTTTTTCATCTGTAAAGAACTATATTAAATTTTGTGACTACATAATGAAGCATATCAAAATGAATACGATATGACTGTACAATATATGATCTCTGTGCCGTTTAATGCTTTCAAAACATTTTGGTAAATAGTATTTTCATTTCAGTGATTAAAAGAATGTAGCATGCATTAAAAAATATTTTTATTTATTTTGCAGTTTGAATTATTTATAAAAAATTAAAAAAATACATATTTTATAATAAATACTATAGTTATATCTGTAAATATTAAAATATAAAGACGAAATAAAAAGTATTATTTCCACCTTTTTAATAATGAACATAGTTATAGCAAAAATATGTGTACAATTCAGTTCATTTTATGTAATAAGGCAAATAACATTATCTTCAAAAATAAACTTTTACCTCAAAACTACTCAAATGTACCATTTCTAAAAATGAAAAAAAGCATCTTTGAAGGGATAAAATATTAAAGTGTCGTTATGTAACGCACACTTGTGTAATTAAATGTCTTTCAATGCCTTTATACAGTATTAAGTTGCTATACTTTGTCATCGAAAAGTTCATAGATAGTGCAAATACATAAGCTAAAACTGTTTAGGATCCTTATACGGTAATTATTTTTTAGATATATATGTTTTGGCAAATGTAATGAAATGAAGAATTGTGCATGGCACTCTGCGTCATTTATACATTGTAATAAATAGTGATATATTTATGAAGGACAAAATATGTGCAATTACTATACTAATGAGAAAGTTTCAGAACCAGTGTTATCGTATTTTCAAGGAGGCAACCTAAATGTAGAGACCTGAATCATGATTTCTTTTCAGTTTGAAAACTCCATGAAAGACCGTCAGAGCGTCTGGCTACCGCTATGTGCACGTGCAGGTCTCTAGAAATTCCGATACTAGTGGCGTTTTGATAACCTAGAAAACAGAACAGTTGGTGCAGCCACAGTTCTGTGAAGAAGCTGAGGAGAAAAATCTCCTGTCATTTGATAAATGAAAAATAGCCGGTTATTTTAATAGATATTCAATTATATATCACGTTAACCAAATGTCGCCGGTAATTATGCATAATACCGGTTTTATTACATTTAGTAGCATATATATTACATACCTGCCAACATTATAAAATATAATTAAACACGTTTTCTAAGCATTATCTTTTTAGTACATCTTTTTAGTATGAATAGGAAAATTATTATATACAAAAGATGGTTAATTATATTTCGGAAAAGTTGACAACTATGATATGAATTAAAATGCATTTATCTTACCCAGAATAACAAGCTTCACCGACCGCGTTACGGTTCTAGATCGTCTGTATTCTATTCTACATTTGTAAATTCCCTCATCTTCCACTCGCGCAGGCTTTATCTTTAGAGTAGGAGGATACTCTGTAATTTCAAAATGTGCTCTGTCGATTAGAGTTTTTCCAGGGAAATGCTTTGCTTGGTCCGGCGGACCTTTTCTAAAGTCTAGTGTGTATATAGGAGATTTTGGAGCTTCTCTGTACCAAAGAATAAGAGAAATGATATCTGGTTCTTTTGGAATGGCAATGTTACAAGGCAATCTGGCTTCTCCACCAGCTACTGCTTGGAATTCTCTGATTGGAACTGAAATTAAGAAAAATAATTAATTTATAAATTTCTGAAGTATATTTTAAAATAATAAAATTATAGTGTTATAAGCAGTTTACAATAATGACAAATATATATAAAAGAATGTCACGATGATAAATGTAGATTAAACTATGTAATTCGGTAAGAGTGATTACGACAATAATCTCGACAAGTATAATTTTGTACTACCATATTTTATTTTCATTTCGGATTTACACAAACATAAACTACTTCTATAACTGTAAATATCTTTCAGGACTATTTTTACATTCCTTCAGCATCGTCAGAGAGTTTTCACAATATTTACTACTTACATCCCGTAAAACTTTCATTGTTACAGTTTTAAAAATCAATATAATCTTTTTAATTTGGGGTTAATCATGATTAAGCGAAAAAATCTAATATTTTCCTAGTTAGTTGATTGTATTAAATATTTAAGATATTTTTAATAAAGTGTTTTTATTCTTATAAGAAATTTCATTAAATTTAATCCCGTTGAATGTATTATATAAAAAAGTTTTAATACTAATGAAAAAATGTACAAAACATATTCCTAACTTCTATCAACAATAATACTTGTGAGGTTGAATTTTTCGCAAAGTTGCAAAATAAAGAAATATAATAAACGCATAAAAAAGTCATGATAATAAAAAAAAATAAAAAAAGAAGAAAAAAAATAGTTATCAAGTATTATTGCATCTAACAAACAGGTTTTTGGCATGTTGTTCGCCATAGGCCTTCTTTCGTAAAGAAGATATACTCAGGTCGTCCCATTATGTTTTATCAAAATATTAATTTCTATCCCATAATTTATAAAATCATTAATCTTTCACATAATAACTGTAACATTACACGTCCTCAAAATACCTGAAGTTTCTTTAATGAAACTTCATTTTTTATTTTCTGTAACTGAATACAAAATAATGTGTAGAGAAACATTTTTATTCAAATGTGTTTTGGGTCAAAATTTCTGTAACCAGATACATCTAAACGAAGTTAATTCGAGCAACTATTTAAATAAATGAAATGGATTAAAAGATCTTTTCAACTTGCTCTTGATATTATGTTGAAAAAAAAAGTATGTTGTTATTTATTTAATCCCCAAAAAATTGTAGAAATTTTAAACAGAACACAAGTTTGTCCATTTCAAAGTACTTTGCATTAAGTTTGTGAATTCTTTTTTTTTTCCAGTAATATATTAGAAAATTCAAATTAAATGTTTCTGTATTATAATATTTTTTATGAATATACTTTCTTTTAAACCAACTAAAATTTCTCGACAAGCATATTTACTTATAAGTGGATACTTAAAGTAGGATTTGCCTCGACAGCACCTTTCTCTTAAAACAATGAGTACCGTTACTCAAATATTGACTTTTCGAAAGTGATAGCTAACTGACGTTTCATCGTGCAACAGCATAAAGGATCAAATTGTGTACTTAAAGGATTTTTCAGAGTAATAGCAGAATATCTGAACCTTACAAACTACTCTAATTCTGGTAACGTAATAAACGGTGCTATGGGTATTCTTTTATAGATCCTTAATCCGACGTCTTTTCATCCATGATTGCAGATTTGCATATATATTGCACAGTTTATCACATTCCTGCTTGACATTAATATTTAAAAAACAAAATGGTTACCATATGTTAAAACAAAACTATGCATTTCTGCACAAGACCACATGTAATCCTAATCTTAAATGCTGGTAGAATTATCTTTACTTACCACATAGAAGAAGAAGTTAGAATTATCTTTACTTACCTGTAATTACCACATTTTCATATAAATGCAGTTGAGAATAGTAAAAAAAAATATAGTGTGTGTGGAATTTCGTTTTAGTTTCATTTTTTTTCCACATAAAAGTAAAATAAATAAATGCTTATAATGTATGTAACACAAAACAGAATCAGTGGAAAATAGTGCAAGTACTATTACGTTTTATTACTTATTTAAATGCCATTCTGAAATAACAGTAAAGAACAATGCGCATTTCCCGATTTGCTATGAATCATTGCAATTTTTATTCATAACAGTACTATGTATAATATCTTGGTTTCTTCAGAAGTATATTGCAGTATGCCCATATATGTAAAATAAGGTGGGCAACCACTTTGGACCCTGAGCTGGGCTCGTTTTAAGGGGACGGGTCACTGCCCGTGGAGTTACAGCCGTGCCGGCGATACGATAGGAAGCCCGCTTGGCGGTAGGACAGCCTTGCCCTCGGGCTGGTGCTATCGAAATATTAAATTAACCACTCCTGGTTTAGAACATATTTTTATTACAAGAACTTTTCCCACAGATGAGGCTACAGAGGTCGCAAAAAATGCTGCTTCACTGCAAATCTTTGAACACATTTTAGAACACTTTTTGGAACACTTATTTTGTCCCCTTTTTGAGAACACTTTTAAAAGCACATTTCAGAGCACTTTTTGGAACTCATTTCAGAACACTTTTTGGAACACACTTCGGAACACTTATTTGTCCCCTTTTTGAGAACACTTTTTGGGAACACATTGTAGAACACTTTTTGGAACCCATTTCAGAGCACTTATTTTGTCCCCTTTTTGAGAACACTTTTTGGAACAGATTTGAGAACACTGTTTGGAACCCATTTCAGAATACTTTTTAGGACACTTATTTTGCCATCCTTTTTAGCACACTTTAAGGAATGCTTTTAGGATTAGATTTGAGAACACTTTCTAAAAAGTAAGCGCAGGTGCGGCGGAAGTGACGTCATCAAGGGGCGCGGCCGCAATTGGCGTAAGGGGTGGAGTTAAGTTGTTTCCATCCTGGATGGTTGAGTTGTATTTTTTCTTTATTTGGAGTCTGCTATATTTCGATTGGGACATTTTAGTTATTTTATTTAATTATTAATTAATTAATTTTAATGCTGCCATTTGTTATTGCATTTTTAGTGCTGCAATCTGGTGTTATGTTTAAGAACTACTTTTTAGTTTTGGAATTGGACTTAGAATTTTTTAGAGTTTGGAACTGATTTTAATGAATTATTGAATTTTAGTTAATTCCTATAATTTAATGCTGTCATTTGTTATTGAATTTTAGAATTAATTTGTGGACTTGGATTTTATTTTTTCTCACTTACCGGCAGCGGGATTCGAACCCCGGACCTCCCGATCTCGAGGCCAATGCTATACCGTCCAGGCTACTCGCTCATAACAATAGCGTTCTAACAAAGAAAGCAATGATTTCACCAGTGTTCCCAATCTGTACTCAAATGTGCTCCTAATATGTGTTCCCAATCTATTCTTAAGGTGTTCCCAATCTGTTCTCAAATGTGTTCCTAAGTTTAGATTAACAAATATCCTAAGCATAACACTTTCAGAACATTTTCAGAACACTTTCGGAACACTTCCTTTATAAAGAATCACATTCGGAACGCATTTCAGAACACTTTTAGGTAACTGGAACACTTTTTTCCAATAAATGTGTTCCAAATGTGTTCCCAATGTGTGCTGGGAATTTGCAGTGTTTCTGAATGGTGTTAGCACTTTAATTAGAGCGGGTCACATGGTTTATAAGGTAATCACATGTTCCAAAGACGTGCATTTATTGGCTATTCTCGGGTCTCACAGCCCCTCGAAATTCTTGCGACGCTTGTCGAATACAGGACGATAACACGTGGGAAAATATACCAATTTTTTAAAATTAAATTTGGATCCCAAGACAAAACCTTTGTTTGAAACAATAAGAAGTTGCTACACCCCTATAGAATTTTGAAGGAAGCTAATAAAAATTTAGAATTTTATGCTAATTAGAATATATGCTATATATAACTTGCCAGACGTCCCGGTTTGCAGTTAAATCACAGTGTCCCGCTAGTTTACTTCACGTCCTGGTAAAAATTAAATTTGTTTATAGATGACCAAAAAAGTCTAAACATAATTAACTGTAAAGGATTATTTAATATAATTAGTATTTGTCATTTATTTCACTTCTGTATAAAAAGTGAAAACTACAGAAGAGTGATGGTCTATTAAGAAATCTTGTACAATTTTTCATTCCTGATTCAAAGTGTTTCTTCTTACTTAAGTAACTAATAAATATTAACATGTAAGAAATAAAATGTTTAAATGTATATCCTTGTGTCATTTATTAATATCCTCGGTTTAGGTTCCTAATCAGTAACCATTTATTTAAAGCAATCAGAATAAACTACCCACTAAAGCACTCCAAAAACCTGACAAGGGTGTTACCCTTGGAAAAAAAATGTAAATGTGGTTTTACGGCCAATTATCTGCTCAAGGGATCTAGGCGGAGGGAGGATTACCTTGGGGGACATTCTAAGGGATCCTAACCATTACTTACGAGAAGTTTAGGAGAAAACCACGGAAAACTGCGAACAGTTAGGTCGGCGGATGCGACCTGGTTTTGAACCAGGCACCATTTTTAAATAAAATTATGAACACCTGCCCCTATCCCTGCAACTGGATTTCTTTTCCTTTTTTTTCCTTTCTTTCGCTCGTTTTTTCTTTTTTTTTTGTTACATGTAATAAAGCACAAAGTGTGGAATTTAATATAAGTTTGAGATTGTTTAATCTCTAAAGGTTTTCCTTTCTGAAACAGCAGCATTTGTGAAGGTTTAAACGGATGTGTTGCTCACTGATCCTATATGCTTTTATAAAATAAGTAAATTTGATAACAGAAAGCGTAAGTTACAATACATAAAAAAGAAAGAAAAATGTATTTGTTTTGAAAAGTATATAAAACTCTACCTAGAGCTGTTTGAAATATTTGATTTTTATGATGGCATTTAAAAAAATAACGCCAGCTTATTTTTCTTGTTGAAGACTATTAAACACCTTCTTTATATCAAAAGTTGAAAATTACAGAAAAAGTGCAGATAAAAAAAACCCACATTATTTTCAAACATTTTGCACTTCACTTTCAATCCTGAATAATAAATAGTTTGTGCGATAAAAGGAGAACTAAGCTGTAACACATTTTAAATTATGCTGACCTGAATGTAGAATCAACCACATCATTACATTAATCTTTCAAGATAAAACTTCAAAAGTTTCTTCTTGACTCACGTAATAATAATTTTTGATGAAAATGAATATCACAGTAACTCCTAAGATTAATGGTCTTTTTGAATTTTCTCCTGTAATTGGATTATGATCGATGCAAAAACAGAAGTAAAGAAAAAGCATTTTTGTAAACGAAACGTTGGAAAATCTTATCAGGTTCGTTTCTTATAAAATTTATATTCATTTCACATACGGCAGTGTTATGCACTACTGATAGTATTTATTTTATTTATGGATATTTCCTTTCTAATTCAAATGGTAACGAATATAGCATATACTTTAAATTGAATTTCCACCTACAATTTTAAGACTGAAATCATTGAAATAATACAGTGTAACAATTTCATTTTAATTAAAAATTAAATATTTAGGAGCCATAGATTGATTTAGTTTACTTTATCTTACAGTAGGCATCCAGTATATTACTAAATATAGCTACATTTTAGCATGATATCTTGTACGTAAATATTACGACATAGTCCGAGACAGAATTTGCTTTCAAAATAATCATGTCCCCTTACCTTAGAGCATGTATCGAGTTCATTCATTATCGCTTATATCCTATACATCAGTATAAGTATGCTAAATTTTTGTTCAGTATTATGAGACTATTTTTTTGACATTCAAGACAAAATTTACACACTTTATGTAACAAGATTTGTTTTTAATTATCATCTTTCATAACTATTAATTTTCGAAAAATATGTTGCGAAGGACTTCATTTATATATATATATATATATATATATATATACTTCATTGCTTGGGTTCGTAAAGTTAGGCTTAAGCCCACGTGATCTCCCCTGGCTTGTTTTCTCACTTCTCTTTAGCTTTGATAGCTCTTATTTTTACAATATTTATCGCCTCTGGGTTATCAATTATTATTTCATGGTTTCAGTATTATATTTGCTATTATGTGCTATCTCTTAATGTTTTATTTGGGATTCCGTATTACGTAAGTTTAGCTATTTTATATTATATATATATATATATATCAGGTTGTAACGAAAGTTTTCCGCCAAATCTGCTTGAGTCAACTCATTGAGCCAGCGACTGAACTTGTACGTCAAGTTTATGCGATGCATAGCACGACTAATAGGCATGGCACTAACGTCTAACTCCTTAGCTAACTCTCGATCAGGGGCGGCCCGACACGGTAAGCAAGAAAAGCCCAGCATTGGGTCGCCATCTTCAGTATCTGACTTTTTGCAACAGACCTGCAAGTAAATGATAGTCCTAATGTGGTAGACTCATAGTTCCATTTCCGACGCCTTGCACTTAATGATACCGATATTTTTTTTTTTACATTTCACTACAGCATTCTAAAGCAAGTATCTTTTTTTTCAGATGACAAAGTTCGCTTTACAAAATATGAGCCAACACACCAACGCGAACTGTTTGCTCAGACGAAATTTGCTGTGGTGGAAAACTTTCGTCACAACCTAATATATACAACTTTATGCTACTAAGATTAATGTTATAAACTTAATATCAGCTAAACTTTCCCCTTTGTAATAGCAAAGAAAATGCAAAAAGAAAGATGAAAAAAACATAAGGAAGAAGGACATTAAAGTCACTTTCGCAAGAGCTCTCGAGCATGCCAATAAAGGGTTCTCGAAGTTTCAACGAAGTAACCTACAGCGAGACTTATTGGCAAAAGGGATCTGCCATTTTGTAAAGAATGTAGAAAGGGTTTCCAAACATCCCGATTCAATGGAAATGTTCACCTAGGCAATCACGATCCGGCAAGAGACTAAACTGCACCAACCCTTCACGGAGTGGACCATTTGGGATTGAAATAATATCCAGTGTTTTGACTGGATTCTGTCAAGCAGAATATTTTGGTAAGTATGAAGTAAGATTTGTATGATGTTGAGCTTTTCAGAAAAAAAGGCAACTCAGAATTATTCAATTGAAGAAATTTATAACCCTTTCAAGCAATGAAGTTAGCCTGCTTATATCAAAATGACCAGGGGTCCGTTGAATCACAATACGCTTTCTATTGGCTTCTAACTGCCACATGTAATCATGGTATAGAACATTTCATCAGAAACATAGGGGAAATGCTGAGCCAATAGCCTAGATTTTAGCTTGGGAAACGAAAGTATAACTTCATTTTTAATTTATCACAAAAATTAGTTGATACATTAGCCATTGTTGATAAATAAGCCATTATAACGGCCTTCACCTCACCATCAGACTATAGTTGGAAAAAATTATTAATATACATGAACTTATGGAAATTATTCAGGGTTGCATTACTATGGCATCAGATGAGGAATTCAAATCAATGTAAGTGCATTTAAATTTCACTACAAACAACAAATTCCATCAGTATATTCTTTGGAAACAAAAGTACTAAAAAAAAACGCCGCAGATGCAAAGTTTTGTTGCATTATTTACACAATCAAACAAAACAAAAATGATTAATATGGCATAGTTTAAAAAAATATATTTTTTCATTATCTTTATTATTACACATTTTGTACTATAACGTTCATAAAACGCTTTAATTTTTCATAGGCGAGAAAAATTCTCTCTTTTGAACGTTTATGTATCCTATATTAGTTTTATTATCGCATTAATGTTAGCACGTGGAATAAACAAAACAAAATCAATAACAAAACTTGAAGAATATTTTTAAATGTATTTTGTCTGGAGAGGATAAAAAAAAAGGTAATCTTGAGCAAAGCCGATTTTGAGCGATTTCCCTATGTAGTATAAGTCCCACAGATGAGACCGCTCTAAACGTACTAGAATGCAGTTTTACTTTCCTTTCAAAGTAAAAGCTTTTCAAAACAGTCGCTCACTGAAAATGAAATATGATTTCTAATATTCATTCCAAAATGGCTTTTTTGAAAGGACTGGTGCAGTTATTCAAAAACATCCTTAAGAGCTTTGAATTTCGAATACTTTTCTTAAAGGGTGGTACGTAAGAAAAACGCTCCAATTTGTTTCGTTTGAATATCGAAAGTACTGAGTTTGATTTTTTTTTTATAGAATAAATATTTTATGCATTTGGAAAATTCGTTACTCTAACTGTTTACTTTCATTTAATAAATGTATGTGCATATATCTTTTTAACAAACATAGCAAAAGTAGTCTAATCTACATTTCCTAATTTACTATGCATTTACAATACGGAAAAAGATATTATTTTGTATATTTAAAAATGATACTAAACATTCTTTCATCAACATTTAAACTCAGGAGATTTACTATCAAATGTACTGAGTATTACATAAAACTTTTTGTTTACTAAACAAGTATATTTGAAAAGTTATATCATTGGTGTAAACTGGTTTTCGCCCAATAATGAGAAATCTCTGCAAACAGTTTCTGCATTAGCTCTAGACTGAGATATCTATCTTTAAGCAAACTGTAAATACCTTTGTGATAAATAAGCGAAAATATTCTCGATTTCGTACATCCCAAGTCTAAAAACAAATTTTGCAAAAATTTGGAAATAAAAATCGTTCGATATCCAATCACCAACTAAATTACGTGAGTACGTAATGACTTTCAGTTCCAACAGAATTGCATAGTTACTAATAAAACAAGAAAATGGTGTGCAGTTGCTGCACGAAATCCTACCAGCCTCTTTATTTTGTATTGTTTATCGTAACAAATTTCTGCAACTTTCTGGGAGTTTGCAACTAAAGTTGAAAATGTGTGATCAGGCATTTACTACAAAGTACAACAGTGCACTACGAATGTTAGCAAAAGAATTAAAAGGCGGAACTTATTTTTCCGCAACTGTTGAGTGTATTTTAAGTAAAACGAAACAAAAATATGCAGTTAAATGTCTTAGCGCACTAAATTGTTAGCAATCTATACCTGCGTGTGGCTTAAAATGCCTATTACATTTTGTCATCTTTAGAGCTATTCGAATATTTAAAAACAATAATAGTGCGATTTTCTTTTAGATTTAAAAATAAAAAAAGGGAAAACTTAAATTACAGCCCTGCGAAATCCGTTAAATGACAATAATTATGTTATACCATACTAAATCTAGAAAAGCCTTCTCCTTTCTCTATAATTGACTATTTTCCCATATTCATCTACTTAAGATAGGAGAGTTTTTACTCAAAATTTACCATTAGAAATACTGGATCGAATGTTACGTGTACCCTATACTAATTTAACTAAAAGTAAAATCTTGTTCGACGATTTTAGTTTTACACATTCAAGAATAATTTACATGATCTGTAATGAATTTGGCTCAATATTTCACGAAAACATGGAACTAGAAAATTTAACTGCTTAAGATGGCAAAACTTGATTCCAACAATCGAGGCTCGAGTTCAATCATGAACTTCCGTATGTCAAACTATAATGTGGAAAAAAATTTTCATCCATAAATTGGAATCATTGAACAATAAAAGAGTACAATACTGAACTTTAAGTAGTAAATAAATTAAATAGTGCTGTGCCTATCGAAGCAGCACTAAAAATATACTAATTTAATCTGATTATACTTTTAAGAAGTCGATAAATGTTTGTGAAAACAACTAGGACAGAAACTGGGTCAATACATGAACGCTCCATGCGTTAGGTATTTGCTGTTAAAAGCTCACGGACACACCTCTGCAGTCGCTACACCTCCACTCTTAGATACTGCCAAATGATGGGTAAATGTTTGATTCCTACTTTAGGACTCAGCCCGATTTAAAAAAATAGCCATTTTGGCACGTTTCAACATCTTGTCTCTAGGTTCTGCAACGTTCCAAGAGACACGACGGGAAAACGCATACAAATTACCGATTGGCATAAAAAATAATCAAACTTGAAAGCACTATGAAATCTTATAAATAAAAATGAAATTCTGTTTGTTTGTTTGTTTGTTTGTTGATTTGATTCGTATACAAATCCACAAAAATGGACCTATCGGCTTGAAATTTAGTACAGATATGTAAAATAATATAGAATAACTCATAGTCCACTTTAAAACTTTGAAAGTCCGCCCGTTCCCGGAATTTAAGAGATTTTTTATGCTCTTCACGCAAAAATCTTTCCGTAATTGTAACCCCTGTAGTGAAAAAAGTGTGAAATAAAGATCGTGGTTGCCATGTGTGGCGATTTTGCCGAATAAAATGTCGTTCGTATACAAATCCACAAAAATGGACCTATCGGCCTGAAATTTAGCACAGATATGTAAAATAATATAGAATAAATCGTAGTCCACTTTAAAACTTTGAAAGTCCACCCGTTCCCGGAATTTAAGAGATTTTTTATGCTATTCACGCAAAAAGCTTTCCGTAATTGTAACCCCTGTAGTGAAAAAAGTGTGGAATAAGGATCGTGGTTGCCATGTGTGGCGATTTTGCCGAATAAAATGTTTTAAATTCTCAAAGTAAAAATAAAAGAATAATAATGATTTTTTTTTGTTAGTTTATATTCGTAAGGTTATTTTTTTAAAATTATAATATCGTGTGCATGGGAAATCTGAGCAGGAATGTAATGCTTTACACGCAAAACAATAAGAATTGAAGATTTCCGAGGCTAATAGGTAAATTATTTTAGTTTGGCGAAAAAATAAAATGGCTCAAATGCCGATTTTGTGAAAGTGAGTTCTAGCGGTTTGCACAGATTTCGGCTTGGCGCAATTTATTGAGAGCTTAAGGAAATAGATTTTTGAAAACAAGTGCAAAGGTTTTATTAGAATACAGCGTTAAATTTTAATGATCCGTGAAGAAATAATCTAGTTATTAAGGGATTTCAATTGATCTATCTCCAGAATTCTCGCCAAATGAGTACATTGATTTAAGTTGGGGGAATTCCGCCAAATTTCAGAAAATCGAAATCTTCTCATTTAGTACATCGGAGTAATGATGAATAAAACACGTTATAGTTGATAATTTTAAAAAATTCGGCTGTATTAAGGGATTCAACTTTTCAAATAAAGGCTTGCTTTACTTTTTCGCGGTCGAACCATTTCCCATATATTATTGCTGCTAAGTCAATGCTTCGAATGATTTCCTGAAAAAACGCTTGCAAAATGGCGTATGTTGGCACTTTGGCGAGGCTTAGATTTGAAACTGGATTTTATTTGAGACTGGGATATATAATGACACTGGTTATAGATAAAAATGAATGTTGGTATGAGTGTATGAGGTTGAAAAACTCCAGCACCGTTGAGCACCGTTGCACCATGAAATTTGGTTCACCTAATTCTTTTATGATGGAGAAGCTTTTTATGCTATCCGTTTTCCTCTAACTTGCCACCAGGTGGCGCAGCAGAACGTTGAATTCTATTCCGTTTAGCCGTTTGCTATGCGAATATCGTCCAACCGATTTCGATGAAATTTGGTACACGCGAATATTAGAACACGGAGAATATTTTTCACTATCCATTTTCCTGTAACTTGCCGCTAAATGGCGCTGAAAAGCATCAACTTCTATACCGTTCGACCGATCGGCATAAAATTTTTTATACTTACACATTTGAGCACGAAGAATATATTCTAACTTCGTTCCTTTTGATGTTACTCACCACTAGATGACACTGCAATGCATTATTATTTTAAGTCGCCACTAGATGACACTGCAGCAGGCCAAATTCTTGACCATTCAAACGGTCGCTATGAAAATCAGTATACATAGCTATTTGAACAATGAGAATATTTTGGCGTTATCCATTTTGCTGTAACTCGCTACTTGACGGCGCTGTAGCAAATCATTACTTTAATTAACTACTAGATGGCCCTGCAATGTATCACTTCTTGACTGTGCAAATGATCGTTATGAAAATTGGTATACATAGATAGTTGAACACGGTCGCTATGAAAATCAGTATACATAGCTATTTGAACAATGAGAATATTTTGGCGTTATCCATTTTGCTATAACTCGCCACTTGACGGCGCTGTAGCAAATCATTACTTTATTGAACCACTGGATGGCCCTGCAGTGTATCACTTCTTGACTGTGCAAATGATCGCTATGAAAATAGGTATACTTAGATATTTGAACACGGGGAAGAGTTTGGCGCTATCCATTTTCCTATAACTTGCCACTAGATGTCGCGTCAACACATGAACTTCAGGACTGTCCAGCCGATCGTCATGAAAATTCGTATACATCGATATCTGAATGCGAAAAATATTTTCGCCGTATCCGTTTTGATAAAACTCGCCACTAGATTGCGCTACGCCGCATGGCCTTCTGCACCGTACAAACGATTGGCTTGCAATTCGGTATGCATGATTATTGGACACAATATAACGTGATATCCACTTTGCTATACCTGTTTATTACAATGAATAGTAATCACCACAAATCGTAATATCAAAAAGTCCATTCATTCCCGTGCGAAGAACGGGTACTTCAGCTAGTATTAAATATATACTAGCTGATCCGGCAAACGTTGTTTTCCCATATAAATTATTCCTAGGATTATTTTAGTAGAAAGAAATGACTTACTTATTGTAAGTGTGTGAGGATGTGGTATATGAGAGAAAAGGCATGGAGCGCTGTGAACGATGCTGCAATATAAAAATAACACAATACTAAACATTTATATTTTTAATTCATTGTAATTTATTCTTTAACTTTATATATATCGCTAATTACAATAATTTTACTAAAAATTAATATCAATCCCTTAACGAAATAGAGTGAACAATATTTTTTGTTATCCCATCTTTAGGTAACACAAACTGGATGGTTTGCCCACTCGAGAGCATGCCACGTATAATTGTCCGTGTGAAAAACATGGTGTGCTAAATTTAAGCCAAAAACCGACATAGATAGGCCTTAAGTCAAATTGATAGTCATTCCATTAAAAAAAATTGTCCAAAAAAATAAAATAAAATAAGGATGAAAATCTGAATCACTTTCAGATTTTAAATACGCACTATAGTGCTATATATTAAAATCGTATCATAATTTATACGTCGTCCCTATTTTTTTTCCTTATTCCTCTAACCCATTAGCGCCCAAATTTTTCAGCATATTCTAAAATTTATGATGATGCTATAAGTGATAAATAAATTTCCAACATTTGTGTGGTATGAAGAAAGTAAATCTTTTTCTAAAATTGTGAATAAGACATGGGAATATTTTCATTTAAACTTATTATCGCTGAGTGTTTTGTGGAACTCAGATTTATTATTTCAGAAATTAAACTAGGAAAATAAACTAATTCTTAAATATTTGAGTGACTTACAAATTTCGCGACGGTCTAAACATAGATCGCTGGGCGTTAATGGGTAAGTTCGAAAATGTATCATTATTCATGACTGTGCTGTATTTTTCTTTCTTGTTTCGTAAAACCCATCTTTGGAATTGAAATCTATCTTAAAATCGCCTACTAAAACTATTTTACAATCTTCGCCAAGTATATTACAACTATACTTCATCGTTTTATATATTGTTTCGAATGTGCATCATAATCCATGAGTGTACCGTGTTTGTCTTTCTTGGGTTGATTCCTACTTTAACGCCTCGACTTTCCCCAAGGTGGGGATCATTAAACATATGCAGTTACCCTGACGATTTTTTGCATTTATGTGGCAATCGTCATTTAGAATTAAAATGGCGATTTAGAACAACATGTAAGTACAGCATTCCGTTACATTTTTATTTATTTTGGATTGGCAATTAATATAGTTTTAATAATTAAGGGTCTTGAAATTCCTTAACTGGTGCGTTTATCGCTAATTTGTTTACTTTAATTTTCATCTAGTTCTTTTGGGAGCGTTGAAACGGTACTTACATATTATCCCAGCGGTCACTTCCGCCCAACTACTTTTTTCGTAGATTTTAAATACGTTGGCAAACGTATTCCAAACCATCAACAATTTCATGTGCCTGGCATTTATCTTGGTGAAAAATTGGAAAAATTGCTTGTCTTGGAGGACGACCGGTATAATACGTAAGTACCGTTGAAACTTGTGCATAACTCCCAGAGACCCATGACTGCAAAGCTCGCCAAAGTACGGGCATTTTTTGGGTTGGCGAGAGTGGGGGCGTTAAAATAGGAATCAACTCTGTCTAGTACCATAAAACACATCTCTAGAATCGAAATCAATCTTAAAATCGCCTACTGAAACTGTTTTACAATCTTCGCCAGGCATATTCTTATTATAGGCATATTCCAGCTATACGGCAAAGACATTTTAAATATTGTTTGGAATGGGCATCATAATCCATGAGCGTTCCGTGTTTTCCTTTCTTGTTCCACAAAGCACTTCTTCGGAATAGAAATCTATATTAAAATCCACTAGAAAAACTGTTTTACAATATACGCCAGGCGTTTTCTAACTGTACTCGAAATATATTTATAATAAATTGTCACGTTTTCGCCCCACATTTAGCGATCAATTATCAAAAATTGCAAACCTTGTGCGACTTTCAACATTTTATTAATGCGTCCCCACCCACCTCTCCACGTTATCTGGCAAACACATTTGAAAAGTGACTCGGCGCGCTAATGTCCACACAAAAAATCTGATTGAAATGAATAGCACTCTGGTGCTAAAAATTTTGTGGTAGACCGCCCTTATGACTTAGGGGTATGAGACATAGTTAAAAACCTATTATCAGTCCTAACGAATATACATAGAAAATTTCATTAAAATCGGTCGAGCCGTTTCCGAGGAGTATGGTAATTAACATTGTGACACGAGAATTGTATATATATATATATAAGTAATTCTTATATATACTGGGTGAATATAAACTATTGGGCAAAACTTTAAGGGGCGAAAGGGCACATAATAAGGAATCAAAAGCACATAGCAATGTGGTGTCGGCAACGTCGTCTTTGCATAGCTGTTAATAATCACTTCGGAAAAAAGTGCTGAAAAAACAGTGCACTTTCTGAACATTGTTTCGCCAGAAACTAATGTATTTTTCTCCAAAAACAGAAGACTAAAAATATAGTTTAAAAAGTTTATTTTTTTCCATGGATGAAATTTTCGGAGACGAGCTTATTGTTTATGTAACTTGGTTAAGAAATTAGATGGACACTTCAATGCTTTTCCAAAAGTGATTATTACTGGGAAAGTTAAAACTTCGTTTTTTACTCCAGATTGCTATGTGATTACGATTCCTCATTGTGTGCCCTATCACCCCTTAAAGTTTTGCCCAAGAGTTTAGATTCACCCAGTATATATAAGAATTACATATATGACCTATTGAACAGCACTTTTTTAAGTAAACTATTTTTCGTTGCGTTCCGACATTTTTTTTCGCCTAATCATTTTTCTTTTTTAAATTTTAGAAAGAATTTTCTGAAATCTAAAGCGAATTTTTAAAAATCTAAATGCTAGAACTTTTTCAGCCACAATCATAAAATCATAATCAAAAGCACGCTTACAAAACACTCGTAAGAGGAAAACAAATCATTTGAAATCTAAAGCGAATTTTTTTTTAAATCTAAGCGCTAGAATTTTCTTTTAGCCCGCAATCATATCTTAGTAATCATAGCAAAATGGCGGTTTCTACAAGGATTGTCATACTTTCACGGGAAGTCACCAAGGTTACAACATTTATGCATTTATCATCAACTTGACGGAGTGCCGTCCTAAAGTTGGAATCAACCGGATGAATGTAATTTTGCCACTTACAGTTGTTCTGAAAGATTAAATAAAAATTGAAAAATCAACAGTTTTTAAAATTTACTACAATTGAAATTTTTGTAAATAATTGAAAATTTACACCAACAATAAAAGTCCGTTCCTAATGATCTTGATTTCGTGGCAACTGTTCATTGTTGGACGAAAATTTTTTAGACTGTATCCAAAGTTTGGTCGTAATTTATATTGGATTCTTATTAAATTTTTGTATATTTCACAGAATGGGTATATAGAATAGGTTGAAAATGCTATAAGTAAAAACGTAAATTCTTTTGTGAGATATTTTTGAGAACCATGCAATATGTACTTTTCTTCTGGAAGAAACAACAGTAAAAAAAAAAGAAGTGCTAGAATTGTTCCGTGTGAACTTATTCAAAATTAGTCATTTTGCTAAGCTCTGCATATTGTCTCTTTCTGTTCGTGTGCCAGTAAAGTTTTGTGTTGCAAAATCATATAACAAATTTCAAATAATTCAAATACCAGCAGGGACAGTACCAGTTGCAACAAATTCCTCAAATCAAAATAAGCCCGTGTAAATGCATTTTCAATAAATTTCAATGTATTTTTAATTTAATACACAAAAAGAGAAGGTAAGGCAAGAACCTTACCAACAGCTCTCCCATTTTAATGTGGAAGTCTGTGAAACATCATAGTGAAAGATTCATCATCTAGTTTAAAAAATATTTACATATTTTAGAAAGAACTTTTTTTTTTCATTTCAACACAGTATATAGCTACGTTTTGCGTTATTAATAGCTTTTACGAAGAAAATTCGTATTTTAAACATGCACGATATCATACTTAGTAATGAAAACAACGTTGAAAGTTTGAAATATATCAGAACATTTGTTGGAGACACTAGTTTCTCATGCGTGGTATATTTCACTTGGAAAAGTACATGCGATTCTTTGTGCAAACTCTGGTTCTCTTTTCGTTTTCAAAACTATCGATTACTTATTTCCTTTCTCCAACACTATTATTAAATTTCTTAATAATATGATGGTTCATTTTTGACTAAGATGGATTATATTCCATTAAAGATGATTTATGGTGTTCCAATTGCATATAATAATTGAATTAAGATCGATATGCAGATTTACGTTCCCAAGCTAAGTATGTAAGTGAAAATCATAAGCTGGAACGCATTGGAATTAGCATATATGTTGTTTCAAAGCAGATTTATGGGTATAGCAAATATATATAATCTTATCAATTACCACTATTAACTCGCATACGTTCATTTTGAACAATATTATGAACTTTTCCTTTCTTTAACCACAAGCGTAATAGGATGTAAAATAATTTTTTAGTACATCATTTTCTGCTGCCAACTTTCACACCTTTTTTTTAGGAGTTTATCCTCTAAAACTTTCAAAAAGTTTTATAGCATATTAAAAAGTTGGTTTTATTTTAACATGAAATTATCTAAACGAAAAAAATGGTGAATATACATAATTATTGCAAAACTAATTTAACTCAGAGTTGCAACTGCTCCGGAATATAATCAATCTTTTTGTAAACAGTAATTTGTTGGAAACTTTTTTTCGAAACGGCAATCAACTCCCACGTTAAGCTTTGAAATTTTGCGATAATTTAAACAAAGAATTACTGTTTAAGAAAAGTGGTTACTTTTATTCGGGCGCAGTTGGCAACAATTATTTTACCCCTTGGGTGCATATGAGGACAACTTTGCGCCATGCACTTGCTTTGGCTAAGTAACGGATAACGAGTTATATTTCGTCACCCGAACTAGAACAATATTAAACATGTGCATTCTTGTTCTAATTAGGGTGCAAATTCATCAACTTTGCGGCTAGATCTGACCATGATGTAGCATAGCTGCTAACTTAACACGGTTTCTCCGTAAGATTACCCCCCAGTACTTTTTAAATGTCTTGCTATACATTAAAAATTTGGATTTGTTTTAAGATAAAATTACCTTACGAAAGTAGTGGTTGTTGTTGTTGTAAACATGAATATTGGATTTGTGTGCTTGGTTAAAATTCCGCTTATAAATCCTCCTCAGAAGGACAGCAGAAGGAGGGGGGGGACCCTCCGTGGAGGTCTTTCTAAGGGGTCCTAACAGGTATTCACGCTAAGTTTCGGAGAAAACCACGGAAATCTCGAAACGGTTAGGTCGACGGTTGCGCCATAGAACCCGAACCCGGGAACTTTACACTTCGCCTATCTATCATTTCCATTGACATAACTGTGGTGGATTAAATTTTTGGTTATGATTAAAATTTGATGAAAACTAAGGCCAAAGATGATCGTACGGTGGGACTGTGCCGCGCATAACCTGCCTGGCAAGTACTCCTAGGATTACGCTGAAAAAGGAAAATGATTGACATACACCTAAACACTAAAAAAACTAAAGACTATATGAACTGCAAATAAATTCCATTTATTCTTAGTCATTCCAACAATATTAATTAAAAGACGATATTGAAATAATTTTAAAATCATAAAGTGTCTGGGGACATGTGGTTTTGGAGGATAAGGGGTATCCACAAAAGGTTTGAAACACCATTAGGAAATAAATAGTTTGGATATTCACCATTATGATGAGGTAGCCATCTTTACGCAGGGCACGATCGACGCGTGCACTATTGGGACCGCTTTTTTTCTCTTAAGCCATCACCAAGCAACACCGATTCCTTTTTTTTTTAACACAACCTCATCACACTGATTCGAAGCACACACTGATTTTAAGCCCTTTCGTCCTCTCTTGTCACACACCTTCTCCAAACTCTTTCTTCTGGAGCACGCTCGTCCTGTCTTCTTTTTTCCTCCACGGGGCTGTTTCTTTTTTTTTTTTTTCCTCTTACTTCATTGGCTGGAGTTTCTGATTTGTTCGCATCCGGGAATTAATGCATCTCCTCGTTGAATCCCGGACATGTAGGTGGGACATCGGAGTAATATACCCCGCCAAATTTGCATATCATTTTCGGCCATAAATATTTTAACGTTGACAGTTCATTGTGCTATAGTGTCCAGACTGTCCATTGCCTGGCACCTCTTGTAATTTATTGTCCACTTGTGTGGTATTTTTATGGAAACAGTATCAAAATTATATTTTACTGCTCTTTTCACTCCACCACAATAACCACTGTGCTATGGTGAGGCAATGGTGGTGAATAATTGTCCAGAAAAACCGTACAAATTAAGATACATGCATCGACATACTGACCTACATACAGAGTGATTCGAAATTAGCTTTACAAACATTTAGAAGGGGTAGAATACACCAGGACGGTTCAGAATTACATAGCAATGCGGGGTCGGAAAAGTCGTCTATAGATACCTGTTAATAATCACTTTGTGTTGAAGTGAGCGTTTAATTTCTTATCCAAGTTTCAAAAACAATGTACTTTTCCTCCGACAAATTCATCAATGTAATGAAAGAAAGAAAAAAATTGAATTAACAATTTTCATCAAGAACAGTCAGTGAAAGATAGATTAGTTTTTGAGAAATCATGGTCGGAAAATTTACTATTACTTGAACACTTCTTCTAAAGTAATTATTAGCAGGTACATGTCCGACCCAGCATTGCTGTGTGATTCGGATCCGTATTGGTGTATCCTATGACTCCTAAAAGTTTGTAAAACTAATTTCGAATCACTCTTCCAAATGCAAGACTATTTGAAAATAATATCGTACCGAAGAGGCCAACTGCACAGTGTACCTTTCGTAAGCGGACGTTGATGGATATTTTTTACATCAATTTTTAATCTCTTCGTTCCAGAGAACCACATACGGACCTTTATATTTCCACTTTTAAAGCGATTCTTAAGATTTTTCGTAGTTCTGGATTGGCGTATATATGCGTCGATGCTTTAATTTTGAATAAATGACTTTAATTCTTATGAATGTGTAAATCCTGCAGACTAACGCACAGATATCATTTTCGTTTCCCGTTACACAAAAAGAATTTTTGAATGTTATTTAAATTTCCTGAGTTAAATTTGTGAATATTTTTTGATTTTTCGAAATTCATATGGTTAAAAAGATTTTGTAGGACAATATTTACAGTTAAAAGTGTCTTGTCAGTCTTCGTTTATTTTTGAGTAAAACTTTTTACAGCAGAAGCATATTGAGAATTAGGCTTTTTTCGGAAAAGAAATATATTGAAATAAGCTTTCTATTTATCATTTTTAAGTGAAATGGGGTTTTAAAAACAATTATGGGATTGCTCTTTTATTTGACGTGTGAGATTTTTGACGGGTGTGGAGTGGTTAAAAAAATCCCTGTGTTGACAAATGAGTGTTAAATCGTCGACCTTTTGATAACTTATTTTTCTAAATAATGATTAAAAACAAAGCACTTTCTGGGTAAAAAAATGGTAATATTTATTTTCTGAAATTATATTTAGCTTTAATTGATAATATTTTGTTTTTTATGAATACAACGTTTGCTAAATTTTTGGAGAACAGCAGATGCGTATGTTAGGATGCAATTTCTAATAAGCATGTTTTGAGACTTGAACAAGCGTTTTTCCCCAATTCACAGGTTTATATGAAAAACATATCTATCAAATGATTACTTAATAAATTATTTAAACTCATCGTAAATGTAATGAATTTCACTATAAAACATTCACCGATAAAAAAATTTTCTCGCTCATGTTTAAGAGATGACATTACTTGAGATCATTTATGGGATAGAAATAATTAACCTGTCATGCACTGCACTGTTAGCATTATTTGATAAATATTTATGAAAAAGTTGTGATGTGATATTACATCTTAAATAAAAGACCTTTGTTCTATATAATCAAAATGTTCAAATTAAGAAACGGACAGAAGATAACTAAATAAAACTTATATTAAGATTATTTATATTAACGTGAATCTGAAATGCACTGCATTTCACTATTTATTATTTTGATACATATTTAACCCTTCAAAGGTCTGTGTCGGAAATAAATCTCTGTGATGATGTTAGTGATTAGTGTATTTGAGAAAAAAAAATTTAAAAAAATAATAACCAAATATTTTACAAGATTACTAGATTAGAAAATCCCTTTAACATATCAGTTTCGTATGTGGTACACTGAACCATAACTATATTTTTTAACATTTATTTAAATTTTTAGTATTAAATTTATTTCTTGGCAAAATTTATTTCTTAGGACAAACTTGAGCATACAATAACTTTTTTCTGCTCAAAACCCTTTGCTAATTATATTTTGTCAATTTTATAAAAAGAACAAAATGGCAGGGAGGTTTAAATTTCAGTCAGTTTTGTCAGTAATTGAAACAGTAACCACATCGACACGCAATATCCTGAATTATATGGTTACTATCTATAAATACTCTTAAAAACTGATAGATGTCTGTGCCAGTATTTTATAGACGTAGAGGAAAAATTAAAGTGGTTGTTCTGCATATGGTACTAGGTGTCTTGCAGGATTAAGACCATTTTGCTGAAATTTGTATGTTTAATTCAAACAGGAAATGAAATCATTTTGAGATACATGAAGTGAAACTTAAGACATAATTATTGTTTTAATCGATGAGATTTTCTAACTTGTAAAAGTTCAATTCTAATTTGTAAAAATGAAAACGAACTTTGGTATGTTTTTAAATGTATATTAAAATGTATAATGTTTTTAAATGTATATTTAAATGTATTTTTTTAAATGTATATTAAAATGAATACTTATTTGAGCAAATATAATCATGTTATAATATAACAAGATTATATTTTTAATATATATATATTGCATTTTACTACATATTTATATCAAATATGCTTTAAACACTTTTTTTTAACAAAATACATTTCATATCCTTGTTTATAATAACACAGGGAGCGTTTATGAAATTCATCATTCCTATACAAACTTTTAATGCTATATAAATACTAAATCTGTAGAAGAGCGTTATTAATAGAACATTTTCTTAATTTTTTTTCTCACTTAACTATTTTACGAAATATTAGCATTCAGAACGACAAAATTCTTCCATTTACACTTTTTGCATTTCTTCGTTAAATATTTTGTAAGCAAAAGCGATTTTAGTAGTTTTTCCACGTAAGTTAAATTAACAGATTTAGATTTCTGTAATTTGTTTACTAGTGGTTGTCGACAAAAGTCCAACGCATAAGCAAAGAGAATACCATTTCTTCTAAGCTTTCATTATCGAATTTGGAGGTTTTGTGTGGTACATTGACAACTACAGTAGAAAAGGAGGTATATTCTGTTTGAGGTGTTATAAAGATTTTTTTTAAATATTAAATCACCAAATATTTTTATGACAGTCAATGTTTGAGTTAAATTATTTGTTAATTTCGAACGAACTCTTGTTTCAGTAATATAAACCAAATCAAACTGATCTTATCCGTGTCTTTGTTTGATTAAGACAATTTAAAATATTAATAAATATTTATTAAATTGTTTTTTTTTATTCAATTTTTCAAAGTGGGCTGATATTGTGTCAATTATTATCTTTCTGGGATCATTTTAAACGAAAGGTTTCAAAACACACTGAAATATATCATTACACGATGAAGAGAAAACTAAACAATAAACAGATTGAATTAAAGAAAATATAAAGTACGTTATTTTTAATAAAGTTTTGAAAAACATTGCTTTTTAAAAATTTCATTCACGTTTATGAGGTGAAAGGAAATAAGTAACAATATAACGGAAATAGCATTTTTATTTGAGCCGGTGCATTAATTCAACGGCAAATTCATATTAACCCTCCCGCTTAAAAAAAATGCTTTGAAAAATTCAGTCAGTATTTAAAAATTTAATAGATTACAAAATCTTCATTCGACGTCCTTTTAAAATAATATTTCATCGAATACTAATAGCAAAAAATATTGGGTTTATTTATTCAAACTGTGCAGTAAATTTTCTAACATTAAGGTAGCTGTGTACTCATATAAACAAACTGCAGGTAATTTCTTTTCTTAAGGGTAGTTTTAGTTACTCACAAATATGTATACTTGTGTGATAAGGGAGTGAAGAATATACATTTTGTATGGCAAAAAATTCTTCATGGGGGATTATGACCCCCTATCTCCCCTTGGTTACGCCACTGCTTCCCCCCATGAGTACTTAAATGTAAAACTATTACATACAACATAATATTTCTGGGAAATATTTCGTAGTTTATGCATTCTTCATTAATATAACAATGTGAATAAATATACAAATGTACATTATAATGACATACATCTCAGAGCATCTTTAAAATCATATACTGGTAACTCAGTTTGCATAATTCGAAAAAATATTCATTCTACATACTTCATAATTAATTAGTGATAGTTTTAATTTTTCACAGAAATAAATAAAAAAATAAATGCATATCTACAGCGATGAATTTACTTTCTTATATTTGAAAGGAATGTAGCATAAAAAATATGCCGAAAAAATATATATATTGAATTTGCGAAATCTCTGATGCAGCGATGCTATCGCTTTTCGTAGAAAAAAAAGTCGTAGTAAATCACCAGCAGTAAGTTTCTATTGTCTTCGAAAAAGATTCTCAGCTTCTATTTTTAGTTCACTTTCGGACATCGATCTAAGAAAATGCTTTTACTTTGTTTCACCTACATCGATCAAAAGACTGGAAGTAATTCAGCTTATGAGCAAAAAATAGCCAATCTTCATTCGTATTCGTTCGCACTTTGCATTCGAGAAATCAAATAATGACTCAAATCCGTTTTTTTATAACTTAAAACACCAATCTAATTTCTTCTAACAAATTTATTTCGATTTTATTTTACTTATTTATTTATTTATTTTGGTTACAATATACACGTAATTGAAACATAATTACCTTGATGGCAAATTTGCATTGTCAAAAAATGTTGCCTATTTCGATTCAAAATTTCCCATATTTTACCAAAATTACCAAAAGCCTAATTTTGCAGAAAAATCATTTCAAAATAGTTATATATTCTCAGTAATAAGCTGTTATGACTGTGCTTTTTGGATTACAAGAAGTAAGTTACTGGAAAGTGAAAAGCATTTTCAAAAGTAAAATATATTTGTTGTTGTTGTCGTCGTTGTTGCTCAATTTGATTTAAAATTTGGTATGATTTCCCAAAATTACATAAGGTATAATTTCGTAAAAATGCTTTTCAAAGTAGTTGCATATTCTCAGAAATAAGCTCTTATAATTGTGCCTTCGCAGTACACTCAGTAAATTACTAGAATGTGAAAAAAATTTCTAAAGTAAAAGATTATTTTATAAGTTTTTCTTGCACTTGCTCTATCTTTGGTGTCATGGTGTAAATGTTGGAAAAGCTTCGCAGTTTTGCAGACAGCGGTGTCGCGTCAAAAATCGCCAAGTTTAGCATTGTTTTGCTGTTTTATCGTCAAGTTCAGCGCCAAAAAAATAGGTTTCCCAAACTGAACTGAGCTTGGTGATATCTTTTATATTCGGCATGAAAATGCTTAACCGCACTCTTTTGCAATGAGAATAATATTTGTTATAGTAAAAAAACTTGGTCACAGCTTAAATATTTGTCACCAAGGCGGCTTGAAATATTTCATAGTGCTAAATATTCTAATGCGTTAAGGATGTTGCTAGAATATGGGGAGAACTGTCTCCTTGGCAATCATGAGAAATTGCTACAGATTATGAGTACGCGTGAATCGCCAAAGAATCACCACAGAATGAAAAGCCGCTTTTAGTGGCAAATTCTACAAATAACATAAATGTGAGTTTGTATGTTAGTTACTCTTTCATGCCGAAACTGTTGGATGGATTTTAAGGAAATTTGGAATGAACATAGCTTAAACCCTGGAGCCTACCTTTTATCCTGAAAAAATACATTCTTCCCGTAATTTTAATAGATTTCTGAATTTTTTGACATATTCCAAAGTACGGCCAAAAAATTCAGGTATGGTTTGTTATGGTTTAGTTTATGAAGTATAAACCAAATATCACATGAGAAATTCCTTAGGCAAATTAAATGTAAATATATAACTATACTGTAGTTGATGTGATGTGATTAAAATTGTATGTCAAAGGTTGACTCAGAATACTTAAGTAAACATACTCTTATACAGCAAAATTATAGAAGAATAGGAACGGGAAAAACTGGTAGATATTAGAAATACGTGTATTTATGGAAAGCAAAACAGATCAGTGCATCGGAGATTGACAGCAGCTGAGACTTTTTTCGGTGTATTATACGCTAACATCTAACGTATCCTGGCGATTGCGGTTTTTGATGCAAAATAAATAGTTTTTTAGATATTAAAAAAATTCAAAAATTTATCAATATAACTGAAACAACGTTTCCCTTTACCTCCAGAAGTTTACTGAACTTTTACATAGCAATCGAACAACAAATCTAAAATTATATATCTTATAATTAAAACCGTTTTTATTATACTTCTTGTTTCATGCTGAGCTGAACAATGGAAAGCATTACTACTGGTGTAACATGGTAGCATAAGATTCACCTTTCAATTTATTGTAATAAACATTTGCATAGTGCATATGTTTTACTTTAATTTCCTTGAAAATGATGTATTTTTTCAACAGAAAGTACAATTTGTGCTCTTTAGCATACGCGGCTTATCTATGACTAGTTTCAGGAATAGTTCATAATCGTTTTCAATACGTGGTTCTCTTACTAATGTGTTACGCAAGCAATGTAATGTGTTTAGTGCTATTGCGAAAGAGTGGAAGTGAATAAGACAAACAATGCAGTCACCACTATATACAGTTATTGAAACCTTTCTATTAAAACAAAAATATTAAGGGAACTAAAACGTTTTCGATATTGTAAATACCTTAAATGAATGGTTCATTACTCTTTATACAGAATGAGTAAAATTATCATTTACATTACTTTCTTAAACATTGATTTTCAGAAAAGTGTCTTATCTTTTAGAAATTAAAACTTCTGTTTCCATTATCTAGTAAGTACATTGTCTCAATTTTTATGCAAGAATGCTGTATTCTTTATTTTTCCTTCCAATTTGGCAGTTTTATGTTTGACCGTTTAAATATATAATATCTATAACTATAATAACAATTATTTTGATTTAAACTTAACAAGTGTTTATTTCACGTAAATTACATTTATTGCATATCATAAATATGACATATCTTGTTATTGGTATTAGAATGTCAATAAGAACTGCAAATCAGCCAGAACGATGGCTGGCAGCATAGCAAAAAAAAAAAAATTTCTTTTGATAGCAGGACAAAGTAAAGGTGAAATGATTAAAAAGTATGTGAACCATTTAAACCAAAATGAAACAGATCGCAAGTAGAAAGTCTCAACTATCGTCAAATAACTCGCGAATAACTCACCAAAGAACAAACATGCTACATATGGCGTCTTGGACGAGCCAGAAGAAAACAGTTGTAGTATTTTTTAAACGTTGACCCACGAACTGGGAGAAAGTGAACAGCTATAGCTAATTTAGATATTCTATAGTAAGCGTGAGAGAACATTTGAGGAGATGAATTTTTAGAACAGAATAAGCAAAGTTTCATTGATTTTTTGTTTTCATTTGGTTTCAAGGTCAACTGTTGTGTATAACATTGTTCATTCAGTGAAATACTACACTTAAATATAGGATTTTGAAATGGCAAGCAGATTATGAAATTCTGAAAATTCGAGTGCGATTAAAGTACCGTTTAGTGTAAATGCAATTGTTCACAAACTACAAGCAAAAATTAAAAAAAGTGTAGCAACAACCAGGTTTAAATCAGATCCTAGGAAATGATTCAGAAAGTTGCTCTTAGGACTTCCTGATATATTGAAGGACATAAGTAAGTTTTCCAATGCTCAAAGATACTGTCAAATTTAACTAAGAAATATCAGCATTTTTAATGTTAATATAACATTGAAAATGCAAATATTTCTTAATGCTGATAATCATTGTGGAATTTAGAAAATTCTGAAGGATTCATGAACCTATGCATAAGCAAGAAAAAGAAAAGCACTTCTTTAATCAATTGTCAACAATAAAATAGCAACTTGTTTTTAAAGATGATTTTTTTATCTCTATTATTTTGGTTTATTTACAGTAAACTAATAGAAAAGAAGCAGGTATACTTTCTATTTGCCTTTGGTCTTGTCATAAGAAGAGTAAATATCCAGAAATATGTTTGTCCAGTTTTACTCCATTTACTAAATGAATACTTTAATCCGAGAGAAGTCGTGGGGGGCAGAGTCACTAAATGCTTATAAAATTAACAATCTGGGCAGGATACGTGTCTGTGAAAACAGTCACTCTTCCTGTACCCTCCTGTCTGACACCTCACTTCCAATGTGTAGAGTTATTCGAATTTGTCTTTACTTTTGCTTCTAAATGATACAAACATTTCTCGGAATCTACTGAAACAAATACTTTAAAGAAATATATGATATAAAATGAATTTTTAATCATATATTAGAATACAGTACTTGAGCATTATTATGCAGCTGTCACAAATTTAATATTTTCCTTCAATGATTAATGAATGCAAGAAAAGTCCATTCTACTACTATGTATGAATTTAGCAGCTTAAAATATATGCTATGTTCAGCGAAAAAATTTAAAGATACACATATTTATAAATGTTCATTTTACACCAAAATGTGCTTCTGCTATATTCTAGAAATGAGAAGTTACATCATAAGAGAAACGCACGTTGCTATGTATAATAGTAAAAATAAAATCTTCAAAATTAAACTTCAGTAACTTCCTTTTTTAAATATTAGACATGTGAGCTTAATTTAAGATATTGTAGAGTTTATCTACACAGAAATAAATATGAACCAAGAGTAATCTAGCTAAGTACATATCATGTCAAGTTTAAGAAAGTTTACTTTATAGAAATTTAGGATATATTTTTCGAAATACGAAGGATATAAATATTTACAAATTTCAAAACATATATGCAGGTTTTAGCATATTTTTTTCCTGGTTGGTAAGGATATCCTTACCAACCAGAAAAAAATGTATAAATATGTTGAATAACATTTTTCCGTGTCTGGTATAGGCGCTCATAAAAATATTCAAATGTATCGTAAATAAATATGATAAACTTATTCTGTTAAACTTTACATATATATTTCTATTTGACGAAGCGACAAACACAATTCCCAGAATTCATAAATATAAATTAAATGTTACTTATTTGTTTATCAAAACTAAGACACAAAAATTCGCATTATCCGAAACATGAAAAGTTTTACTACACCGATATATGATGTAATGCGCCATCTTATACGAAGATTGTCAAGAAACTTCTTGAAAAAAGTGATGTCCTACAAATTCTTTTCTGCTATATGAATTTTGGAAAAAAAATCACAAATTCAACTCAGGAAATTTCAATAACATTCAACTATTCTTTGTGTATCGGCAAACAAAAATAAGATGTGTGCGTCCGTGTGCAGAATTTACACATCCAAATGAGTTCAAATCATTTATTCAAAATTAAAGAATCCATGAATCCGTATTAGTCTGCTTAGAACAACAAAAATTTTTACAGAATCCTGTTAACAGTGGAAAAAAGAAGTTCCTCATAAGTGAACAGCTGGAACGAAGATGATATGATACGTATACATTAGGGTGGATAGAAAAAATTTTTTTTTCGAAATCTTTTTCTCCTGGGGTCTCAAAAGTTGTATATTGATATTAATAAGACGTGTGTAAAATTTGAATGTTCTACGACAACGGCTTGGGGTTGCGCATCGAGCTTGAAATCCAGAAATTTGTGAAAAATATGACTTCTTTAAAAAATCGACCAAAAAAATTCTTTTCCGAATTATCAAGCTCCCGAGGGTTTAGAAGTTGTATATTGTTATGAATAAGACGTATGCAAAATCTGGAGGGGCTTCGACAATTTCTAGAGGTTGCACATCGAGCTTGAAATCTATAAAAAACAGCAAATTATATGTTTTTTGAAACAAATTATGTAGAAAGCATACTTCATTTGTTAAAAAAAATTTGGTCCTTTTGTATGCTATAAGATATTTAGAGAAGCTAAGTAAATAAGAAAAAATAAATTTACGAATAGCTTGATACAATGCACACGTTATTCTGTCGTTTTGTCTTGGGCGTACAAAACGACAACTGTGTACCGCAAACTGTGCTCGCAAACTGTGCTCTAGATAACTAGCGCCAGTTCTACTGCAGAGTGATGGCGATGCCCATGCTTTCGGTTAAGCCAGACACGCGATATTTTGATGAAACAGGCATTTAGTTTGACTTTTCATATACTAGATGGTGTTTTCAGTTTAGTCTAAAAAAACTAAAGGGTGGCGGCCTTGCACTGATACAATCCTGAATAAAGCGAAACTCGCTGCTACAAGATATTGAACAAAATCGGCCTTCTCAGAAGAGCTGGGCTGGGAATATCGAAAGAATTGCCTTTTACCAAGTTACCAACCCGAAGAGTCGTACTTCTATGTTACTATTTTGTACTTAAGAAGAAAAAACTCTAAGTAAAGGGCAAGATCCATCGGAAGGAGAAATAACCTTAGTTGTGGCGATCAAAATACAGTAAAGTTGGATCAAGGCCAGTATCCCCACTGCGTCAATCCAATGAATTCAAAAGATAGTTAGTAAAGGTCGGAAGCAAGTTCAGCAGCTAAATAAATCGTAGGTTGGAGGCGTACATAAGGAATTGTTTATGAAGAAAGTGGGAAAAACTCTCTCTTACTCAGCTATTGAATATCGCAACTTCCAAATATACTGACTTTTCCCGAAGCAGGTGTAGCTCAGAGAAGTTCATACCTTATACAGAACGGGAGTCAATGACAGACCAGAAGGAAGCTAGATATGTTACAATCGATGGAACTGAAAAGAAGGCACGTTTATGGAGAGAAAAGTTGAAAGGCTGGAAAGAGAAATTTCATGATTGTTGGTGAAAGAAGTGATTAAAAGTTACAATATCCAGTGTATGTCTCCAACTTTAGTCATTGATTTGGAAAGAGAAAATAACGTAAGATAAGTACGAAAGACTGAAGAAATTGCTGAATGCCTATCTACCAAAACTTTGGAAAATGCGTTCAAAAACGACCAAGTTAGAATAAAAATCTCAGTGCTTTCACAAGCCCGCGACACAAAGTTATTACGAACTAGGAAGCAGCAACTCTGGTATCAACTTTATTTCACAACCTAGAAAGCAGAAGTAATGCAGATGAAGAGAAACCTTCTCAACTGATTCTCAGTCCATATAATAAGGGCACTTGACATATGATGAAGGCTCGGATGACTCGCAGTGAATTAGAGAAAGAAAAGGAAAAAAATCTTTGGATTATGTTTTGATAAGAGGAAAAACAGAACCACATACATAGAAAAATTTGTTGACGGCAAATTAAACCCGAGTGTTTGCCACAAAGAACATATCTCGCTGATAATCTAACCTGGTTCAACATACTTTGGCCAAGTGTCATGATCTGATTTTAAGAATTTCACTCGAAATTTGGGAGAATTTGACATGAAATCCATTGATCTTGAGACCCTCACATGCATTGGCGGTGGTGACGAAGTTCTCTAATCTAACAAAATCTCTGCAAGGTTGTATTTGCCAACTTCACACCAACAAACAGATACTCCGAAATTTGTCTATCCATCTACCAGATGGTGGTTTCATACGATCTAGATTATTACACTTGACATAAAATGTCATGGTTTAGTTTGAAGTAGGGCTTTACATTACTCATTAAAACGCATGCTCCAATAATTGGGTGCTTGGGCTGGCACAGGCAAGACTCTAATAGTACGCAAATCAACGAGGTGGGTCCTGGGTAATGTAGTTGGAATTGTGGTTGTACTAGAGAAGAGCTGAGAACGTTACTGACTACTTTTCAACGGGACTAAGTCATTAAAAAATATAATTTTTGCTTTCTACTATGTTTTTTCAAAAAACGCATATTTTTCAGATATTTATAAATTTCAAGCTCGATGTGCAACTCCTAGAAGTTATCACAGCCCTCCAGATTTTGCATACGTCTTATTTCTAACAATTTACAACTTCTAAAACCTCGGGAGCCTAATAATTCGGAAAAGTATTTTTTGGTCGATTTTTTAAAAAGTCGTATTTTTAAAAAAATTTCAGATTTCAAGCTCGATGCGCAAAGAAGTCGTATTTTTCAAAAATTTCTAGATTTCAAGATCGATGCGCAACCCCAAGACGTTGTCGTAGAGCATTCAAATTTGACACTTGTATTATTTATATCAATTTACAACTTTTGAGACCTCAGGCGATAAAGATTTCGAAAAAATTTTTTTTTCGACCCACCCTAGTATACATGTACATATAGGGCGACTGCTAATGCATGGTACAAACTTTGAGGGCTGGTACAGGACATTGTAACAATCACATTTTATATAAGAATATATGGTCAAAAGTGAAGCGGCGAATCCCAAACACAGGAAAGAACAAATGCAGGAGACGGAGGAGAAAAGGACTTAGTAGTTGCTTCCGTCGCCGGTAGATGGCCATTTGGCGTTTTGGGGGAGAGAGGCCATTCTCGTTTCAGTTTTCGTCCGTGATGGGAGATTTTACATTTGCCAAAAAAGCAGACATGTACGGACGTGCAAATGGAAACGTCAGAGCTGAACTACGAATGTTTCACGAGTAGTATCCTGACAGACGAAAGCCGGAATGTTTCATAAATTACATCGTCAAATTTGTGAAACAGGTTCATTTCACATTACCACAGACGACGCTGGTCTACGAACAGCCTTACGCACTGCCACAGTTGAAGAAAGAATCTTGCAAATCGTGGCTGCTACAACCGAGCCAAGTACAAGCACTGTTGCACAGACTGTAGGTGTGAACCAATATACTGTTTGGAAAGTGTTACACGATAATCGTCTATGCCCTTTCCAATATAAACGTGTTATGCTTTGAAACCATAAGACTATCTTCACCGCAGAAATTTTTGCTAGTTTCTGCAGATTGCTGCAGAAACTAACAGACTCTGCATTCGGGTGCACCGCACCCGAACTTTTCCACCCATGTGTTATTTACAGATGAGGTGACATTTACACGCGATGGTGAAAATTGATGAATTGATGGTGAATTGATTTCAATTGTGAGAAAACGAGAATCCTTACGCAACACAAGACACATGCGTTTCAAGAATGCTACAGTGTCAATGTGTGGGCTGGTATTGTAAATGACTTCTTGATTGGCCCATATCAACTGCCACAGTGACTCAATGACCTCTGTTATCTTATTTTCTTTCAATAAGTTTTACCAGATTTGCTACAACATGTTCAAATCAGAATTAGAAACTGCATGTGGTTTCAGCACGATGGGGCGCCAGCCCATTTACCCTAGATGTTCGTCCGTACTTGAATGCGACATTTGGAATGCGATGGAATGGACGTGGTGGATCTATCTCTTGGCCACCCCGGTCTCCCGATTTGAACCCCCTCCATTTCTTTTTATGGGGGCATTTGAAGAATGACTTTTATGTCACTCCAGTAGATTCCGATGAAGTTCTCGTTGCTCGAGTATCCGTAGCTGCTGCACGCATGCGTGAAATGCCTGGTATCTTTGAAAGTTTTCGTCAATCGTTGCACCGACGTTGTCAAACATGCATCAATGCTGATGGACGCCATTTTGAACATTTATTGTAAATTAATTTCCACTTGTAAGCGAGGTTATGAAAATAAAACGCTTTCCCTGTCATTTGTTCTTTCCTGTGTTTCTGCTTCGACGCTTCACTTTTGACCATACATTCCTATACAAAATGTGATTGTTACAATGACCAGCCCTCAAAGTCTGTACCATGAATTAGCAGTCATTGCTATCTGACCACGAACTATATATTTATATTAACATCCGATTTGGGGCGGAAGTGGGCGCATCTATCATAATTTAGGGGTCTTTTGCAATAGGTGAGCACGGTAGCCGGTAGATTTAAATGGTTCTTCCTTTTCAGCAAATGCTAAAGTGCAGCTTAACGATCTTAAAAAAAAAACCTGAATGACCACTGTCATACCAATCTCCAACAACAGGGAAGGGAGAAGCCCCCGAATTTTTTAACCTTACATCCCCACTATTCGACTGATCGATCTTGGAACTCAGCCAAATTGTTCTCGCTAACGTGGTTTAACAGTCTTATTTGTTCTACTAACTTTGATAATGCTACAATACTACTCCTATTTTCCTATATGACGAATTTATATATCACAATTAATTATTTGTATTTGACTTTTTTTTAAATAATATACCAAAATATTTTAAAGATAATTTTTTGGCGGAGAGAAGTACCAACTCCTTTTTAAAGGAAATTACATAATCAACTATATCTGAAACCAGAAAATGGTGGAAACTAGTTTTGTTATTAACTGCTTCCTACTAACAGCAGTTCTTTTTAAAAATATCTCAAAGGCAAACCACAAATTTCTAGCAAATATCATTTTCTTAATGATGTCGCAACTATCAAAACCATAATTTTCAAATAATACGTATAGGGGCAATTAACTGTCGTTTTGTTCCATATAGTACAACCAATGCCATTTCTGCGCAGTAAGTCTGAAATGATTTATTGGTGTTAAAACATTACTTGTAGAGATATTTGGCACGAAGAATGTACACTGGCATTTTGTTTGGCATATGTTACATGGAAAACTGCACAGATTAAAGAGGTCACATGTTAAAATTATTGCACAATTAAGTGAATTGCATATATAATAAAGCATTTAAATAATTGATGCCAATTTGAAATAAATAATATTTTAAAAAATAGCTAATATGAATTATTAAGAATTTGAATCAATAATCAAGTCCAAATTTATCCATCATTTTCGCAAGTGTCATGATATAGGCAGTGAGTGTAAAAGTTAAAAATACTATTTAAATTTTCTTCTTGTGTCATCTGATGGTAAGTATGAAGAGAAAAAACACGAAAATATGTTTTTAATTTACTAAATTGTTATTAAGATCTTCCTTAAACAATAAACTTGTTATAAGAGACTGTAATAGCAAGTAAAAGCAGTGTTTTTCAAAACAACCCTACAAAGCTAAATTTTTCTTCTACGTCTGAAATAAATATATGTGATAATGTTAGTGATTATTTCGGGAAACGGTTGGGGGAAAAACAGTTTTAAAAATAATCACTTAATATTTTTCTAGAACATAACTTTTTTATTTATGTTATGTTATGTTAACTTTTTTATTTATGTTTTTGTTTTATATTATGTACTGGACCTTAGCTATAGTTTTTTGATATTTATTTTGAAATTTTAGAATTCAAATTATTTCTTGATATGGCGAGCTCTAACACACAGTAATTTTTAGTGTTCAAAACTCTTTGCTAACTATTTTTGTTAATTTTCTAAAGTAAACAAAACTACATTCGAAAGATTTACTGTCTAAACTTCAATCAGTTTTGGCAATAATATGAACAGTAAGTAAATCTACACGCAAGAGCCTGAGTTATATTTTTGCTCTCTATGTATAAATACTCATAAAAATCGACAAATATCTATACTAATACTTTATAGACGTAGAGGAATAATTAAAGTGGCTGTTTCACATATGGTACCAGGTGCCTTGTAGGGCTAAAAGCAGTATGTAAACATTAAATAATTATTCTTCGATAAACATGTTTGTTTAGTTTTCAGCTTTATTTCTGGGGGTTCTTTCTAAAGGTAGATTTAATTTGAAATTGTGAGGTATAAAGTATAAGTACGAGAGTACAAAGTGCAATATATTTTAGGAAAAGTAAGGTTTCCGTAAATTTCAAATAAGTATTATGTGTTTCAAACGTATTTTGTTTAACTTATCTACCCTAATCTTATCGAGTAGAAATATGAAAAATGCACTAACATATTATCATAATTGGAACACAGAACTTATATGTCTACTTTATTACACAAATTTGATGCAGTAAAACTACAAACACCAAGAGACATTCAGCATTAAAATCAAAAACATGCAATCTGATATAAAATTTGGCACGGAACCGTAAATCTTTAATAGGAAAAAAAATCGCATTCCATACTTGAATGCACTTTCATACGTACAATTTGTAAAATACAAGCATATTATACGTTAGTATAAGTTACAGTACCGTTTCCGCTGAATTCTCGAAATAACTATGCTCACTACATTTATATGTATTTTTTATAGTGTAATTTCAGCGATTTAAGCTCATGTAATACTTTTTGTACCCATATCTTAATAAATCAGACTTAATAAGGTATCTAGACAGAAATTACGTTTAAAAAAAAAGTGGACACTGATTCATTGAAACGTAGAAGTACAGTTACGTGTTGGATAACTGACCTAATTTTGTATTGTTCTTTCATTATTATTCCGTAACTGCATTCAGCTGGATTCCTGCCAGAAGTGGAATAACTTCAATCAAATTTTTCAAGTGCTTGTATGGAGTTTATTATTTTATTGTTTGTTTCAGCACACTTTTTTGACTTGTGATAAGGAATAGTTTGTTTTTGTAAATATGTAAATAAATGTGGTTTATTTGATTTACGATTCTCCATATTATACACGATTATTTTTTTATGTATAGTTTAAATATTAGAAAATAAAAAACAAAAAATTGAACAGATTCTTTATTACATTTTGCTTTTGCATATTGCACGTATAAAACTTTTTTCATAATTACTAAGTAATCCAATGCATTACTGCGGTTGATAAAACAATACTTGCGGAACTAAATACAATAAATTGAGCATTTCACTAGCTGTTAGGTACTTTAATGAATTTTAATAATAATCTATCAAAATGATGAATTACAATGTATAGTTAAGTAAGAAAGAATTAAAATGCGCCTAAAACGTGCATATATTATTTCCTGCTTTTAGTTAATTAATGTATGTATCTGCAATGATTTTTCCGACATAATGGGTGAATCTAAACTCTTGGGCAAAACTTTAAGGGATGATAGGGCACATAATAATTAATCAAAATTACATAGTTATATGGGGTCGGCAACGTCGTCTTCGTGTAGCTGTTAATAATCACTTTGAATAAAAGCGCCGAAACAACAGGGCACTTTCCGACCATTGTTCGTCAGAAACTACTGTATTTTCCCCCGAAAACAGAAGACTAAAATGGATAGTTTAAAAAGTTTATTTTATTTCATGGATGAAATTTTCGGAGACGAGCCTATTGTTTATGAAACTTGGTTAAGAAATTAGACACTTCAATTCTTTTCCAAAAGTGATTATTACCGGGTAAGTTAAAACTGCGTTTTTCACCCCAGATTGCTATGTGATTACGATTCCTCACTGTGTGCCCTATCACCCCTTAAAGTTTTTCCCAAGAGTTTAGATTCACCCTGTATATTATGATTAAATAAAAAAAAGTGCTTTTTTATACAGTTTTTTAGGAAATAAACAATATTACATGCAACCTATTTATTGTTAACAAAATAAAAATGACATACTTTTAAATAAATTAGTTCTTCAATGAATTCGTCATGTATAACAAAATCAGATTATGATGAAGCAATTAAACATTTTCAGTGTCATGATTATTAAATACACTGTTTTTCCATTGTATACATAATATTACAACAGACTTAAAATTCATATTTTACCGCCATTTTAATATCAATCGACAATAACATCAATCAGTCTCTGTCAGAAAATCAATGACGATTCTTTCAAAATGGCTCTTTCTCCAGATTCATCCAATGCACGGTGCCCCATGAAGATAGAGACAAACTTTAAAGGGAGGTAGGGAACATAATAAAGAAACAGAATCGTACTGCAATGCAGGGACAAAAACGCCTTATTCATTTACCTATTAATATATCTTAAGTAATAACGTCAAATTGTTTGTCCAATTTCTTAATCAAGCTTTATATATAATGAGCATTTCTCCAAAAATTGCATCAATCCTTAATCATTTACCTATTACTACATCTTCAGTAATAGTGTCAAAGTGTTCGTCCGATTTCTTAATCAATCTTTATATATAATGAGCTTGTCTCCAAAAATTACATCAATGAAATGAAATGAAATAGATTTTTAAGGTATAGTGTTAGTCACGTGTTTTCTGTGAAATATGCATACGTGTTTGACTAACATTCATCAGGAAGTTTGCTATTATTTCAGCACTTGTTCAAAATTTACTTACAGCTGGAAGAAGACGACACGGCATTTCATACCCCACACTGGCATTGGATCTTGAATCGCTGTTTTGTGCCCTATATCCTATTGAATTTTGTCTCAGTTGTTATGACACACCCTGTAGATATCTTGTTCTCCTTATCTCATTTTAAAAGGAAACGTTCCAACTTTGTTACAGAAAACCAAGTTTACCTTTCGAACAGAGTTCAGAACTATTAGCTTTTCACGGAGCTCGCGATCTAAGAGAGGAAACAACTCTAAAGTGCAATTAAAATCAGTTTCATCAAAAGGCATATTCAGAAACGCAATTTGCAGAATATCAACTGGAACACAATTTTTTTTATCGCTTATTCGTACTCCCCCCCCGTCCTTTTTTTCCCTATTAACGGATTGTAGTTCGAGATGCTATTAGACTGTAACAAACTTTTAAAGAAAAGTATATAAAACTAGTTACTAAACTCTATTCCCGTAAGAACACGGAAAGTGAAGCAGCAACCGGCTTGGCCAGCGCTTGGGAGGGAGAACTCCTCTCTTTGCTGGACAGCTGTAAGACCGTGTACTCTAATGGGAGCTGGTGCACGTAAAATCCGTCGTGGTTCCAATGTCCTTCATGTTCAAACGATACCTCTGGGGGTACCGAATTCAGGTGGCTGGTCCCTCATCTGAAATTGGTTCAAAATTAGGAACCAGCTGGCAAAAGCCCGACCCCCTTGGCTGCAACTACGCATATTACCAGGGAGAGTGCGATCGTCTATCCATGGACACAATTACAACAACAACAGCAACAACAGTATACAAAACTATCAAAAATTTTTATCATGCATTCAAATTTTTTCAAAGTACATACTTCTCGCACTGTGTGTTCGCGAATACGCGTGCCTTAAAAAAAGTTCTCCGCACAAGGTATCCCTCCTGTATGGCATATGCTCCTCCAGTATTTTTGACTTAACCGTTTGACTGCTATGCAGCGGTATAGCGCTTTTGGAATGTACACCCTCCAAAAGAACCATTTGAGCAAGAGAGAAATTTCCTACGTTGGTTTCGTATCATAGAATCTGAGTTAGGCTATGCATAAATATGACATTCCATATTTTCTATTAAGTTGTTCGTTTTTCAAAAACTCAATTATTTTTCGCAAATTTAAAATAGGAAATTTCTCTCTTGCTCGAATACTTTTATTGGAGGGTGTATGAGGATTTTGATGGATAGCAGTCAGATGGTTTACAAATAATCAACTGAAACAGTGATAATTCGCAAATGTCAAATAGTGTAGTGTCGTGAGTATAATATTACGAAGCGATTCTTAACATTGTAAATTTCGAGAAACAAACTGCATTTTGAAATTACACTCATGTCCATAAATTAAGGATAATTCAGAATCACACAGAAATTGATCTCTAAAATAAAAATTTCACCTGTGGAATGATCACACACATCTTGAAGAAGAATATGCAAATTACAGGAAACCACCAGATGGCGTGGATGGTACGTCACAATGACGAGAGTGTAAGAGAGGGGTATATAAGGAATGGTGGCAAAGAAGTAAAATTGTTCACAAGCGCTGTGAAAGCCTTCCAGTGCAAAAACCGCATAGTTATGGCACAAAGGAGGCATTTGGATGATGTTTTACGTGGCAGAATTATCGGACGACTGGAATGTGGACGTACCCAGCTGGAAGTATCCGAGGAACTTGGAATCGCCCAGAGTGTCATCTCCAGGCTTTGGCAACGATTCCAAGATGATGGTAATGTGAGTAGACGTTACAGCACAGGTCGCCCCCGAGTTACAACGCCGAATGAGGACCGCTATTTGGCAGTTACTGCCAAAAGAAACAGACGGAGTACAGCATCAGACCTGTCTCGTCAGCTTTCTTCAGCTACCGGTACGACAGTTTCAAGGCAGACCGTGTACAGACGCTTAGGGCACATTGGTCTATATGCTCGTAGGCCTGTCAGATGTGTTCCACTTACCGCAACTCACTGTCGCCTGCGATTAACCTGGAGTAGAGAGCATGCATTGTGGACACTGCAACAGTGGTCTTGTGTGATGTTTTCCGACGAGTCCAGGTTTAGTTTGGAGTCTGATTCTTGCCGCACATTCATCTGGAGAGCGCCAGGTACCCGTTACCACCAAGAGAACACCATTGAAAGACACCGTTACGGTGGTGCAGGATGGCTCGTTTGGGGAGAAATTATTCTTGGTTCCAGAACTGACTTGCAGGTTCAGAGTGTAACGATGACAGGCCACATCTATCGGGATGTCATTCTGGAACAACATGTACGTTTGTTTCGGGGCGCCATGGGTGCTGAATTTGTGTTTATGGATGACAACGCCCGTCCTCACCGTGCAAGCATTGTAGACGAATGCCTTCAATCGGAGGATATCACCCGTATGCATTGGCCAGAATACTCAGCGGACTTGAATCCAATAGAGCATGTGTGGGATATGCTTGGCCGACGAATTGCAGCCCGTCAACCCCCTCCCACCTGTCTACCGGAACTTTGGAGTGCATTGCTTGATGAGTGGTGTAATATTCCCCAAGATCAGATTGATCATTTGATACTCAGCATGCCTAGGCGTTGTCAGGCCTGTATTGCATCGTCCGGGAGACATACTCCCTATTAACCATCCTACTAACCATGTTATACTGTTTCTTGTAAATAGGTTCTTTTTTGAAATTTGGTCAAGGGAGTAAAACTTGCATTTTTTATTAATTATGTCAAACATATAACATCTTTTTTGCTCTTTACTTTTTGTTTAATAAATAGACTTTACAAATAAGTCAAATTTGTTTTGCTTCTTTCTCTTTCTTTGCCTGTACTTCATTATCCTTAATTTATGGACATGAGTGTATATTCAACAATTAATGTAGATACTTAAGAATATTTCACACGTAAAACAGCACGACAAGCGTCAAAATCGCATTGATAAAATATCTGTTTGTTTAGCTACTAACATATTGCACAGACGAAAAATGTGGAAAGCTCAGTTTTTTATAACATATTTTTTTGCAGTTATATATTTTACAACTATTATATAATTAAACTTATTCGTATTCTTTTGTGTTAAACCTTTTACAACACTGAACATTTAAGCGGTCCATGCAATTTATGTAAGTTAATGTTATACATTATGTGGCAAAAAAAAACCGAAATCAATGAAACTGCATACTGAACACACATTCTTAGTTTTTTAACAGATGAATAAATCGATCTTTTTGAATTTTTTAACTCCTAATTGGAGCAACGGCCTTGTATTCCTAACATATAAAATAAAATACTCTATCATATAAGAATAGCCTAGAGCTTTTGTTTATTATTATTATTTGATTTCTAATTAAAAAAATCTGGAGTGACTCCACTCGACTTTCCGAACACTTCCGATTAAGATCATTACCAAGCATTTAAATAAACTTTAATCGATGAATAATTCAAATATATATACCAAATTGAAGCTGAATCGAATGTACCGTTTAAACGCTAGCGCACTTTCCAAAATTTCTCCTCATAGGCCATAATGTAAAAGAAATCTTTGTCGTAGCCCTGTAGAAAAACTATAAGCTCTATACACATCAAAATCAATACCGGTCTTACGATGGTTGTTTATAACATGTATACCCAATTTGAGCTCAATCGAATGTACCGTTTAAACGCTAGCGCACTTTCCAGAATTTTCCCCCATAGGCCATAATGTAAAAGAAATATTTGTCGTAGCCCTGTAGAAAAACTATAAGTCCTATACACACCAAAATCAATACCGGTCTTGCGACGGTGGTTTATAACATATATACCCAATTTGAGCTCAATCGCATGCCCCGTTCAGGAGCTATCGTTTTCACTCACATACACATAAACACACACACATACGCACACACACACATACATACATACATCTCGTAAAAATAGCATAAATGAATTCGGAAGACCTCAAAACGTGTAAATACACCAAAATATCGAATTCGAATTTTTTCATGATTACAATACTTTCCTTACGTGGTACATGTTCGGAAAGTAAAAAAGTCACAACTGCAATGTAAATGAAGTTATATGAATTTATAATAAATACGAGTTTCTGAAAAGAAACAGAAAAAGAAAACAGACCTTTACTGCCACGTATAAATAAAAAAATATTAAATTTCATATTAAAACATTTAGTTTTCCTTCTACTAAAAGGATTGCATTGTTACAGTGTCCTTTTTAATGAATTTGTGTTTCAAAATAAGTACCAGGTATTATTTATATCTGTACGTAATTATTTTTTATTTTACACATTCTAATAGACTTCATAACGCGACTTGTTTTCTATTCTTATTATAATACAGTATATGGATGGGCACAATGATGAATTTTATGCAGTATTAGATTATTTTATTAATAAATCACCATTTAAATAAACATATTTTTTCCAATGCATATGAACAAAGACAGTGAGAATGAGAAAGTCAGTATAAACGGTTCTTTCAGCATAATATATTGGTACATTTAAGTGTCTTTAGTAATCAAACTTTCTGAACCATGGCACTCCGTAATTTTTCGCTGGCAGTATTCCAAAGGTATAACTACATAATTCTGGATGTCTGCCAGACGCTTTCTCTATTTCCAAACACAAATTCCTTTATCATGCAACTTTCGTATTTGCTTACCTTTCAAGGTAGAAATTTTACTGATTTATAAAAAAAAGTTTTCAGAATTGTTGAGATAACGTTGTGTTTAATACGATCAGGAGAAATGTCATAAACTTTTTAATGTACGGTTGTGAAACATTTTAATTAGAATGTGAATGTCTGATCTTTTAAATGTTCAGTGTTATTGATTTGGTCTTTCATGCTGTTCACATCGTATAAAAGAAAGACAGCTCATGAGTTTAAATTTTATTGCATTAACTAATGAAACGAACAATTAAAATCGTATATAGAAGGAGCATAAGCATAGATGTATACTCTATTTAGTTTATATTTTTATATTTAGCGTCTTAAAACGACAAATTTTTAGAATTGGGATTGGGTTTTAATTTTTTTATTAAGTGTGTTCCGATACCATATTTATTAAAAAAATAAATATAAATCATATTTACATACGAAATGTATTACCTGAATTTAAAATACAAGTGAAATAGTTTGGTAATTATAAGTACATCTGTTAAAAAATCGTATTTTACCAATTGTGGTGTAAAATAGTTACAGATGTAAATATTCTCGAATAACATTAGATAGTATGAATCTATTATTAAATACTCAGTGTTACGAAAAAATATTTAAAAACACCCAAAACTTTCGTTTAGACTATATGGAAGCTCACTTTTAAATGCGGTAACTATTTATAAAATGCATTACCTTTTCCTACGATGTTCATCGAGATATTAATATTATTTCTATAACCAACACGATATTCAAAACATCAAAGTAAGTGAACAATTCATGACCGCAGCATTTATTTTCTATGGTGCTCAAGAGTGCAGAATATTTCTCGTACGAAAGCAATACCGTAGCCAGGAAAAATTTCGGGAAGGGTCTTCAAGTTTTATGTATCAATGTGGCAGGTTTTAAATACCCTTTTACAAATAGAAATACATGTTCCTGAAAGATTCGGGGTGCATTTGAACCCCCAAAACCCCGTTTGGCTACGGCCTTGGACGAAAGACAAGCATGTTGTCGGCCATGCGTGAAAACGTGCCTGAGCATAATTTGTAAGTGCTTTCATTAGTCTGATCTCTGAATTTGAAAATACTCGGAGAAAAACATTCTTTCATCTTGAATTTTATGTCATGCACAATCAAAAATATTTATTCACAAATGGATCATGGACATATCATTTCCTGAAAATTCTAAAAGAAAAAATCAGTTTTACTTTAGATCATCAAACATACCGTTTCTAGGAATTTAATCGTACTGTCCCAAGATAATAGAAATACTGAATGTAATTCAAAATGAATGTAGTGATTAAAAAAGTCTGTAACTATATAATTAAAATGAATCTATCGCAAAGAATTGAAACAAAATGCTCAAAGAAGTTCAAACGTTCGTTAATTGTGGCGGAAGCACAATTCATCAGAAGCCTGCACGTGTGAGTTCAGACCACTCAACGATCGTAAATCCAGGTCATTGCGAACGTATGCTCTGCTCTGGCCCACCTAGACCTCCGGATTCGACAACATGCGCTTTTTTTATTTGGGATAATGTGAAAGGATTTTTGTAGGTGCTGCTCTCTCTGTCAAAAACAAATCCATGCGTGATTGTTTTTGACAGAGCATGCAAAATGCATATTTCTAATGCGTTTCCTTTGGTGACTCCAGATGTGTTTCGTAAAATATGGCTTGAAGTGTATTACCGTTCGTACATGTCCATATTACCAAGGGGGGTCAAATCGAACATTTAAATGTATGTAAAAAAATGTGTACTTTCTTTCGCATCCTGTGTAGTTCTGCAGTGTAAATTCTTTCAAGTACATAGTTCTAACATCTTGTAATCTCTACGTTAATTTTGAATCACCCTGTAGATACATGCGTGGTACTAAACTTTTTTTTCATGTTGTAATAGTTATTTAATTTTAAATTTCCAAGGAAATGGAAATTCAGAAATATCTAGTTGATGTAAATAGCTATGGGAAATTAGTTTTATAACCGAGTGAATACGACACTGAACATAGTAGACTGCTGAAGTGTCAGCCTCCCGTTCAGGCCTGCCGCGCGGCTGTCAATCAAACGGACCTGCGTTTTTGACGGTTTTCTCCAGATGCAAAGTGAATACGAGTTAGAACCCCTTAAAAATCCTCCGCGTAAGGTACCCCCCCCACGTAGACAGATGTCCTGATGCAGGCTTGTCCCAACAAGAAATACAAATTCAAATTAACACCTACATAAATGCTTTCAACAAAATAACCATAAACTGATATCATTTATGCAATTATTATATATGCCTCATTATGTGCTTACAGTTAACTATTCGGAACATAAATCTTAAAGTGAATTCAGTGTTTTGAATTCTACGGTAATCTTTTTTAGTATAATGGTTGAAACTGTAACTATAATTGCGGTCCAATCAAAGTTTCCTGGGAAAGGAAGAAAAAATCCAAAGTTATAAATTTTCTCAAAAGAATCTGGTTAATATCTTGTTGTATAGGGTAAAAAAAAAACATTCCGAATATATAATAAGATGCGATTTCTCTATAAAAACAGAGATATAAAAAATCTGGAATGATTACACCAGAGAATAGAAATATACTAGAGATGAGAGCCCATTACCATTCAAAATCCGTCGAAAACGTGACAAAAGGATGAACTATATGACTTGTGGCACGGGAATGCGCTGAGAGGCTAGAATTGTGCTTTATCGCAATATTTGTCGAGTGGTAAGTGTATACTGCAAGCCAAATTTACTGACACCATATACGGAATACAAAACCTCTAGGCGTGAAAAAAAAGAAGAAAGCGCGAAGGTTTAGTGGATGTGGATAAACCTATCAGAATCTTTCCCAAGTCATGAATTGCATCCATACGTCGAGCAAAAATTTGTGCCATTTATTGCTTAAAAGTATAACGATGAAAACTTAAATTTAGGTGCTGGCCACATATGCTCCACATATAATGAGGCGAGTTGGATGCAGAAACATTATGCGCTTAAGACCTTGCTACAAGTCAGTTGATTGGACAAGTACCTAAAGTTTGGGCTTTCCAAGCGCTATCTCTTATATCTGCTCTATGGACTCCACTCAACTTCCCTAACACTTAGTCGTTACGAAGCATTTAATCACATTTGAATGGGTGAATAATTCAGCAAAAAAAGAATATGAAATATATGTTGTTTGAATAGTTCTCCTGAATTAGTGTATGTATTTCATGTTGGGCGAATTCTATAAGAATAATTTTTCTAGCCCTGTAAAAAAATTGTAAGTCCAACAAGCACCATAAAACTTTTAGTACGTAAGGCAGGGGCCTAAAATATGCGTACATAATTCGAGATCAATCGAATACACCATGTGAAGATTAACTCATTTACACAGTGTGCATCCATAGGCCGTATTGTAAAAGAATTTTTCTGGTAGTAGTGTGCAAAAGCTAAAAATATTTTATACACAAGAAAATCTATTTAATATTTTAGACAATACGCTATAAAATTTGTACCTATTTGAGCTCAACTGAATTCACCATATAAACTCTAGCCCGTCTATAGACTGTAATGCTTATGAATACTTTCTTGTAACTCGATACAAAAGCTATAAGTGCTACACACACCAAAATCAATACGTATTGTGCAACGGTGTCCTATAATATACATACGCAATTTACGCATATTCGAATGCACCATTTAGACTCAAGAGTATTTTAAATGATTACCGTCCATAGGCTCTAATGTATAAGAATTATTTTTTGTAACCCGTTGAATAAACGATTAGCTCTACACACATCAAAATCTACGAAGGCCATGCGATCGTCACCCGTAATATACGTACCCAATTTTCGCTCAACGGAATGCAGCATTTAAAAGCTAGCGCACTTTCAAGAATTTCCGTCCATGGCCCGTAATGCGTAAGAATTTCTTTTGTTTCCCTGTAAAAAATGTACATCCCATACATACCAAATCAGTACCGGTTGTGCGATGGTGATATATAAATCGGAAAAATTTGTTCATTCACATGCATTCATAACACACACAAATGTAGAACATACATACATGCATCGCCGTAAGAATATGAAAAATGAATTTACGATATCTCAAAACCGAGTAAATATATCAAAATATCATAGTCTAATTTTTCCATGACTGCAATACCTTCCTCAGATGGTACAGGCTCAGAAAAGAACGCATAGTACATACAGTCGAACCTCGATTTAACGAATTGATTGGGACCCACAAATCTGTTTGTTAAATCAAAGCTATTCGTTAAATCGAATATCAATTTTTGTAAAGAGTATGGTATAAAAATATCAATGCAAAATACCCTTAGATATAGATATGAAAAAAAGAATGATTATTGTTTACTACGAGCTTAAAAATTATACGTTGTACGTTAGGCGATAAACTTTAAAATTATCTAAATTCTTTAATGTTACTTGCTCTGAAAATTTAATACATAATAAAGGTATAGTTTTTGGCACTTTGGAAAGATATCCTTGATCGTGCTTTGCTTTGACTTTCAAAAGTTCTTTGTCGATGTTTTCTAACTTCGTAAGAACAACAGCATCAATCTCGTGAGACAAAAAAAAAAATTAAAGCATTCAAACTGAAAACGGCTTCTTGGAATGTCACCCTTTTTAATTCAATTTCCGTCATCTCTTCGCTGCTTTCAGAATCTTCATCCTCTTTCTGTTCACTATCGCAGTACATCGCAAGACACATATCCTGTAAAATTTCCATTACTAGGAAAATCTTTCCATCCAGGCATTTGACCATCGTTATCCACGGCGTAATTGTAAATGAGTGTTTCTGTATCGCTGTCTTCGTAGGCACTTGCTTCGTTTGGAGAAATGAGATAAGAATTATTGTATTACACACTTGGATTAGGGTGTGAAAGATTAAAATTTTGCTTGTGAAAGATTAAATTTTGCTTGTGAAAAATTCAAAGTTTTTGTTTTATGTGCGAATTTTATTTCAGCGATTGTTGTTCGTTAAATCAAAGCTAAAAATTCGTTAAATCAGAGCATTTTAGCACCCTTTTTGTCGGAAAAAAAATAGTCGTTAAATCGGAAAATTCGTTAAATCAAAGTACGTTAAATCGAGGTTCGAATGTATTCGGAAAGAAAAAATAAGAGAGCTTCCATTGGTTATTTTTTATTTTTCTCTGGTTAGTTGTTTTCTTTTGTATTATGGAAAATACAATTGTTTCAAAAGCAGGATTGAAATTAGATTCTCCCTCAATTCATCTTTTGTGCGTGCGAAAGTGTACATATTCTTGAAATAATAAAGTAGAACTGTAGATTTAAATAATTTATATTCTATTGGATGTGGCCACTTTTACAAAACTAATTGACCACTTTTACAAAAAACTTAAAATGCTTCACTAGGATGAAATTGTGTAAGTATATAAACATTAAGCTAAATTCAAAAATAATAAGAATACTTTTAAAATATACTTATCGTACCACGTTACCCTTACATATTTTACTGGAAAGATAAGAACATGTTTGATTATACATAAAAATTGTTTACAGACTATTACATAAATAAAAATTAATTACTCTAAATTGTCTTTCATAATGTTCTGTATGATTATAAATCAGTGATGATAAGACGAAGTTATAATGGTATTAATAATAATATATTGAATAATAGCTACTTTCACTTAGCTGTGACTTTTCATATCTTTCCTGGTCATTTGCCAAATCGTGTCTTGATTTGTTTCTTTTTTTTACCCCCACCCCAAAGAACGCGCTTGATTTAAGATGCTAATAAATGAGCTGTACAAATTGTAACGCCGTTTTCCTAAAAAAACAATACTTGTGTACGTTCTACGATTTTCTGTGGCAACTTGCCAAAGGTATTGATAAACAGAAAGGGAAACCAAAACGAAATGAGGCAGCGTGAAGATATTGCGAGAAAAAAAACAAAATGAATAAATGTTCTGGAGCGGTAAGCGTATATTGATGAGCGATACCAAAACGTATATTCTGCAGTTTTGCTCTCTGAGATAGAAATGCATGTTTGTAAGGCATTTATTAGATTCACAATCTTCGTATCTACGGCATAAAACAAACTTGCACTAAAAATGTCTGGCAGTGTTAGTTTTTGATGATATGGAATTTGTAAATAAATTATTGTTTGAAACAAGAATACGCAAAATTGAACTTGGGAAATAAAATAAGTTGAAAATGATAATTTCAATTGTGTACATAAACAACTTATGAGGTAGCGCCCATTTGCCTATAATCGGACACGGCGATAGCCAGCCCCCCCACCAAAAGTTTTGTAGACGATGACTATCTCGGATGACTTAAGTGGAAATCTTTTAGTAGCAATAAGCAAACAAGTTTAAATATTTATGATTACATTTATTGATATATCACTCTGAACTAGACATATAGATTGAAACAAGACATTTTTAATTTATATCTTGCGATGTATGTAATAGTAGGCAAAATGAAAACGAGAGCACTATTCACTTATTAAAAGGCAGCAGTTGTTTGAGATATCGGTCAGTTCGGAACACCCCCTCCTTTTCTTCTCCATTTCACCCGAGACTGTGCTTTTATTAAGAACTATTTACTACTTTCATGGTAAAAAGAGAGTGAGAATTTCTGTCTCAAAAAAATATTACTTATTTTAGTGCCATAATAAAGAGTTTTTACACAAATGTATTATAAATTTATTAAATGTTGATCCGATTAGCACACAGTTAGAATAGCGTTTCTAAAAATGTTTTAGTAAAATTTTAATAAATTCTATTAAGTTATATTAAAATTAATGTAGATGTCATATTTAAAATACGTTATTCCTACGTATAACGTGGAATATATGCTCCCCCCCCCCCTCCGTTGGTTATATAATTTTAATTACGGAAAATATTCTAGAGGGTGCAGAAATTATTGGTCGGTCAAAATTCTAGAAGGGGAGGGTGTATATAAAAACATCACAAATATCGATCCTGTTCATTGGAGGGCGGATTATAAATGCCCAAGAGTATTTTGACTTTCTGATTTCTCAGGAAGTTATAGTATCTCTTTTAAAGATTAAACACTAGCATTTGAAATCTTAGCGGTTGCTTTGAATATGCTGTTAGTTTGAAACGCAATTTTGACACTGTATGCATGCACTATAAAGTGATTTGTTCCGAAATGATAGTGAACAAAGTACATAGAAAACAAATCATAAATGAGATTTTTTAATAACATGAAATAAATGTACATCATTAAAAAATATTATGTTATTTCCTTTAATCTGTCTTTAAAAAACTACATTAGCTACCGCATTTCTCAAACGCAGTGAAAAGTACTTTCTAAATATGTACATATGTATTTATACAATCTTAATAAAATAAGAAAAATAGCAATGTTCGAAGATATTTGCAATAAAATTCCAAACAAGTCCTTTAAAATCGTTTTTATCAGTTGTTAGTAAAGTTTTTATAGATTAATTTAAGCGCGTAAGCATGCTCTTGAATGTGTATGCTTTAATATTAACTCTTTCAGTATAGAGGATCTGGCCGTGTGTATATATTCCTGGTAGGAGGAAGTTTTCTAGAAGAATGGTAACACTGCATAGAACCGAAAGACGCGAAAGCGTGTTTTCAGGCACCCATCGAATAAAAAAAAATTCCTATATTCTAACACGAAATCTGTTTACAAAAAGGGGTTACTTATATTCCGGAACTGTCGACAGGGATGGTAAACATGCCCACATAACTTTTCGTGAATGGAGATTTTGGGTGGAAAAGCGGTAATACTCAGGAAACGTGGATGCCGCCATTAGGCGGCGGTAGTGAACGACAGTCACGAAAGGGTTAAAACAAATATTTATCAGATTTTAATTAAATCTTTACAAGGCTCAAAAAATATTCTCTCATTGTTCAATTAGAAATAATTCTGAATATATTTCTTTACATGTGTCTTTATATTATAAGAAAAATAAAATAAAACTTATTTTTATCACCTCACAATTAAATACTGAAAACTGAGTAAATAAAATACTTTAATAAAATACGTATCTTACTGCAATTAACAAAATATTTGTAAAATATTTTCCTTTTTTTAAAATAACGTAATTTTTTTCTTGCGTCAAAATATCTTAGAACAATTTTAACGCAATAAACTACAAAGGGAAGAAGCATAAATTTCGAAAACAAATAAAAAGAAATATTGAGTACAATTATGTGATGCAACGTATTAAAAAACTTTTAAAAGAGCTTTCCCTCTTAATTAGCGTTTCGGAAAAATTAAATGCTTAAAAAATATAAAAGTTAGACATACTTTCCTTTAATATATATATATATATACAGGGTGTCCAGCCTTAATGTGACCCAATAGCTAATTCCTGAACCATTCGGTTTAGATATGCACTTCCCATTTGAAAAATGTTTTAAAAAAGGTAAAGAATGTTTTTACGTGCTTTTCGAACCAAAAAAACCCATTTAGAAAAAAATTACAAAAATTAAATTTTTATACGGTCCCCAGGTCCTATCACTTATATTTAGGAAAAGATGCAGTACACAAAAACAAAGTAAACACAAAAAGTTTCATTTTATTACGATAAAAACTGACCAAGTTATGAAACTTTGAAAATCATACATTTCATCCATTTTCTCGGCCAATTTCAAGAAGCTAGTAAGGGACCGTCTCCAAAGTGAAATTAATTGGAACTCTGCCAGAAAACATTCTTGCACGTCACTCTTATGTAAATCGTTTTTAAATTTAAAAGTACACACATTACGTTAATATTACAATAACTGAGTACTTAAGAAAGAAAATTTATTCTGTGTACGTGTAAAACATAGATAAAATAAAATATTTTGGACGAAGAAAACTTTTCAAAAGCAGTTCCAAAAACTTAGACTTATTTGCCTGCGGCTTCAGACTGATTTGCTGCGATACTGATCATGGCAAACGTTAAAAATCTGTTGTGTAGTCGCTTGCAATTGCATACAGTCGTATTCTAATATTACGAATTCTAGTACAGGAGAACGAGATGTATACAAATGAAGAATACTGCGAAATGGTACTGTTGTATGGGCAGTGTAATCGAAATAAGAGAGAGGCGGCAAGACTTTATGCCATTAAATTTCCCAGTCGAAGACATCTATCTTATTGTACAATTGCCCGTGCTGTTCAACGCTTGTATAGAACTGGGAGTTGTCATAGACGTATTCCCTTGTCTCGTGCCACACCTTCAAGCTTGCGGATACCCGCTGAGGATGTTCTAGGATATGCCCTGGCTCATCCTGAAAGTAGTATCCAGGATATTAGCATGGCTTGTTCCTACTCAAAATCGACGGTGTGGAACATATTACATACGCACGGTGCATTTCCTTATCACCCAGTCCTGGCACAGGAGCTAATGCCTGGAGACCAGTTGTATACATCTCGTTCTCCCATACTAGAATTCGTAATATTAGAATACGGCTGTATGCAATTGCAAGCGACTACACAGCAGATTTTTAACGTTCGCCATGATCAGTATCGCAGAAAATCAGTCTGAAGCCGCAGGCAAATAAGTCTATTTTTTTTTTTTTGGAACTGCTTTTAAAAAGTTTTCTTCGTCCAAAATATTTTATTTTATCTATGTTTTACACGTACACAGAATAAATTTTGTTTCTTAAGTAGTCAATTATTGTAATATTGACGTAATGTATGTACTTTTAAATTTAAAAACGATTTACGTAAGAGTGACGTGCAAGAGCGAAAGTTTCCTGGCAGAGTTCTAATTAATTTCACTTTGGTGACGGTCCCTTACTAGCTTCTTGAAATTGGCCGAGAAAATGGATGAAATGTATGATTTTCAAAGTTCCATAACTTGGTCAGTTTTTATCGTAATAAAATGAAACTTTTTGTGTTTACTTTGTTTTTGTGTACTGCATCTTTTCCTAAATATAAGTGATAGGACCTGGGGACCGTATAAAAATTTAATTTTTGTAATTTTTTTCTAAATGGGTTTTTTGGTTCGAAAAGCACGTAAAAACATTCTTTACCTTTTTTAAAACATTTTTTAAATTGGAAGTGTATATCTAAACCGAACGGTTCGGGAATTAGCTATTGGGTCACATTAAGGCTGGACACCCTGTATATATATATATATATATATGTAAAAAAGAAACAAGGATTTCTTCTCGATAGTAATTATGGGAAAATTAACAAACATTCACAAACACGTATTAACAAACATCAAATAAATGATGAAGCAAAATTACTCACCAAAGGAAGAACAAATAGCATACCTAATGTATTTTGGTATTGAAAAGTAAACACAACACTATATCATTCGTGAGGAATTATTAATCATAACATTACTCAACGATACGTTAAATTGAATTTTGACCTGCAAAATATAATATTGTTTTTAATTAAAACAAAGTAACAATATAATATCTTAAAAAGGCGCAATTACTTATTTTTTTATAAATTAACGTTGAAAAATTTACTTAGTGTATACATCATGCAACAAAATGTGAAATTATTGCCCTTGAATGAATGTATGTAGGTGCAGGTGAAAATATTAATCAAAGTTATGCATTAAAACTGATCTTGTTTACCTAAATATAATATTAAACAAGCTTAATTTTTATTCGCGTTTGTTTAATGAAATATAAATAAAATTTACTCAAAGTGAAAAAAAGTTAGAAATTTAATATCATAGATATTCTGTCTCTATAATTAAGTAAAAGAAAGAAGTTTTGTGTTAAGACAAAATTTTCAAAAAACATCTCAAGGGGATACTATGAATTTTTCTTTCAGAGTTCCTCTTCTATCATTTTATACTGCTTGTTTTAATAGCATCATTAATGGGCAAAAGTGTTTTCCTTCTTTTCAAATTAATAAATAAAAAAAGAACTAAAAATTTTAGGTTTTCACTCAGATAATTTTAAAGCTAAATGAAAGCATTTAATTACTTTCAATTGACTTTTTTATATGGTGAAAAGAGGATTAAATAAATGGTAATTCTTAATAATAGAGAACTAGTATTTTTAAAGAAGTGCTTTTTATATAAAACGGAAAATCTAGGTTTTTGGCGATTAAGTCAAACTATTTTGATAAAAAATGTCTTTGAAGTGAAAGTAATTCGTTAGTTTTCTTTTTCTATTAGGAACAATTTTTTCCTTATAAATTACTAAACGAAACTATGTATTGCAAAACAACAAGATAAAAAAAATTGATATATGTTAACAGATATTTCATACGATTAAGCATATGATGCTATGAATTCCAAAATAAATTTAACTGGAATATAACTGAAACTCACTTTTATTTTTTGAAAAACCCTTTTTTTTTAAATTTCACTCGGCACGGTAACTAGCATTACAAAAGTAAAAATGTTTCTTCCATAGTATCTTTAAAATGTAAGAAATTGTACATCTAAATTTATATTTTTTAAAATTTTGTGCTTCTATCAGAAAAAATTATAATGTTTGTGACATTTTTCAGTAAAATGTAAAGAGAAAATTTTAGGTGCAGTCAGAATATCTTGAAACGACTTAAGGAAAAGGAAACGACAATTTTTAAACAGCACTGACATTGTTCTACCTATTGCTACATAAACTTATGAGGAAGTAAACTTAAGTCGAAAAGTAAGAAATCACTGCAGCGCAATATTTTGAATTCTCAAACTTTGAAGTCCTGTGTCTGCGAAAACTAAAATGGCAAGGAAAACAAAACTACATTTTGCGCACTCAGATTTCAAACAGCTACTGCTTAAGATAATAATTCATTTATTGCTCTTTATTTTATAAACAGCAGTTTGGCCACAATCTTGCATGCTTTTTGACACCTATACAATTCGTATTCAGTACACAATTCAGTGCTTCGTGCAGCATTTACATTAAGTTATGCAAAATATTTACCTGAATATGCTTGGACAGTTGTCTCAAAATTTTTCTGGTGGATGATATTTATATAAGCTGCACCTTTTGTCAAAACACTAAAGTGATTTGTCCCACATTTTTGACTTTATGAAATTTTAATATTTAATATAAAATTATTTATAAATAACTTTTAAATGTTTAGCGTTGACTGATAAAAAAAATATTCCATATAAAAAAGTGCTATCTATGATAAAATTATTCAGTTCTACTTGGATCAGCGATAGGAATGTTACCTCCATCAGTAACATTCTTACAAAATCATTTCTGCTTCTAAGTAATAAAGGATAAAAAAAATACCTTTATAACACAATTCCTCGTGGTATTTCTAGGAAACTTTTATGTTTCGTGACTGATCTCATTCGATTTCTAACAATCTTTTCCGTTCCGTGACCCTTGCCGTTCTAAGCCTATTTTCTCCTACTTAAGGCCCAGAGATTGCCTTATGGGATTTTAAATCACTAATTTACTAATGTAGACGCATGCTTCGTAAACTTAATAAAGTCTGAAATGTTCATCTTTACGTTTCTGTACTGTCAGCAATACCAGCTGTCAGAAATCCTTTTTGAATAATATGCATTTTGTCTGAAGCAAGAGTATTCAGGAAAAAACAAGCAGCTTATCCATCTTTAACGAACGCGTGTTGAATACGCGATTTGCATTTGTTAGTTTCTTTCCAATCATATTAACTCGATTCGACATTGTTCCTGCGTTGGCAGCTAAGTTCCAGCCATTTATTAAAAATGTTCCTCACTTCTGAACCTTACTGATCGAGTGAAGATGTTTATATATCCTAATAACTCAGATGGTCATAAAGAGTCTCTGAGACGTCACATAGGGTCATAGTTTTCAGATTACAGTCACACTGGGATTTGTGAGAAATGCAGACTCCACTGTGTGGTCACTATGAAGTTTTAATTGTGACCACTCTCTAGGTGACGTTACTGTGAAATTACATTATGACTCCTCTTTGATCGGTCACTGACTCCACTGTGAAGTCACTGTGTGACGTCTTTGTGATTGCTGGTTGTTGGGACTTCAAAATGACGTCACAGTGTCCGTTTGTAGCGTCTATGGGAAAGAAACTTATTTTTGCTAACATTTTTTTAAGGATTTATTTCTTCAAGCATTTAAGGAGTAAATACGAAAACGATAACGATTAATTGAGTAAAATCTTGCAGTTGGGAAGTAGTTATGGAATTTAGTTCAATTTCTTAATTTTAAATATAAATTATTTCGTTTAAAGAATTCAATATTATTTATAAAATAATTATTATGAAATCTATTAGAGTTGACAGTTTTAACCGCAATGGAAAATATTACGTATTCGTGTATGAATTTCGAAACTTCCCTTCATATCCCCAGGGTATATTTAAAAGTTACGCTTGGAAAAATTTGAGATTAAGCTACAGTCCTAAGCCAAACATATGTCATTTTATCTAATGTATGTTTTTACAACTGCCAAGACAATGGCCACACCTCATACCTTAAAAAAATGTATTTAAAACAGTCTTACTTCTCTTACCTTTAAAAAAACATGTATGTGTGCATTATACCTACTTGTATAATATCTGTTATAAGTATTTGTTAGTTATATTTCATTCCAGTTTTTCTGTTCTCTACTATAAAAAAAAACGACTCTACTGCTGCTTGTAGATTCAACTGTAAACGAAATGTATGTGCAATAAATGAAAACTCGTAAATATGTCGTACTTTATAAGTTTGTTTCAAAACATCACAAAAAAATTTCAATAATTCATTGGCCTTTCTAAATGAACAATTAAATAAAACAGAGCAATATCTCCTACAAGATGATGTATGGAAAAAAAAATCTGCATTTCCAAAATTTTAATTTATGTATGTTTATTATGGTATTTTTTCTTCAATTATAAAGTACTCAAAAAATTTGTAATTTTTAAACTAATTTTTGCAATCAATTAACTTTTTAAAGCTATCTGAGAAAGATAAGTGCGGTGAACCTAGCGCATTTGACTAGCAACCGACAGTTCGGGAGATCGCTGCAGGGAAGTTTCCGTATCCTCTGGAAGATATTCGGTGCTTTCATCTACCGAAAATGTTCGTGAATTAGTTTTCTCTCGAATTATTCCGAAGTCGTATCAGGGTCGCATTGTGACTGCACTAAGATGTCCCATTGTTCAGTCACCGTGAGTTGAGATAGGGATCTTATCTTGACCACACTGTGGCGCACCTGCGACTGTTTGTAACTCTATTGTGACTCGATTGCTTTGTGGCATTTCACTCATCGGTGACGGTTGTGCTATTAGGGTACAGCAGTGTGGAATCGCATGCTTTTTTTTGACAGTTTCCGGGTCGTTTGATTTGAATTTTCTCGAAAAAGTTGATTTAATCGTTCTTCTTTGAACTCAAGTTTGTCAATAAGTAATCCAAAAATGGTGTATAGGTGTAAAAATTATTTGTGTACTTCCGGCTGATCATTTACTTTGTTAAATTTACTCATTTTTATAACATTGAAAACTTTAAATGCTCATTTAATAAATCATTTTAAGCAAATCCTCACACATCTTGTTATACAGGGTGTCCATTAAATGAATGACTCATTTTGAAAGTTAAATAAGAACAACACGGTTAGAGATCAAAATTGCAGCATCTTTATTAGAAAACCAATAAATTTCGAAAAATACATTTTGTTCAAATAGTTCCAAATATCACCACTAGATAGTGCTGGCAGCCAAAAACTAAATGACAGTACTCTCAATATAGCAAACCCATTGCAGCAATAATATGGCCCAGTCGCAGAACAAAATTTGTACATACGCGTGGGAGTGTTTTGGTCGATGTTATCCTCTGCGATTTCTGTGGGCCGATCCTTGATACTGGGAGGATAGAGACCTATTACATTATTGAACGAAGTTGCAGCATTTTATTTCTTTATTTATTTTATGTTCTTTAATTTTTTGCTGTAACTGTTCGTAATCTGCCATTTGAAATAAAAAATGTCTCAGTCAAAATGGCCTCTCATGCTTCACAGACGTAATATTCAACGTCTGCAAGAGTTAGTGGATTTTGCTGGCACACCTGCTCGTTTAAGTGTCTCCACAGAAAGAAATCGCACAGATTCAAATCCGGAGAATAGGGGGATAAGTCCATTCCTGTTCCTGTATAGTTCATGCAGTCTTGAGCAATGACACAATCATCAAGATGTTGCTGCAGGAATTCGAATATTGTGGGTGAGCAATGTAATCTGTCACCATCTTGCATAAACCATGATGAACCATGTAAATTCACTAAGGAAGAGTGTATGGCCACAAAGTCATGAAGACTGTCAAGATATGCTGCAGTTACTGTTTGTAGAAAAATGGCCCAAAGTTTTTTTTTTTTTTTTTAAGGCCATACCGTGACTTTTGGAGAATGCAATGATGATTGAACAGAAATATGGTGACTTTCATTCTCATAAAGTAAAACTATTTCAGTTTTCTGGTGAATGCCACAAATATTAAAAAGTACCTTAAGCTGAAGATAAAAATTAAAATACGTTTGTGATACGAAACAATTCATTATGATCTACTCCATTTTTACATTAAATAATTAGTTACAATTAAAAACTGCCCTTTTTTGTAAAATTAAATTTTCTGTTTCAATTCATTGAAATGTTGTTATGAGAGAGTAAATTCACCAGAAATTTTGAATAGGCTTACTTTATGAAAATTAAACTGTGATGACGTCACCTTTGAAAGGCCTACTGATGACGTAAAGGCTTGGTGACGTAGCAGTGGTTAGGCTTTCTATATCTAGGAGGTAGTGATCTATCTCGCAAGCATCGATCATTTGAAGAAATTCGTTCGCGAAGATCCCTCTAGATTGGTGGCGCAGGAATTGAGAAGTCCATGAGCCTGAATCTTGTATAGAAACAGGTGTAAAATTTCTTTCATTATTTTATGCGTCGGAGATTTTTGAAGTGCACACTCAGCTGCAACTTTTCTGACAGACGACTCAGGCCGCGTTTGGATTACTTGTTGGACTGCCTGGATATTTTCGTCGGTAACTGCTGCATGCAAAAGCCCTATGTTTCTTGCACGATCATCGTTCACGCTTCCAATCAGTTCGAATTTTGCAAACAAACATTTTATTGTGTTCTTCGTCCGTCCACCAGTCACACTGAATTTCCGTTGGAAACTTCAGGTGTCCACAATATGATACAGGTGGTGATATTCTAACACAAGAAATATTCGTTGTTTTATAAAATATACCTTTTTTGTACAGCAAACTTTCACATGAACTGACTCACGAACGATTGACTGATATACATCTGGCCAACAAGCCATAAGCGCCATCTAGTGTTAATATTTGGAACTATTTGAACAAAATGTATTTTTCGAAATTTATTGGTTTGCAAATAATAATGCTGCAAACGTCGCATTTTTAATCTCAAACCATGTTGTTCTTATTTACGTTTAAAATGGGTCACTCATTTAATGGATACCCTGTATATGGGTGGCCATTATTAAAATAATGCATCCAAGTTCGACTTGCAATGAAAAAGAAATCTCTCCTATACTTAATTAGGAAGTTTGTTATTTATATATTAGAAGTACCTTTCAAAAGAAAACAATATATATTTTATTGTAATAATATGTAAAGAAATATTGATTGAGTGTAATAAAATATATTTTTTGAGCGACAAGTAGATAGCATCTAATATAATTATATTTTGCTTTAGAAAGAAGAGCATTTCGAATTGTGTATCTGATACTTTATTACTTCGATGTACCTATATCGATTCAGAAGTGTATTTTATTATTATCTTTAAGTGACATAGAGTTACAGAAGACGTCGTGCATATTAAAAGAGATTGTCCTCAATCTAAAAGAGCATAGGAGAGTAAATTAATTACTAAAACGGAAAATGATGAATAATTTTGTCTGCTACATAATTAATCGAGCCCATTAAACATTCTTACTGTTATTTTTAGTTGGGTTAATGACAATGAGTAAACCCCTATAACAATACGGATGTCAGTCATTCAATTAACAGCAACACATTTAAAATGATGTATGTACGTGTATTCAATAATAAGTACTTTTTCTTTTGAAAAATATATTTATTATACGAAATGAAAATTTTATTTGAGTGGGTGAGGAATAATTTAAGCGCATTAATATATTGGTTAAATAATGATAATAACTATGATAACATATATTTATTTATTTTTAAAAATCAGTACGTATTCCTGCGTATGTTGATGACATAGATATAATATCAGGATCTGCAACTGAGCTAGGAGAAATCTTTCTGGCATTGGAGAAGGCAGTCAGGAAAACGAAGCTTAGAGTTAACATGAAAAAAAAAGCAGTGTGGGAAAAACCAAATTTTTTGAGATTGGCGCATTTAAATTTGAATCCGCGGAAAATATCATATATTGGGGGGGGTGTGATATGAACAACCAAATTAATCCTGAAATCATAAAGAAGATTATTTCCACAAATCGTTGTTTTTTCTGCTTAAGACCTCTTGCGGAATCCCAACTAATAAAGAGAAGAATAAAAATTCTGTTGCGCAAGGTATTAATAAAAGCAGTTTTAACGTATGGCTAAGAGACATGGACTTTAACGACGATGGACGAAAATGCCTTAGCGTTGTTTGATAGTTTAGGGAGAATTCCAAACAGAGCTTCGAAAATATAGACGGAGGAGCGTGTGGTAATTCATATAATTATTAAATTTCATTCAAAATCACCTAAATATCATAACATGAAAGAATGTCTAGTATAAAATAATTTTTCCGTTATTATTTATACATACAGGTTATAGGAATCAACCTCGAGTTGATAATAGTACTCCAATATTTCTATATTTATCGTTATAGATTAAAGATAATAAAACTCTCGACCAGCAGAAAATTGAGGCTGTTGTGGTTACGCATGTTCCCCCACGCAAATTTTATTTTTAAATAGTTTTATCCACAAAATCATCAATTAGAAGAATAAAAATATTTTTCTTACCCCTACAGAAAAAATCTCGTTGATCATTTACTTTGGGCAAATAAAATAAAAAATCAAAATTTTTGCACAAAAATTCATGTAGATTTTTTTTTTCCCCACAGAAATTAAAATGAAGAAAGCAACTTTAAAATAGAGTCGAACAAATTTAATCTAATGAATCTCATCTAATTAAAATAGGGTCTAGTGAATTTTAAAAAAATTGAATTTTCTACTCAGCCTTTATCACATAAAAATTAATCTACAAGAACTCTAAAAATTTTGTATTTCAATTTACATTAATATTTAAAGTCTGATAAAGTTCTATTCGTCTTCATTGGTCTAAATACAGTTTTAAGATAACGATCCCCCCCATTAAAATTAGAATATCAGAAAAATAGTGAGTAATTAATTGGAGTCTATGCAGAAATAGTTTATTGACTAAAATACATATATCAGTTGAGATGTTTTAAAATATATAGAGAATAGCGTTTAAAAATTTCTAAAATTTCTAAGCTTTGACCTCGATGAGCCCAAATCACAGATCGTATAGGCTCAATGTGTGTTTCTATTTGCCAAAGGGTACTTTTCCGCTCAATTATATCTAAAAATGTGCACTTCTTCAGCCCTTTTTGCTGTTTATTCTTTCATAAATGCTGTTAAAATAAAACATTAAATAGAGATATTTCACATAATAAGCCAAAGCATATTGTCATTTTTTTTTCTTACTACATTATATTTTACGGGTCTCCACACAACTGTCATCATTCTCTTTTCATCATCATCACACCCATGATATTCATTAGGATCAGGAATTATTAAAATATAATAGGTGTATAAATTTTCTAAATTGTGATGCTTACCGTATAAAAATTTTACTTAAGTTCAACTTGTTGTGGGAATTAAATTGTTCTTCTTAAAATAAATGCTGCATAATAAAAGAATATGTGTAACTGAAATGAAGTTATTTATTTTTATTAGTTAAATTTATTATGGTATTTCGAACGAACTTTGTATTAAACGTTTCTCTAAACTAAGAAATCTCGTTTTTAATAAAAAAATACACAATGTATATGAAAATACATTTATGTTAGGTAATGAAATATTGAACTGATGCCTAATTTATTCATCATTTAAAACTTGTTATTTTCGCGGAAGATTTCCACATTTATAGATTTCTTTTTGTGGATGAATAATTGGCAAATGAGAGTCCTTAAAACTCAGATCAGCCCCATCGAGGTCTGTAAGGGGATTCTGAATGACCTACACCTGAGTATTTCTATTGAAATATCTAATATACTAGTTAATCCGACGTCGCTTCCGGTCACGTCCCTTGATGGCATCAGTAAGCCACGCCCCTTGTGGCGTCACTTCCGTCCCTTATAGCACGCTGCTTACTACTGATCTAGAGATTATTCCTATTGAAAATTCAATACAGTACTAGTTGACCCATTGTTTTTTCTAAATACCTTATCATTTAAAATTGGACAAGATGCTATTCTTAAAATAAAAGCCTTATCGTTGTTCGATAATGATTATCTTGAACCAGAATGGATATGAATCTATATTGATGGACTTAAGATGAATGATGCCACGAATGCAGGTGTGTGCAGCATATTGTTCTCACGGTATGCCCCAGCGGATAAACACTTAAGTAACTTCGATGCCGAAATCCACGCGATATTCTTAGCTGTGAAAAATCTGTAATCCAGAATGAGATCTTTTGAAAAGGCTGTTATTTTTGTCGACTCAAGATTAGCCATAAAGACAATTGCACTCCAGCACCTTTCAGAATTTTCCCTCGTGATTAAAATAAAACGAATTATACGGGAACTAAATATGAATGCCAAAACTGTAGAATTCCAATGGATACCATCTCATGTGGCCATAGATTTCAACGAAACAGCGGACTGATTGAATAACAAGGGGCAGAATCAGATATTCAAGTGGCTGCTATTACATACCTTAACCCATTCGTGCCTGGAAATTTTTGCGACTTTCTTCGATTTTTGCTAACACCAGAAGTAACTGATAAATTTCTGATGTCAACTTTTTGAACAAGGGATGATTTCATTTAAAATCGTTATGTATAAAAATTGAAATGCCAACATCCTACTTGCCATATTAAAATATATTGTGGAATTGAGGTTCAATACTCGCGAATAAAGGCTAGGAAAAATAAATAACGTTTTCGAATGATAGCGATAATGCCGTCCCAAAAAAGGGTTGCTAGGCATAAATGGGTTAAAATATGTATACGAGAGAAAAGCATGATGAACACGGATCTATCTAATAATTCCAGAGATAAAAGATGAGATAATATGAAAAATGATTGGAAGGAATTCTGTCATAGACCACGTATACAGGCTGTAGCCAATTTTAGATTCAGAACTGAAATGAATGCCTAGCTGTAAATATAAAAAGAATAGGCATACTGACCAATATAAAATGTCTTATCTGTAAAACGGACACTATGGTTAAAGAGCACTTGATCGTCTGTCCGGGCTTTGACCCGACATTACAACTTAAAGGTGATGTTTGCCTATTCTCTTGAATCGCCAGGGATCTTATGTCTTGAACAGCTTAATGGTCCACCTCTAGGCTTTTAAATTGTTTTTATAGATTTTGCTTATAATTTTATAGATGTCAAGGTGTTTGAATATTGTAAGATTTTAATGATGATTTTTTTAATATTATGTACTTTAAATATACTTGTATTTTTCATGTTTAATGGCCAGATGTTTTTGGATTGAGTGCCTTTTTAGCCGTATACAAAAATTACATCTTTCTTATATTTTATGAGACAAAAAGTTAGATAAACATTCTGGATGAGAAAATAAAGAATTCTTTAGATTTTTTCTCCGACTATTTTTTCTTCTTAAAATAAACAATTAAATGAATGAACACATATATATTTTGTAAAGGCTTCAAAAAATGTATATGTTGTACATGTTGCTAAATGTAAGTGTCAAACTATCAGAAAGTTTTATTTTAAAGCAATAACAATTGGTTTAATCAATTTTAATAAAATATCTGAACATCACTTTCCTCATTTTCAACTTAATTTAAACACATCATTTTTATTATAGCAGTACATATTTTAAAATACATCTTAAGTAGCAGCATGAAGTACCATTACATTTTTATTATGCATTGTAATATTATTTCATTCAGTAAACAGTAATTTAATTAAAAACATTTCTTTAATAACATAGTTATCAAATTTTAATGAAATCTCTTACTGTCATTTGCTTCAACTTCAACTGTAATATAAATGCATGACTTCTTTTTTACGCATATAGTTAGATACTTTAAAATATATCGTAAATAGTAATATGAAGTAATATTAAATTGATAATATGAGTTGTATTAATACATCATTTATTAAAGAGATCTTTAAGAAATGACTAGCCTATCTAATTAAACTTAGTCATCTGTAACATAAACATTTTCAATGAATAAATATTTCCTCATATATTTAGATTATTTTTCCTAAAATTTCATTAAATATATAAGAGATATATTTTTGAGATGCGTATACATAAAAAGAAGAAATAAATATTATATGATATTATTAATGACGGATAAGTATAAATTTAGTTTCATCGTCACTATTAATAAATAGCAGTCACTATCGGATTTTTGAATAAAGGTTTACAGTAATGGTTAATTCATGAAACTCTTTTGAAAAGACCCACGTGCTCAATATAACACGCAAATAAATGACCATTAAGTAAATATATGGAAACTTACTTATATAAAATGTTTTCACGTATGATGCAACAAAATTTGAAGCAATACAGTCAAGCATAAAAATTGCAGGAAAAATAAAATGAAAATTTCTGCCTGAATTCAAGCCTGAATTTTCGTCAGCATTGTAGGAGTTAAATGAAAGAAATTAGTATTAGTATAGAGAGTAACAAAGCGATGAGTAAATTTGGTAATAGTTATATATATATATATTAAAGTTTATTCTGGTTTTATGAACTTTTCATGTCAAGATGCCATTCCTCACCTGTAATTAAATTTTGTTTGTAGATATTTAACATTATGCCTCAAGAAAATGTTGCACAATTTTAACAAAACCTAAAAAAGCAAATGAGAATTTTTAAAACAGTTTTAAAATTTATACAATTTTTTTTCAAAAAAATCCTGACATTTGTTAGTTTAGTCGTTTCTGGTCATGTTGCTAAACTTCATTGTATTTTATTAATCTATTTTTGAGAGATGCGAGAACAAGCATTTATATGATATTCACAAAATATAAAATCTGTCAAATATTTAAAATAATTTTGCCATCTAGCGTTTAAATTAATTTGCATCTAACATAATTCGAAATTTGATTCTATTCCATTGCCATTTTTCAGGAGTGGAACAAACATGTTCTAAGTTTTAAAAAAAATCAAAATCTATTAAAAAAAAATTAAGTACTTTGAAACGTATAGCATTATTGAACGCCTGTGACGATGCTAAATTTTATAGAGAAATATTTTCACATTTTGAATAAATTTTCGTATTTTGAATAATTCCGGATATTGCTTGAGATAATACTACAGCAATCCAACCAGACACAAAGCACGATCTCTTTGCCAGTCAAATTTCGCTTTGGGACTCTACCGACGGGCTCACAGGGAGTAGACCAACCATCTTTTCGGCTTGTGTTGTTGAAGTAAATATGCTGTCATTGCGTTGATACTCGTGGAAAGTAGTGCAGGCCTGAACATGTCTACCCTTATAGGATTGAACGTGCACGTCACGTTTATACGATACATAGAGCGATTAATGGCCATGGCACTAACGTCTAACTTCTTCCTCGAGTGTTTGAATATTAATCTTCTTGCACAAGTTCTCGAAGACGGGCCTCATCAACATTAGTAGGCCGGCCAGAGCGCTCTGTTTCTTGACGGTACCAAACCTTCACATGATACAAGATTAGTTCCTAAAGCTGTACGCATGATTCGGTGACATTCTGTAGCTGACTTTTTGCAACAGAACTGGAAGTAAATGATGGTAGCAATCTGATAGCGTGATAACTGCATTTCAGACACCTGGTGTTTAACGATGACAATTTTTTTTTACAGATTTTAGAATACAAAGTATTTTTCTTTCAAATGCCCGAAATCGATTCGCAAAATAGGAGCAAACACGCAAGCGCGATCAGTTTGCGCAGACAACATTTGCGGTGCCGAGAAACTCGTTACAACCTAATAATATGTGATCCTCATCCCATGGGATACCTATATCCTACATCCCACAATTGTCAACTGTCAGTGCAACTACAAATAGGGTTTTCTTTGAACTTTCTTTTCTTCAACGATAGGAAACATATTCTGCAACACCAAATGTAGATAACATTCACATGTAATTGTAAAATTAACTGTAGATTATGATTTCCAGGTCGTACATTTGCGATGGAGAAAACTGTGCATTATATAGTTTTTCATTTTTTTAATTGATTTTTCATTTATGGTACACCTGGAAGTAACATTTTATGGTTTAAAAGCAAGAAGAATCCGCAATAAGTATTTTATTATCTAACTGTTCCAATAATATTGCTTGTGTTATTATTGTTAAATGTTTTTTTTTCTATCTCCCGTACCGATAAATTTAAGTATTTTTTGTTTAAAACAAGCATTGCAAACTGTAAGTATTTTACAATAATCTCACAGCAATCTAAGCAAACTCGTTTATTTGCTTTATTAAACCTAAGGAAAAGTGTGCATAGGTTTTCCTTCTCTGAGAACAAGTGTTTAAAACTCTAAAAGATACATTGAATGTTACGCCCATCATATTTTTCCTAATTTTAAAACATACAATTTTCTTTCGAGGCGTATAAATTTGAAGAACTTTCTAAAATTATACAGCTACCACAAAGGTTGAAAAAAAACTTTATATGCAAAATTTTGAAACCTGTCCGCTCCTTTCTTTTAACAATGGTCGAAGAATCCATTGTAAAGCATCAAGTACTCATACAGTTAAGTTTGAATAAATCTCGAAACGTTCTATATATGTAAATTTCTTTTTTTACTCTAAGCAAATCTCTTTAAACTTGTTTCGTTATGCGAAAAGTTAAATTATCTGGCAGAGTCTTTCTTCAAGTATAAAAAGTAAAACAACTTAATTATTCCGCTATAAATAGTAAAACGAAAAAAGAAAATTGAATTTTGCTCAGAAAATATTTTTCCAGCCGCAAAATTCAATTTAGTAAATATATAATTTCCAGCAAAGCCCTTTATTTGACGTATAATGATGAAAAATGCTGAAAACATGAGTGATAGCTCATTATTAACAGGCACTCTAGAAGGTTATTAATAACTAAAGCGGATACTGGTGCAAACTTTTAGTGCAAATTGATTGATGCGTCGCTTTAAAAATTTCTGCTACCTTGGGAATATTTTTATGGATCGTCCAAAAATTAACTTTACTATAATTTTTGCTATGCAACATTCAACATTTTTAATATTATATTTTAATTTATAAACTGGGTAACTACAAGTTTTATTATTCAACGTAAAACTCTGTACTGAAAGTCCCGTAATTTAAAAGTAGAGAGCTGTTTTATCTAAGTGGTGCATTGATGGTCTTGGATAGGTTAGAGGCGATTTTGCAAGTTTTAGCAAACTTTGATTTCAAATGAAATTTTAAATAAAATGTAATCCAGCAGAATGTAATAAAAAGTAATCTTTATGCTGTAATTACCCTATCTGTTAGGAATAAAAAGCGATTTTTTTTTAATTTTCACTTTTAAAATATTCATATCATTTAGTTAGAGACAAAAGAGAGAAATTGAACGGTTAATTAAAATATAAAAATACGTAATTCTATAAAATGTATTTGTCACTTTGCAAATAAATATAACATTTAGCAATGAGTAAAAGATTAATTTATATTTCCTTATTAAAATTCTCTTTGAAAGAAAATTGTAAAGTATTGCATTCTTTACTTGGAAAAAAACTGAAGCTTTTGTTGTAGCTTTTGACATCACTTTTTTGCTATGGAAAAAAATGTGATGTTGTTTTGCTTGGTGTATTTATTCATGCTGTAAGTATACAGATAAGAAAATTAAGTAATATTGAATATTTTTGAAATAAAGTTTTAGTTTTAAGCCTCGGACTCATATTAGCCGTGTTTTCATCTAAGATTTAGTTTTATAACAGAAAAATTTAGTTAAATTTGTATCGAAGATTTCGTACAAAATTAAACACTAAACTCGCCTTATCTTTTCAGAAATAGTTTTGAGAACATTTATAATTTGAAGACGAGAAGTATGGATAAAACTAGCTATCAAAAGGTATTTACTTTTTGATAGCTAGGATAATCTACCACAAAAATACTCAATATAGATTATATGGATTTTAACCCAAAATTATATGGCGGAAAAACTTTAAAGTAGATTTGATTAGGTGCATGTGCTTTAAATGAGGTTTAAAAAAAACAGCCCTTTAAATCGTGGCAGGATTTTGGACAAGTAGTAAAAGCCCTAGATTTCATATTCAGTGCTAACCATCTGCTAAAATATTGCCACATGTACTGTTTATACATGCGCTCAAGTACAAGTATTCCATTCATTCTTCCTTCCACTCATCTGGAGGCATAAAAAATGCTATAACACTTTGTGGGATAAACGGAAATTAAACTATTTATCGAGAGTGTAAGCCATGTTCGAAGAACCCTGAAAGAATAAACAAAGGCATAATATGACAATGAAAATTTAATTGCTTAAGAAAAGAAAATAGGTTTTGTAAATGATCCATGCATCGTAAAAATAATGACTCAGAGGAGGTTTAAATATTTTTAGTGCCAGGCCATAAAATGTATATGAGAAACTGATCATATTATCAGCGCTATTATACATTGTAAATCAGCACTGATGTTAAGTTAAAGCAGTTTCCAATTAATTTGCTTTTATATTTACAAGTATGATTTTTCTTTGCAAAAGAAAACCGACTTCCAATCGAGGTACAGCTTAAATATTTGCCACACTTGGCGGCTTTTTTTCTACATTTTGGCGAATTACGTATGCGCAGAATCGTTAAATATTTCCCATTAAGATTTCCACTAAAGCAATTTGCATAATCCTTGGTACATTGGCGATATAGCACCACAAAATATTTCATCTTTCCATGGTGTCATATTTATACAAGTTGTGCTCGCATTTCTGAACTATAACGATACCCGGTAACTCTTCAATGCTGATACCTTAAGGAATCCACCCGAGTATTCACCATGTGTTCGTACGAGTTAAAGTGTCCCACTATTTTGTCATTGATTATATCCATCAAAACTTGACCACTTTACAATGGGACTACATGTAAGGAATCCCCTTTCTAACAATTGCACAGAAATCGATCCTCGTTGTAAAATAATATCACTGGACATACAGAAAGAAGAATTAACATTCATATAAAGGAGGAAAATTAATGTTTGGCAATTTGTCGCCAAATATAGGCAGTATCATCAAGATAGTTTCAGTTATAGGGGCTAAATTTTTGGCACCAAACTTGGCAATACATTGCTAAAAGTGACAGACTTTAGCGACTTTTCACCTTCTATGATCACGGCAGATACTGGCATCATTCTCCTTTTTTCAGTTAGTAAAAATAAAGTAAATAACGAGATAATTTTCAGAAATTAAAAACTGATATATTTTTTTTTCTATTCCTGATTCAGTCTTTTTTAACTATATTTATATGTTTATATATGACATTAGTTTAAATATTACATGTTCGTTTTAGATGAAAATGGTGTGCGCTTCGCTAGCACTTTGCTCATATGTTTGAAATAAATTATGCTACTTAAACCTTTCCAGACGGCAGCCAAAGTTACTGCGAGTGAAAAAGCTGCCATTCAGCAAATTATCATGGATGACGGCAGATTTTTAGGAATTATTTAGAGGAAAGTCTAAAATCACATTGTTCCTTTCCAAATTATTTATTTTCTGCCTGATGACGTCGAGTATATGCGAAATGCGTTCAAAGACATTTGAGATTTTTTTTTTTTTTTTTTTGCTAACACGTACGAGGCATATTCAGAAAGTAAATTCCGTTTCGAAAAAAAAATTAATTTTTTTTTCAAACCAATTTTATCTTTACATGAAAGAATATACCTTAAATTATTTTTCTACATAGTTTCCGCCCATGCTCAAACACTTGTTGTAGCGGGTTATCAGCTTTTCTATACCTTCTTCACAGAAACTTCCAGCCAACGACGGACCCCACAGCATTTCTCATTTCATCGTCGGATTCAAAGAGTTTGCCGCCTAGCTCGCGCTTCATGCCCAGGAGCTAGAATTGTCGGACAGAACCAAGAATAGGATGTACAGTGGATGATCGAACTGTTCCAAACGAAACTGCCGAATCATATTTTGAGTGTCACCAGCAGTATGAAGCCAAGCACTGTCATGGAGCAACACGATTCCTTTACTGAGCATTCCTCTGCGGTTGTTTTCAATTGCACGCCGTAGTCGTGGTTATCGTCATTGGCGGTAAGTTCCTATGAAGAAGGTATAGAAATGCTGTTACCCGCAGCGACAAGTAATTGAACATTGGCGGAAACTATGTAGAAAGATAGTTTAAAGCAGCGGTTCTCAACCTTTTAACGTCACGCCGCCCCACATTAAAGGCTAACTTACGGTGGCGCCTCCCCCATATGTTTCAGCATACATTCAGTTTTTTAATCTTTAACAATGAACATTAAGTCGAATTTTCTACAAAATAATGTTACCAGTAAAGTTTGAAGGAACATTTTAAGCGAAAATGGATATATTTTTGACTAAAAATGAAAATAAATAAGATGATTTTTTTAAAAACATGCATCACTACTTGCTCTTTCGTTTTTCTCGCGCCCCCCCTGCAGACGCTCTTCACCCCCCTTCGAGGTCGCGCCCCATATGTTGAGAAACGCTGGTTTAAAGCATACTCTTTCAAGTAAAAATAAAATTGGCTTGGCAAAAAGAAATTTTTACTAATTTTTTTTTCAAAACAGAACTTACTTTCCGAATACGCCTCGATGCGTCCGTCCAATTTGTTTAGTTTGTTTTTTGTGTTATGCAAGGCTACACGAGGGACACCTGCTTACGAGGTATTGCCCTGGTCGGAAGACTTTTTCTAATGCCAATTCAGGTGCCATCCACAGAAAACCGATGGAAACGTAAAACGTTAGATCGGCAGCAATGGGGTAGACTACGCGCTCGTTCCATAAAAGGTTAAACGTTGCATGGATTTATTGAATTCTCGAGATACTATTAATGGAATTTAAAAGGAGAGATCATTTTGGTCTTCAATGCTTTGGTCTCAAACGCTTTTAATGCAGAGTTACATTCCTCTATAACGATCTTATGTTAAAGAAATAATGAATTCATTTGTAAGCTCTTGTAACTTTTAATATTGCTCCGTTAAGAAACTAACTGGATGAACTAACTCAGAAGAACTGGGTGCACTAACGGGTATTTCTTTTATCGCAGTAATAAACGCGACGTCAAAATTAACAATACCCATGAAACAAATTATACGATAAAATACACGATTTTAAAAAAAAGTTATTTCTTCTTCTGAACAATGCAGGATTTAAATATTTAATTTGAGCATTTCACTCAGACAAACAAAGGTAGATAGTATTAGTATAAGTAATCGGTAGTATTCCGGATTTTACTTTCATTTTTTTCAAGTATAAATTAAAGCACTAACAGACATTTTGTGAACATTAAATTAAAGGTGTTTATTATAGTAATCATTTTTCAACGATCGTCTAAACAATAAATAATCCTAAGGTAATATATTTCCTTCGGTAGTTTTTCAACAGAGGTGTCTACTTGAACATTCTTTTACACGTTGTCATAAGTTTCAGTACTACTCCTCTAGAGAACAAACTGAGTAAAATAATCTGGATGAACTAAGTGAAGTACACAGGGTCATTTAAAGAAATTCAAAATATGATGTCATAAATTAAAAGTTGTATGAAATTGATAAACTCTGACACAAAATAAATGTTAAATCAAACCATGGATTTGCAATTTGTGCGATTCTAAATACCTGCTCGAGATACTCTCTTTGAAAATAATTTTTCAAAAGATTAAAATAAATAAACTGTTTCTTTTATTTTTGCTGAACCGTGAAGGAGTTAAATGTTTCAGTTGAGCATTTCACAAGACCAGTGATTTGTTTTAATCTTTTGATTAGAACATTACATTTCAATATTTTGTAACGGCAACACTAAAGTACGAAGTGTATAAAGTATTTAAAACATACAAAGGATTTATTTTTACAATAACATACATTAAAGCACAATTAAACTTGTTAATAGATATTGAGTTTATTAAATTTAAGGAAAGGTTGTTATGTTCATCATTTATCAAAAGGCGCTTTTTAGCTAACTGAACAATGTGCAATAATCCGTTAATATATTCTGCGGTAATTTCATTTCAACAAAATAGACTACACCAATTTTTTTTCAATGATATACTTGCGATAATATACAGTAAACCTTGAAAACGTAAATTAAACTATACGTATGTATACAATAAATGCCAATGACAATTAAACATAATTGAACATATCTTATTGAATCGATATCTGCTGAGATCATAGGCATAAGGGCAAGAAAAATGTGCAATTTATCCCCCCCCCTCCCCAAATTCAAGAAAATTCAGATATTACCTATTTGAAAGTAATATTTTCTACAATAAGAAACTTTTTGTCCCCACCACCACCACCACCACCACTAATGTTGCATGCCAATTTACTCCAATGTCTGGGATAGAGCATATGTCACAGATTTTAAGTCTTTTTTAATCCAGAGCGTGAGCCGAGAGCTTTACCGAAGGTAACATTCATGAAGATAAAATATTCCTTTCCAGCATTAGTGTGCTTGCAATTGGCAAATGATACTGTGCGAGCTGAAACCGACTATCACTTTCAACAAAAAGATGTTCTAAAAACTTGCCTTGGAGCCTGCATAGCTGTCGTAAATTTTTCGTTGATGGGGAATGAAAGCAGAAGACTGGCATTACTGAGTTCGCTTTCTATAGTAGTTCGAATTCGAGAAAGCTGCATTAGGCAATGAAGGACCAGAAAGGTGCTCCAATTTATCGTGTTTCTTAGTTTTAATGGGTGACGGTTATGCTGCAAATGTGGCACGACCCCTGTGAAACTGTGCATAAAGTAAAACTGCATGTGGTTCCATAACTCTGGGCTGATTCAATTCTAATGAATCACGTCTTCAAGTGGTATTTGCGTCACTGCGTCTGGTCACGATTGTGTCTTCATCTCGCACTGTTTGTTCGTGTCGAAGCAGTAGTTTTTTATATTTGAAGGAAGGTGGACCCTTTTTACTACCTGAAACGATACTTACGGTTGAATTTTTCATTTATGTGTGCTATTTAAAGATTTATTAGTCATAGCAATTTAACATGAATTTTTTTAGTGTTTTGTTATCACGGTGGTATGGTCCACAGTTAAATTTGCATTTAATCGCGTTTTTAGTAATAGTTAAAGCTTCCATAAAACACTAATTTTGAACAACAGTTATAATAGTATACGAATGAAAATATAATTCTTTTTAATATTAAATACAGGTAATAGGGATATATTTCAATTATTAAATAAAAAGAATTTACAATATGAAAATTAAATATATGTTTCTCTAAATGTCTCTTTGTGTTTCTGTTAAAAAATCTTTCCAACGTTTTAGAAAAGAGTTATACTTTCTTTTGTGTGTGTGTGAGTGTGTCTGGGTTGCAAAGAAGTATTATTTTTCCAAAAGAAAATGCTTGAAACTTCCGATTTAGGTTAATAAAAGTTACATAAAACATTTTCTGTATTATTTTATTGATAGTTTTAGAAGATGTGAGGGTTTTGCTAAAGTATATACCAACTATCAATAAACTGAAGTTCAGACAAATTAGTAATCGACGCTGCAGATTTCTGAAATTATGAACAAAGTGAAATTTCATGTTTTTAAAATTAATATTGTACTATAAAAATTTATTTCTCGGGCCTGTATCAAACAACTTGTGATTTTTATGCTGAAAAAAAATTGTTTTATATGAACTGGGTAACTTAGAAAGCAGCTATAAGTATGTTGATTTAAACTGAAGTAGTAAAAAATCTGCAGCAACACCACTCGAACTTCCTAACATTTGCTATATTTCAAGGATCTAAATAAATTGATTTCAGTTCAATAGATGGATTGCTTAGATGCTAGGGCACTTCAAAATTGAGTGTATAAATCGCAACGTATAAGAATACTTTTCATAGCCCCGAAAAACAAATTGTTCAATCTAAGTATCACCAAAATATTTATAGTCAAATATAAACCTGGAGCGCGTAATTTGAGTTCAATGAAAAGTACCATATAGACGGTAGCGCATTTTCAAAAATTTACGCCTATAGGACATGAGATTTTTTTGTTGTATCTCTGAATAAAAACTATAATTACTACACCCACAAAAGTCTAAAAAAATGATAAGGTAATTTTGAATATGTTCATATTCATTCGGATTTAGACATTAGCACATTTTAAATGATTTATGCCCATGGACCATAATGTTTGAGAACTCAATTTTTCAATCCTGTGAAAAAACTATTAATTCTAAACACACCATAATCTCCGCACTGTAGGCCATGTAAATGTGACTGATACTATATTCCTGATTTCCGCTGATTCGAACGTACCGCTTAGACGCTAGCGCACTTTTAAGAATTCCCGTCCTTTGGCCAATATGTATTATAATTCTTTTTTCGTTTCTAGCTCTGCAAAAAATTCTGTACGTCCTACACAGATCAAAATGAACGCCGGTTATGGGAAGTTGGCCAATATTATATACTATAGTAGCACAAATAGTCTTATTAGTTTACAATAAGTTTATGTACGTTCAAACGTACGTACATAAATGCATGCATTATCGTAAGAATGACATAAATGAATTCAAAACGTATAACTATACCAAAATGTCAAAGCTACTTTTTTCGTGATTACAGTACTTTCCCTACATGGTACAAGTTCGGAAAGTAATAATGTTCTGCTTCGTAATACAAGTCACATATGTTTAACGATACGCACTGCAACACAATTAACGAACCGTGAGGTGATTGTTTCATATAATTTAAATTTTGTATGACAGTTTCCCATAGAAAGTTAATATATTATTACATACATAGAACAAATGAATATATAATTTAGGAAAAAATAAGAGACAGTAAGTCCAGTACTGCACCACAAACCTAAGCACACAAATAAATTATTAAGCGTAAAGGTTTCTGTAAGTATCTGAGGCATGTTTTTTCACAGCTGTTGCTGTTGGTAATTACTAATTTACACACAAAGGAAGTTTGTCTCGATGAGTTAATCCGAAACTTTTGTACAGTGTTTCAGGTCAACAAAAAATATACACTCATGTCCAAAATTAAAAGAAATATCACATTTGGTCAATTATTTCCTAAACTGCTGGGCGGATTTTAATGAAATTTGATAAGTATCAGGTTGTAACAAAGTAGCGGCACCCAGCGATTGAACTTGTACATCAAGTTTATGTGATGCATAGCATGACTAATGGGCATGGCATTAATGTCTAACTCTTTAGCTAGCTCTCAAGTGGTTAAATGCTGATCTTCTTCTCGCAGGTGGCCATCATCAACATCAGCAGGCCGGCCAGAACGCTCAGCTCCTTGAATGTCATAGGCCCCGTTTTTGAACTTTCAGTACCAAACCTTTACAGTACCATAGGATACAAAAGTAAAATCTAAATTACACACAAAATTCTTTGACATTATGTAACTGATTTTTTGCAACAGAACTAAAAGTCAATGATGGTTCTAATCCAGTAACGTGATAGTTCCATTTCAGACACTCTGTACTTAATGATAACGATATTTTTTAACAACACAGTGTTCTAAAGCAAGTCCCTTTCTTTCAAAAGACAAAAATTGTTTGACAAAATATGAGCAAACACACCAACGTGAACTGTTTGCAGACGATATTTGTAGTGGCGGGAAACTTTCGTTACAACCTAATACATACATTGCTACAATACAAAACAAATGACCTTTCAACAATTGTAATACATAAGCATGTGATCGTGCGTGATACTCATTAGAGACGGAAGGTATGAAACAGCGGTTGCAGAAAAGAGCAAAAATATGGGTCAATATGGGGTACGGTACCTTTCTACAGGTGTACAGGCCTTGTAGCGTGATTTCATACTTGAAAAAAGGCACTTTATGAATTCTATGGCAATTGGCCTCGCGCGTTTAGCGACACTATTTTCAGGCCCTGGATGCTGAAAATAGCGAGTTGCAATTGCCCTTCTCAAAGTGTCTCAGACATGCTCTATATGGTTGAAATCTGGAGATCTGATTGGTAAATCCGTTTGGCGAATAGCTCCTATTTATAGAAATTCGTGGACTAGAAGAGCTCTATGTGGCTTCGCATTATAGTCCCTGAAACTGCACTCAGTGCCAAATTCATTCCTGAAAATGCGAAAATAGGTCTCCAAGACCTTAACCCTATACCTCAAAGTAGTCACAAAGCCTCGTTCTAGGACACGGAGGGGTTTGCGACCATCCGACATGATGTCTGCCCTGACCATTAAACATCCGTCGTATTAATATTCGATTCCGAGGACACTGAAGGCCAGGTAGCGGATCCCTGTCTCTCTCCACATGCACGTATGGCAGGAATTCGTGGTTAGGCTGAGCCGGGACTCATCAGTGAAGAGAACGGTAGCCAACTGATCCATACTCCAATCTCTATGCTCTCTGCACCATCTTAAACGGACTGTCCTGTTCGTAGCAGTAAGCGGGATGCAATGAGCTGGTCTTCTTGCAAAGCAACCCTCTCTCATGAAGTCTTATGGAAACAGTCACCCTTGAACCTACGGTTCCTTTGGCCGCTAGACAGCTCTAGACAAGTCACTAGACAGCAGAGAAGCTGTAGCACTTCGCTACGATTCGCTATAATGGACAAATGACGTTCTTATCTGGCCGCCGTGGATCTTAAACGACCTTGCCCATTCTTTTCTAGATGGATCAGGTATGTTGGAACTGTTTCAATAAGTTGCACACGACGCTGGGCTTTAAATAAACTCTCTGCAAATTTGGTTTTGAGATTGTCCTGCTTCTAATCTCCCCAGAATTCGACACCTCATTCCATCAACTAAAGGCTGGTAGTTAATCATTTTTTGCTGTAAGAATTTGAATTTAACCGATTGCTGCAAAAAAACACCAAGAAATTCGGCGAGGTGTACTAGCGAACGAAAGGCGTGCTTTGGTACGCGGGCTTATAAAGCCTGTTTCTCATCTGGATCCGCCCACATATAACTGGACACTTACGCATTCGACGTGCAAGGCCTCACCATGGCACAGTGGTTAGGCCACTGAAAATGGTAGACGGCCGAAGTGTGAAGGTCCCGGGTTCGGGTCTCATCGCGCGGCTGTCGAACTAACGGTCTGGAGTTTTGGAAGGTTTTCTGAATACGCCTTAACATGAATACCCCTTAGACCCCCTTAGAAAGTCCTCCTACCAAGGCATCCCTCATCTCAGGCAGATACCCCTCGCGCAGGTTTGCCTTAATCACAGACAATCACAATCACAATCGACGTGCAAGATTTGCATATGCTTGTCTCAAAGCAGTGGTTTTACATTCTGTTCAGTTCTTTTTATGAAATTCGACAAAATATGCAAATACTCTTAATTTAGAAATTGAATGTATTCCTAAATTTCAAGTCTGTACTCAAAGGTATTTCAATGAGGTAGACCGAAGAGGTTTTTATTTTACACGTAGGCAATCATTATCCGTTGACAAGGCTTTGTGGAAGCAACTGTCAGAATATCATAACATGTCCAAAGTAAAAAAAAAATAATCACATTGCCCTCTCAAAATAGGTGAATCAATATTACAGCAAATTGCTTGATTGAAATGGCAAAAAAGCTGTCAATAAGCTGATAATTCTTTTCAAACATTGCTTGGATCTCATCAAATTTAATCTTAATTCATTACTGCTGAAGACACGCTATTTTCACTGCATTACCGCCAATATTTGTCGAATAAAGCATCATACTAAACAAAACTGATGATAGATAACTGCCAGAAAGTCTCAAAACAGTAGTGGCACAATATCAACTGTTTAATAGTCAAGCGCTTCGATTAAGACGTGTTCAGACATAACGACACTTAGAACCTACCGCAGGACATATGCAGTTGGATATGAGAGAATGATGTAGTCTCGCTTGCATGTGCTAGTCGGATGATAAAATAATTCTTCCAGTTGAAGGTCAGTGGTAGATCGATTTTGAAGTTTTCTATTTAAAAAAACTAAAAAAACTGAACTACCTTTATTTTGCGGAAAAAAACTTGTTATTAGTCATGTGTGAGGCAGACTTTGTTCCGATTGCTGTCGACTATAATCGATGCCTAAAATAATATTTTGTACCGGTCGGCTAGCTTTGGGGCAGAGAGCAGGGGCGTAAGGAAAAGACGTAGATCATTCCCTGAAAACAGACCACTTGAGACAACAACACATTTTACTAACGAGAACAACGGTTACAACACACAAGTTACATTTAGAATGAATAATCACTATCTCAGAACATACGGTAGCTGCTACGCGCGAATACGCGAGCGAAGAGAGAGATGAACGAACGTTCTCTCGCCGGCAGGGGGAGCGTCGCATGAAAGAAAGATGATATACGAGGCGCGCTACGCATTATTATCGAATTCTTTTGAAATTTGAATTCTTTAACATTAAGATTACAGTTATTTTACTAAATTAACATTCGTTAGTTATAATCTGTTAGGAAATTGTTAGTAAGCGTAGTCGTAATCCATATCATTTCTCGTAATCGATTAGAGATGACTGTGTAATCGCACGAAGTCTGATGTGAGGGCCCTGTTAAAGAGAATACTCTTGCGTGCATTCTCTCCCTTGTTCTAGTGATCCCGAGAACAAGTCTCTAATACATTCTGAGTGACCTCCAGTCACTGTATTACACAAACAGTCACAGAAACATGCAAAGATGACACCATACTATTTTTCGACAAGTGCTCATGTTCCCTTTGAAGTCAAAGAGGGGGCTGTTCTAAAGATAAGAACTGTATAATGGCTGGAACATACAAAACTGTGAATATACTGCTTCATGTTAACCTCATGGACTGAAATTAAATTTCCCGAACTTTATTAGATTTGCGCAAAAGTACAACATTTTGAAGAAACTGCGCTGTTTCAATCAACACATGCAAGTCATTGTAAGCAATTATTAGTTAAATGAACATCAATACCTTCATTATTTCCTCTAATTTTAGAGCAGTCAATGAATATTTCCCGAGTCTATCAAAAAGGCTTTATTAACCCAAAATGTAATTTAGTACTCGGATAGATATGGGAGATCTATCCACCAAAATTTCATTTCTAAAATTCAATGATTCCAAAAAAATCATTGTTCTAGTTCCAAAATTCCAAAATTTCATTTCTAAAATTCATATACACTGCATGATAAAAGAAAACAGTTAATAATTTTATCGGAAGTAGACTTACGCATCAAGCTTAAATTCTAAACATATGAAAAAATATGTAGTTAATTAGTTATAAATTATTCAATTATACGTGATTCCGCTGTCAGGTCTGTTTACAAGAGATCACCGGACATTTTGATTCCTGATTTACCTAGCTTATTTATAGATAATATTTTTATTTGTAGATAATTCAAAAGGCTATCAATAAAATATAAATTATTCTACTGTAAATATGTTTAATGCCTATCTTCGACGGAAAGTTCCACAACAGTGAAGTACCTTTATTCGAATTGTATGAATTCTACTAACTAAAAGAATTATGGAAATTTTCTGAATTCTGGATGCAAATAAATGAATCCCATTTTATAAAAAATATCTGCTAGAAAGCTATTGTGTTTTTTAGGAATCAAATGTGAAGGGTGTTTATCTTTAGTGAAAATATAGACCAAAGTACAACAACAAAAAACCTTGTTTTTGTATGAAATTGAAAGGTTTATATAAAACTTCAATAACAATAATATTCAAATCATTTTCAGGAATTTTTAAGCGAAGACAGAAAACACGTTAGAATGTTTTGAAAAGTTCTGTATGGATATAAAGTAAAGCAAATAAAAAAATCGAACTAACGGAAAACAAATATGGGGGTTTTAGAGATATAAAGGTGTGACCTTTTTAGTCATAAAATATAAAAATGTGTTTTTACACTTTCTTTGAAATATCTCTTATACATAATATAGAATTTTCAATGCTTGTGTGCCTTACTTTTTGTGATCTTGTTTTAAGAAAAGGAAATCGATAGTGGATATTTTTAAGGAGATGAAGTTATAACAAATAAAAAAGACTTATTCACACTAAACAGAGGCTCTAAGAAGGTTATAAAAATTATATTTTTAATAAAGTATTTTATGTAAATTATGAAATGTTTTAAATTTTCAATATTTTACTACCATAGAATTTAGATAACATTTAAAAAAAATACAGCAGAATGCATATACTTTAAATTACAAAATACAGCCCTAAATAAATTTTATTCTAATTATTTTTGTAACAGTTTTCTACAGCAATAAATCGCATAAATTGATTGTTATACTTTTCCAAATTGCACAGGCTAATGCATTTTTTCGTTCCGTAAAAAAAGTACACAAGCGTATACCAATATAATTCTACTACGAAAATTAAATCCTAATTTGCTAGTGAAATCCATATTCTGGTATGGATTTGCAAGTTCTCCAACAAAGGTGTTTAAAATTTACTTTAAAATACTTTTCTATAAGCAAAAAATATATTCTTATTATATTCTTTGTACTTTTTAAGGCCTAAAATTACTAATGCACCATTACCTTACCGTACCATTTTTTCTGTATATTGCGCTTAAAATGAAGGTTTATTTTTTTAACGTGTTAAACTTGATATATTTCTTTTTATGAAAGGACAACTTGAAAAAAATGATTGCAAAATCTGATTCCTGTTAGTCTAGCCATGAATTTTGAAGGGTACAATACATGCATAAAGTCACATAATTTTATTGAAAACTGAAAATAAATAAAAATATTCCAGCCCCATAAAAAAAACAAAAAGTATTGACATCTTCCTTCGACATTTTCACGGCGTTTGGGTCATTATTCACGCTTTTCCCTAAAGAAATAGTATTTCCCCTATGTTGAATATCTTCATTTTTTTTGTTAAGTGCCCTACCGAAACCTTGCTTTTATTTTATATTCTTATTTGTATGAACATAATTGTTGTTACCTGATCAACGACTTAAGTGAATGAAAATTTCATTTTCAATTTGAAGTTTCTTATGATTCTGTTCTGTCAGTGTCACGTGGGTTTCGTCGGTAGTTTATGACTTGTGCATCCATTTATTATTCCATTTCCCCCCCTGAAGATATGATTTTATTATTGGTTATTGGCTGGAACCTATATAGTGCACAGCTTTATTACATTATTTATGTATACACGCACATATATACAGATATATACATCATTTCTCATAAATATTTTAAACATCTGTCTTTTAAACACGCCGTTCTTAATGAAAAACTTAGCGCAATTTATAAACGGCTCTGGAAAAAAAAAACGCCCACTTGCACTTCATTCCGGCGTCATTTCTCATACAGCAGAATTACATATACCAATCGTTTACGATTGACCAACACTTTAATATGCTATGCATAAAATATGCTTAAGGGGCCATCTCCATTATGAAATTCGCACCAACTTTTTACCTCCCAATAGCAACCCCTAGATTTCACTTCATATTTCAAAAAATTAGCACATTTTAATCCCAGATACCAATTTCAATAAATTTGGACTAAAAATGAGGGAGTTATGAGCTTCTAAAATCCCCCTCCGCCTATGATAAAATATTTTTTTTCATACTTTAATTCATATCTCATGTAATATTGATAGTAAGAAGCTGATTTTTATTCCTACTATTAGAACTAAACGACCCAAATATAGTTTACTATTTATAATACTAATAGCATATTAATATTAATTATGATCTGTTAAATTAATATTCAAAAATTATGAATAGCGACCTCTCGAAATTTCGATGGAAATAGATGCAGAAAGTAACATTACATGACTGTGCAACATTTCAAATTTTTACGTTCAGTAGTTTAATTTATATTAAATAAAATGTGTTATTTTCACCAGTTAAGGAACCATACATAAATTTATTAAATGACAATTTTTTTTAACTACGTAAAATAAACGTAAATTAGATTTCTTTAGCACAAAAATATTATAAGTTAGCGGTATTAAAAGATAGCAAATCTTGAAGCAAAAAATATTGGAGTTGATCAGTTTGATGGTGATTCTATAAATCGTCTATTGTTGCTTCCGCTGCTATTTCTCCCCAAATAAAATATTTTCCATGATGCCACGATGTATGCTTTCCAGTAAAATGACCTATTTCTAAAAAGCTAACATCCTCAACATTAAAGGCATGATTTGACCTTTTTTAATATCTGATCATCAGGTCTTTGGACTCCCCTCATACTTTATAAAATATTCAACACGCATTAAAAATCACCTTTTTCTGTCTAAATTTTCACCTGACTATAAATTAAAATATTGCCAAAAGTCTTGTAAAAATGCAGACGATGCACACTGCAGACGATAATATTACATGAAGAAAGGGAAATAAGAAACACGGTGATAATACTAATCTCTCTATTCTAAAAAAAAGTGAAGGCCGCTGGCGCTGTCCGCTGGTGCCCACAGATTCGAAAAATTCCGAGGAACCTGCTAAGCTGATTTAAATTTCGAAAATCGAATTATTTTAGAAGATATTAATAAAAAACTGAAAAAATAAACCGAATGGTTGCCAGATTTGGCATAAAATCATTCATTCCTTTGCAACAAAGCGTTTCCAAGTATCTAGAATCGCGTGAAATTTACAAACATGAGTTAGAATTACGCCCATTTTACGCCAAAATAAAAACTATATGAAATAAGTAACTCTGTTACACAAAGTTGACAATTTTCAAATAGTAAGTTCGATTAGACAACAGGAGTTTAGAATTAGCGATTATTCGTTTTTCCAAAACAGAATAACTAATATCTTGAAAATGAAAAATAATTAAAATGCAGATTATTTTAAAGCCGGTTCTCGTCCAGCTGGATTATTTGCTACCAGTAGAAATATTTGGCGGCGTTAACTATGCCATTATAGCAGTTATAATACACTTTGGATATTTGCTAGCGCGACGAGATGGTATAATTCGTGGTGTTAAGTACGCCAATCTGCAAACGATTATGTAAATGAAAATATAACGGTTTTCCGGTAATCTTAAATGAACAGTAAATATAGGTTGTGAGCATATGTATACTCGTTTCCTTAACTCGTTTTTCCGGTAATCTTAACTCGTTTTCCGGTAATCTTAAATGAACAGTAAATATAGGTTGTGAGCATATGTAAATCACCAAATAATTAAAATTCGCCATGGGTGGCATATTCGCAAGGTGTCCAATAGGTTTTACATTATTAAAAATACAGCTGAAACATATGTTCTGATTTTATTACGCATTAGCTCCTAATTAATATAATTTTTGGATGGCAACATTAAATATCATTGTGTTTCTGAGGAGGGCAAATAATTTTTCCAGCGATTATAAGCGGAGACAGCACTCCAGGTGAAGTATAGCTGAGGACCCGTACAACACGGATTCCCATAACAAAATATCTTCCGTGTTATGAGGGGTAGGGCGTCTACTGTAGTGTGAAGTTTAAATTTTTATGTACCAATGAAGAGGCAAGAATCAAGCAGTGTGTAGCTTAGCTCAGTAACATTCTATCTGATCCAATCTTCGGGTTTTATCTGTTGAAATTGTCTTTTTTACGAATAAGCCTGATTAGAGACCGAATGCCTCATACGAAAAGCGAGCGTAGCGAGTCTGGGTCCTTGGCACCTAGTAAAGCAAAAAAAAAGTACTTGTGTTTTTAACATGAAATTCAAGCAAATGAATTTTCAATCATGAAGCCATTCTTCAAGTTCGACCGTTGCTAAGTAGCATTCAACATTGTAGCCAGAAGAGCAGAGAACAGATTCTCATTTCTGGAAACATTTCAAGTGTCTAAAAGAACCTTCAAATGCTCGATAACATTTTCAATATTAGAAGGATATTCAAATTCGTAAGTAGTCGTTTTGCTTTGTTTCTTTAAATCTTGTATATGGACCAAGGAAGTTTTGGAGTTACGGTTCATTTGGACCACTGACTAAATATTGTAATTTCTACCCCTGATCTTCTCAATACAGAAAACGTTAAGACAAGAAACAGTATTTTCCGTGAAAACAATATTTATTTCTTTTAACAATCGCGCGTGAAATTAACGAAAGGCGAAAAATTCGGAAAATACAAGTAGTGTATTTCAATTTGCAAAAAGTCCCTTGAAATCGGCAAAAAAGCATTTACAATATCTCCGAAATTATTGCAGAAAATTTATATTTAGGGTAATTTGAAGTTTTTTTAAAAATTTAATAATGTCAAAATAGTGAGTTGCCATTGAGAAAAACGAAGTTGATGAAGAAATAATATGAAAGCGGCTCCTTATGCAAATTAAATTAATAGTAAATTAAAGTATACGTTATTTGCAAACGAGTGGTATATAAAACTTTGCTGTACGACGAACGACGGCCAAATAAATAGCAAGTGGGCGTTTTTTTCCCACAGCTGTACATATTGGTACAAATTTTGCAACACATACAAATTTACTGCTCTTTCAATAAAATATTCGAAACAAAAAATAAACACTTTTAAGTTTTCGTCTGTTCCCTTCACTTTTATGACATTTTATAAAATATTAAATAGAAGCCCTATCTATTTAGATGTACCACGATATGTCATTGTTCAGGAATACTGAATAGCATATGCAGGATCTGGAAAAATGCCAAATTCTGGAGAAGAATATACTCTCTGGCTTTTCAGGGAATAAAAAATTCACTACTGTAAGCTTATGTTACAAGAAAGTTGGAATCTGCAAGTTATTTTATGTTCTGCATGCTATAAATAAGAATTCATATTAAATGTTTAATATACTGAGATAAAAATACTGTGAAAATTAAGTTTAAAAAAATCTGAACGACCGCAAGTTTTATAGTTATTTTATATGATAGTTTAAACTTATAATAAAGGTTACTTTAAAATGAAATTTCGAGAATGCTCATTTCAATAAATTAAGTATAATGCATGGGTAAAATATATATTTATATATATAAATAAATAATCCACATAAATAATTTTCACTGGAAATTTTCAAGAATTCGTTGAACATAAAAAATGTATAGGGAATAACTGTTTTTTTTCCATAAAATTTCTTTGTAGGGGGTTATTTAAATCATGACAGCAGTATTGAAAATTCTGGAAACTAAAATTTCAGACTCAGTGGAACTAAAATTTCAGACATGCTAAAATAATAGTTTGTCTTTGAATCTCAAAGTAAATATCTAGAGGGAAAACATCGACATTAAATTAGCCAATTCATCATTTGCACGCACTTAAAAGACTTAAAAATAATTATTTACAAATTAGTCGTCTGTTTTAGTAATTTATGTATTTTTTTTGGAATTAGCCGAATAAAAATTGTTTATAGTTATTTTAAATATTTAAGTACATCATCTGCCATAATATGCCTTTTGCACAGTTTTAAAAGTAAATAAAGTGCGTTTTTGACTCAAGAAAATGCAGTTTCTCTCATTATAATCGTTCATAATAAATTTAAATACAGAAATCGGCTTACAATTTAATCTGAGTTGCAGTTACTTTAACAAAATATTGCAAAATATTCGGTGTTAGTATTCTTCACGTATGCTCTTTCAAAGTTTTAAACAAATAATAATATGATTTCAAAAACTTTTACCGAAATTCAATTTATATGAAATGATACATCAAATACTCAGTTTTGCAATTTTTCGCATGTTATAGTAATTTCTTATAAATATTTAACTTTTAGACTTACCCATGAAAATAATTACTCTCTGAATAATTTTAAATGAATAATTGTTTGTTTCTATATCTTTAAATAGTGTGTTGAAACATTATAAACCTACTTGCATCTTCGAAATACTCCCTGTTATCACTTTATGAGCTGACAAGTTCAAACGGATGAACTGTAAAGTGTAGCTTGAAGTGGTAGAGATCATGGATGTTAGAAGATTTCTGGATGAATGCTCCTGCATTATGGTTCATTCTTGAAAACCTTTCATGAAGTTACTGATTCAATGACGTGGAAAATCTATAATAATCCTATCTATTATACTCAATTATCTGTTAATTCATACGTATTATATCATTAAGTAGCTGAAAGTAAATGATAAAACTACTGTTATTATTTTGGAACATTTTTAGACGAATTATTATGTCGGTGAATTTTTATTACGTATGAAATGTTTCTTCCTTAATTCAAGATGTAACTTACTTTCGAATTTATTATAGTCTAAACATTATAAGAAATAAGTTTGGCAGCAAAAATTTAGAAGCTATCCAGAAAAATCTATTTACCACTTAAATGTAGTTAGTCCAGTGACTGTCAAATTCACTTAAAAATTAAAAGTTTTATTTTACGGTGGTTAAAATATAAGACTGCATATTAACTTCGAAAGAGTAGGCAAAAATAGTATTTCACAAAATTTCACCTACAGTTACTTTAAAAATCCTTAAAGCCGAGTTCTTAGAATAGTGCAGAATACCGAAATATACTCCCAACCTATACAGATCCGAATATGTACTCCCAGTATTAGTCTCAAGCTAGAAACATTGAACGCTTAATTGTCCACTAAACAAGGCAATACTGAAGCTTTTTAGGAAAGTCTGTTATGTTACATGTAAGCAAACTTATTTTATACGTACTATGTGTTTATAAGTTAATATTATAATTTTTGAATGAATATAAAACTATGAAAAAAATAGAAATTAATAACTTTTATTTAATAATTTTATTAATAGTGTTATTTTATAAAGTCTCTCTAAGTTTTAAAGTCGGCAGCACTTGATAATCTCTCTAAATTAACGTTATTTTAACGATCGAAGTTACCTGGGTTGTTACTACATTAAGAAAACCTATTTCTTTTCTCTGTCATCTAAATAAGTTTTTATACATGAATAATTTTAGAATAATTAAAAGTGCTTTAATTTTCAACATTTGAAAATATTAATTTCTATTTCACATGTTAATTTGAAAATTAATACTATCAATGTCTTCTAACACTATCAATGTATCTAAATAACTGAGGATGAAAAAAAAACATATTTTTGTCAGATTTTTCAAACGGGCCGGAAATGTTAGCCTCTTTATTAGGGGACCATCAAGTAATTTAACCAACGTCACCTTCTACAGGGTCTTCTAATTTTGATCCATTTCAAGATAAGATATATTCACCAAGACTGGCATTTTAGAGATATTATTTCAACATAGATCACATTTGAGGCAAACGATTTTACGTGCACCTGCTCCCTTTAGCGTACGTGGTCCCACAGCAGTCCAGTCTAGGCTGGTCGCCATCATCGCAAGTGCTGACCAACGTCGGCGGAGCTTGAATTTTGGTTTTCTGTTGGGAACCGGCTTCTGCACTACTGGCAAGCAATGATCATAATTTGGTGCATTTTGTGTGAATATGATGAAACCTCCGAATAGCGTTAGAACGGATGGTTAGAAATACAACCCTTATTGCACAATGGACTTCTGATTAATAGCACAGTGCAACGTGGGATCTCCTTTAAAAAGGTAAAATCATGTCAATCTTTGCTTCTTCTCGCAAATTCCCTACATTGCAGTGTTAAAAACGTTTGTATTTCCTCGGATCTATCCCTTGACCTATTTTCGTCTCACTTCCATCCCTCAATGCAATCGTCTTCGGATGGTTTTATTTAAAAAAAATACCTTGTCTTTTTTAGGTTATTGGGGTCACACATAATTTTGTTCAGGCTAACTCAAGAGAATGGCAGAAGAACCGATTTCTCCTAAATGCTCTAAATAATCTGACTAACCTTCGGTTAATTATTAATACTACCGAGCGTACTGTGGCGCTCGCTCAAGGTTATAACAATAAAGTAACCAGAAAGATTATAAGTATAGCGTGAAAATCACTCTATATGTTTCTTGAATGTAACTAACTCGAAATATCTTTCTCTTAACCCTTTGAGGCCCTTTCCCAATACTGAAAAAAGAGCAGCCGTTGCCATCGCTCGACTTCACTACCAGCAAGATGGCGGACGATCGAAACGTTCACGCACGCGCACAGCTGGCAAAACGCTCGCGCACAGCTGGCTGTGCGCGAGCACAGCCAGCTGTCGTCAAAAAAGGTCTCTAGATCTGTGGCACGCGATGAACGTTTCGATCGTCCTCCCTCTTGCTGGTAGTTAAGTCGAGCGATCGCAACGGCTCCCCTTTTTTCAGCATTGGGCAATCTTTCCAGCTGTTCTCGCGTTCTTCCATTTTTCAGCAGATGTCAGTGCTGTTAAAAAGAATCGTGACCAATTTTTTTACGGGAAATGAACGTGCTAAAAAGTAAAGGATTCTGGTGGAGCTAGGTCAGCCGCAACTATTTTTGTAGAAATCCAATCTATTCTTCATGACAGGCAACAGTCAAAACGGCAGAGTTGGGTGATCCCAGAGCGGGATCACTGCGCCTTAAAGGGTTAAAATACCCAGTGCTTTCCCTCTGAAATATTTCCAGTTCACTCTTTTTCCCGCACAATGTGTGCAGCAAGAGAATTTTGGAACTTAATAGTTGGCACACAATACTAGGTTCTGAGAATCATTCGTCCAAATAGAACATTGGGTAACAAAGTTTCGATACGAGATAGATCTTAGGTTGCATCTACCATGATTTTTGAGGTGGCCCTGCATTCAAATATTGAGAATTTGAAAAAGAACCCTTACCTATTAATACATCCCCAACGTAAGTGGCTGAGTTACCGTCTCTCTAAAGTTAATTTGTTCTAGAAGAAACTGATTCACATCCCTACAGACGCAATTTTAAGATTACAATTTCTAAAGCCTATGATTTCTATAAAAAGCGAAATCACTTATCTTTTTTTCGGGTGCATATCCAAACTTCAGAAAAGAATTATAAAACGTTAGGACATACATGTTTGTTTTCCGCCTATTCATTTTAGATTACCTGTTTTATTTCTTTTGTGATTTGTATTAGTGAGCTTTACGCACCATCTCATACACTAGCTACTACCCATTGATTGCTCTACATCTTTAATTTTTAATATTGCACATTAGATAATTTACTACGAGGCACTGTCTAACTCTATGTTATTTGCAACATTTTTGTAAAAAAAAAAGATAATACGATCAAAATTATTTGTGGAGAAAATGATTAACGAGGTGATCTTTAGCCATCAGGGGGTGTGAGTACGGTGAAAAAAGAAAAAAAAACATTTTCTTTCCTAATGAATTAACCACACACACACACACACAAGCAAAATAAAAAAACTTGGAATTCAGTACTGATCTCTTAGTGAATGACTTTCTATTCTTCATAATATATTCCTTTTCGTTTTGCCGATGTTACGGCAGAAGTCGAAAAGCTATATAATATCATAAAACAAGAGTCATTTCGTTTAATTACCTAACTTTAAAATCGCTGCCCCCTTGTTTCGTTTATAATCTGAGCGAATTTTAGTGTTAAAGCTGACTGAATTTTTGAGTTGTGACGGAGAGAGAAAAGTAAGCCTGTAAAATCTCAATTCATAAGAACCATCTTTTATTTATTCGTTTTCGTGTACTTATTCAATCCAATTTGTTTATTAATTTTAAAATAATTTTGTTTACGATAGAATGTTCAGCTTAAAATTAAGTAAACCTAAATTTATTTGCATTTTTTAAAAGTTCCCTGAAAATAAAAACAGTTTTTTAAAAATCGGTTACACGCAGGCATAACCATGTATTACAACCATTAAATGTGCTACTTCCTGAAACTGCACATTACACAATAACCGGGCGCAATATGGTAGTATATGTCTATTCAAACACCATTTTTAAAATAATTTTTCAGTACTACTTAAACAAGAAAGTACAATAAACATCTCAATTTTAGCGCTGTCAGTTACAACAACTACATGTTTAGCAAAATTAATAGAAACAAATACGCATATGGTGTGATACGAGCATACAAACAAAACACTCTAAATGAGATAACTTTAAATGCAATGAGCGATACCAAAATATCTGAATGCAAAAAGACAATTTTAGGGATGTTTTGAAATCCATACGAAAATCCTTGTGACTGTCTGCATACTCCTTCACTTTTGCAGAAGTCTACAGACGGCACAGGATTCACTAGCAGAGTATGATTCTAATAACAAATAAATTTTTAAGGCAATGTTCTTAGCAATATTCCTTAAAAATATATCCATTAATATAAAATATGTTCTGTAGCCTTTTATTCTTATTTTAAATGTTGCATCAACGCAACATCATCGAGTAATCAGTTTTAAACCAGACATTAATATAATCAGCATAGTCAAGCCGTTTACAATACAACTGAAAACTGTCTACAATGGTATTTTAATTTGTTAGGTAACTGTTAATATATAATAATACAACTTTAGAGTTGCCAACTTCTCCGGAATATAATTAACCGCTTTTTCCAAATAGTAATTTTTAGCTTACATTATGTCGAAATTTCGGAGCTAAAGGAGTGGGCTGCTTATCATTTCGAAAAATCATTTAAAAATAATTACTGTATGCAAAAATTGGTTAATTATATTCCGGAGTAATTGGTAACTCTACTACTTACCTTTATCTAATTTTAAGGTTCGACATTACTGAACAAAACATTTTTTTTAAACTACAAAACCGATAAAATGGTTTTGTAACTCATTAAATGCGCTAAAAAATGTCTTTCCGCACGTATTAAATTTGATTGGGGAAAAAATAATTTAAAAAGCTATTAAAGTAGTCATTCCCCATATCCGCATTTGAAAGAGACAAAAACACAATACGAGATCAATAATTATTAAAAGTAATGTTTGACTTGACATTGTATACAAACTTCTCCTACCTGATGCTAATGCAACTTATAAGCGTATACCCACCCTCCCGATATCAAAATCATCATTATTGAAAAAATCCACTGTATTACATGGACAAGTTATTTTTCTAGTGTGTACGATCATGCATTAAAGAGCAGAAAATTGCGTGGTAAATCATCGATTGGACTTTTTTCATCTGCTGTTATATATATGTTTTGCAAAAGTGGAATAATGTAAATCGATTCGGTGTATCATACAGGATAGCGAATTTAACATGCTTTGCGGAAAGCAATTTTGTCTGATTACACGAGTGCGTGTTCCGTAAAGTCTCAAAAGAACCGATGACATGTTATTTTATTTTTGAAAGAATACAATTTTTCTTTCTTTCGGTGTTTTGAGGAAGGGTGCACTACGGCGTATTTGTATTAATTTAAATTTGTCTGTAGTATACCCCTTTTGTAGAATGTTCAATAGAAGAAACTTAATAAAATTTCCTGCCTGAATATCATTCTACGTTAAGTACTCGAAGGAAGATAGAAAATGTGAATTTTTATTTTCTTTCCCAAAGAAAGGTTTCTGCTGATCTGTTTTTAATAGTTGCAGCTTAGAAAAGGTGTATCATTATTGTTATTATTATTATTATTATTTTGTATGCAAATATCGATTTTTATATTATGCAAATGAAACACTGAAGCACAAATCTAGTTTTAAATTTGTCATCGAAATTTACTATATATATATATATATGTGTGTGTGTGTGTGTGTGTGTGTGTATGTGTGTGTGTATAGTTGAAAAAATATATAAATGTAAACAATATATATATATGCAAATATATATCACTCATAAATTTAACGTTAGTTACGTACTTCGCAGAATGTTACTTCCGCACAATTTATAAACCATTTACGTACATAAAATATCAGACAGCACAACAAATTTGCATCAAACTTGCAGTAAGCTTGATTTATCAAGTCAATAAACTTGAATTAAGCTTGTAAAAACCAGAATTAAGTGTTCAAGTTTACACTTGCCCAACTTGCATTGAGCTTGACATAGCAAGCTTAATTCAAACTTACTACACTCTAAAAAATTTTCCGAATTCTTTTTTCCTAAATACATGGGCGCCGGTCGGCGAACTCGCCCCATATAATTTATTTTTCCACGCATTTTCCCCTCTACGCTGAAACCTCAAGTTATTTTAATCCCTTACCGTCCGCGACTGGGATCTATCTCGGGACCTAAGGTGTGGGAAGCCAGCGTCCTAACCACCATGCCAATCTGACCCGCCGTGACATGACTAAAGTTTGAAGTGACTGTTATTTATACCGCAACAATATATTATACCGTACTATATCAGAGAGTGTTTGACCCATATTTTCCTTTCAACATATCAATTTATCAAACCACTGATCAATACTTTCGTAAACAAATTTTGCGACGTGGCACGTTCTACAAGCTATAATTTGCAATGATTGCATTTTTATGGTATGCTAAATAATATGTGAGACGTATTTTATAATTTGGCAGAATGTCATTGGCTTATCCAACAATATAGTTGAGGAACGATTCAGTTCAAAACATCTGGAAATAAAGATTCTTTTTTTTTATAGTAATTGAGTGTGTAACACAAAATTCTATTAACGAATATTTAGAAAAAAGCAACAAACATCACGAAAGAAAGCAATAAATTTCTATTAAGTATAAGAGGAAAAATATACTTACCAAAATAAACTGCATTCCAAAGTTTCTGTGTTTCGGAATGCAGTTTTTTAATAAGAATATTTACACTAGATCGTCTAACTTATTACTACGACATCATATTTTACTCAGCTTAGTAAAAAACCTGTAGTTTCAATAGTAAAAACACGTAGAATTATAGACTTTTTAATTTATTCCATTTAAAAGTAGTGTCCTATACACAAAACACTGTAACCTTAACGTTTCCACGTCTGGTCATAAAAAATTAAAAGCGTTATTCAATTTTCTTATTTTTAATTCAGGCCGTACTAAATTTTAATTTCCACGAAATATTTTAATGTTACAAAGTTACACATATGAAGGTTTTTCTTTTATAACTACTTTCGATTGCAATATTGATTGTTCATTCATTTGGTATCGGAAATTTATTTATTCTGGCAAGTATCCGATAAAAATCGAAATTATGCTTGTAATGTCCTGTGTATGAAAACAGTTTAGCAGGAAATGAATGAAAATACGACACTTGATGAAGCATGGGTTATACCACAATGACAGAATATTTACTATAGAAAAGGAAGCAAAAATATACAAGCCTGGTTCCGCCTTTGCAAAGTAAGAAGCAGTTATAGGGTTTATGATTTTCGGTTCTAAAACGGGAAATAAAAGATCAGGAGAGTGGAAAAAATGTAAAAATCAACTCAATGCGCTACTAACAGAAAATTTTACTTTCGATATTTACAGAAGAAATTCTATTTCTTATTCCATCCTTCTTATTCCTCCTATTTCTTATTACATCCTTCATTAAGACAAAGCCACCAGTCATACTTCGGAAAAGTACCTCTGCGTTCCTTGGAAAGAAAAAATACTGGTACAGGTAATTCACATATAATTTTCAACATATTTCTGGTAAGTCCCCTGACGTTTCATCAATGGACTATTGTGTCTTTGGTCTACTGAAAAGCACAAACCTACTACATTCAATGGACACTCTTAAACTGTGAAAAAAGAGAATGTCGATCAATAACTCTGGGAATTTTACGAAAAGCCCTTCTATCATAGAAATCACTATGTGGAGTTATTGCCCATAAATAGAGCTATCAGGCTGAAGACAAAAAATTACATTTATATTTTAAACATACATAATATGACGTTAAAATCGCTTAAAAAATCAGTAAACACTAACCACCCTCCGTACTATACATGTCGCAGAGTATCTGAAAATTCTTTCCGGTCGCTATGAAGAGTTCAGTGGACAAAATAAATAATTTCGTTAACGCAAACACCAGAAAAACGCAAAGGAGATTGATTAAAAACAAACACGAAGAAGGTGCAGAAGGCAACAAACAAGCAATGGACAGAGCAAAGAAATGGCTGCCTAACCTACCGGAAATTCGCGTTGGTGGGAGCACACCGGCAATGCGCCATGGAATGCTCTTTTTTCGCCTTTCGCCCTGCGAATTTCTTCAAATTTCCAAATGTATTCTGGATTTTTTTTTAATGAAATATTTTTCCGGTGAAGTAGCTAAGATGCAACAAGATTTTTATCATCATAAAGTGCAGTAACTTTTATGCAGAATTTCTTTATACGGAATAATAAGGAATTATACGGAGTAAATAATTAAGATGAAACTGTCAAATATGCAATTTAGACTTTGAAATGATATATTCTGTATTCTCCAAGGTCTTACCCAAAGTGTTTGTCGTGGGAGTCTGGAACCTTCTCCATAACTTCAGTTCTTGTTAATAAAATTATAATGATGAAGTCTTTTTGTGAAAAATATTGTTTTTCCAACGCTTTGTATCCTCCCTGAAATTTCTTTCGGTACAACACTAAAATTCTCCCGCTCTTTATTTTACCTTACCCTCATTTATTTGCGTACTAAAAATGCTGCATGTATGGCTGTAAAATGTCTAATTTAGATATCGCTGATTTTATAATTCACAAAACAAATAAAATATTTTAGTATGATAGAATCGCTGACCAAAAGCTTAAAAGTACATATTTTCGCTTCGGTTGTTGAGCAATCTTGGGAGTTCTGCGATTTGCTTCCAATTTCTCTTGAAAATAAGAGTAAATCCGATATTTTTTTGAAAGGAAATGTGCATGAAATTTTCCCATTAAAAGCTTTTTGTGTAAAATCAGGTTTTTATGCCTCGAGTAAAAAAAAAAAATAAGACGAAAAGAAAGAAAAATTCGGATATTTTTTGAGGCGTCATCTGATCTTCGTAATGAATTAAGTATTCGTGGTCTACTAATGGTAAATAAATAAGAGATATTTTGCTTATGAAACTTTGTATGAATTATAGATTCTATACAAATGTGTACCGAATACTGTCTAAACTCGAAGCCTAATTGGCTTTTCTTTTATCCAAATGAACATCAGTAAGTCAATTCTCAGGAAAGTTTGCACTGATAAAGATATTTTAGTTATAGAATAATGTTAGGTTTTGAGATATTTTTTGTAATACTGTTGTCCAGGTTCACATCAATCGGGAAATTTCCAGATCTTTACTTAGTAGGCGCAAAATGCCCTAGCAACTTACAAAATAAAATCCGTTTCCGATTTTTAGCAACATTTCGAGATTTAAAAATCTATCCAAGAGTTTCAGTAATGACCTTCAACTTTCAACTTACATTTAGAAAAAAAAAAAATAAACGTTTTTAAAAACATTAATTTGAAAGAGAGTTTAAGACACGGGGGTTGAAATTTTCCACACATGCAAAGAAAAGCATTAATAAAAATTTCATCTACTTCAAAAGTCTAATAACTCGTTTCCCTATTTTTAGTAATAATCTGAAACTCTATTTACTTTCTAGTAATATTTCTTCAATTTGAACATTTTAAATCGCTCAGATAGCATTATAAAAGTCATTTTGACATTTTACACACAGAAATAAACATAATAAGTTTTGCTTTTCTGTTAGTAAAGCGACACTTCTTCATGTTAGTACTAGTATTTCTGTCAAGATGAACATATTTGCTGTACATACATTAAATTTTAAAATTCAGCACTAAAAGGGAAGCCTCAGTGTACGGGTAAAAATATACTCAGCAAAATAAAAGGTGGGAAAAAAGTCAGTAAAAACTTTAAAAATTTAATGAAAAAGAACAAATAATGATAGGAAATTGTAATTTGCACAACTAATTTTAGAGGGTGATCGGATTTTTTTTATGACAAGAGAGGTCATAGTTCCAAATGTTACCGATAGGTAGCGCTGGACTGTACAATGTGAAGCAAGCTTCCAATAAAGAAAATCCCAAACCTGTCTAATCTTATCCATGCAAACCTCAATTTTTTATATAGCTATTTGTTCTTTTTAACCCATTTATGCCTCGTGTCCCTTTTTTGGGACGGCATTATCGCTATTAGTCGAAAACGCTATTTATTTTTCCTGGCCTTTATTCACGAGTATTGAACCTCAACTCCACAAAATATTTTAACATTACGAAGTAGAATGTAGACATTTACATTTTTATGCATACTGATTTTAAAAGAAATCACCCCTTGTTCAAGAAGTTGACATCAGAAATTTATCTATTACTACTGGTATTAGCAAAAATCGAAGAAAGTCGCAAAAATATCTAGGCACAAATGGGTTAATCAATTTTTAAACTTTGATGCACCCAGGATGCACTAAAAGCTCATGAAAATTGAACAAATCACAAAACGAAATTGCATTTTGCATGGAAAGGATTAGAGATTTTAAAAAATTGGAAACTTGCTTCACACTGTGCATGTAAGCGCCACCTAATGGTAACATTTGTAACTAAAACATTTCTTGTCATTAAAAATCCGAATTTTATATCATTATTTGTTCTTTTTTTAATGAATTTTTAAGTTTTTTAGAGAGTTTTTGCCCATCCTGCATATTACAATCCCGTTATTACTTAAGATATATATATATATATATATTCCAGTTAAGAACTGTGTGATGATGTCAATTCCGAAGGATCACAATTTTCGAACTGCATTTTGCATTTTGTCGTACTATCAGGTAAAAAAAATAAATAAATAAAATAATAATTTTAAAAAATTTAGTACTGATCTCTGTCGAGCACTTTTTGAAAATAAATTATATGCTTTCGGAAGATCATCGCTAACAAATAAGAATAAATACAAAATAAATAAAAAATATACGCAACAACTCTTTTCTACGTATTCTCTTAATACTTTCGATCCTACTCGCTCTTGCAATTTTTTGGTCCCGCAGACCAAAACCATTACGCATTATCAGATTCACACCAGATTCTTTAAAAAAGGAGCGTACATTTCCTTTTGATTTTAGATGGGTGGTGATAGCAGCGAGTGTGTAAAAGCATCAATCAGTTCCCTGACAAGGCTTCATTCTGTCATGCTGGAAGAAAACAGATTTCCAGCTATGGAAATTCCGTAACTTCTAGAAGTGGAAAATGGAGATTCCGCCAAAGGGGAAAAATCAAGAGGTACAGCATTTGTACCACGCCCCTTCATTAATAACGTTTCCATTATGGTATATATGATATACCAGTCAAGTTTAATAAATTTTATTTCGCTTCATTATGCCTGCTTTTCGTTTTTTCACCTACTACTGTTATTATTATTTTTATTATTATTATTATATATACAGATAATGAGAATGATACCAATTAGCTGACTTCATAAATATAAATGGATTTTCATTACATTTTCCTTCATCAATTATTTAGCTATTTCTTCTACTTTTCAGACTTTTTGTACATTTTATTCTAGCCTTATAAATGCTTTAACACATCCTTAATAATTAATATTGAATAAGAAGCTTTAAAAATCCATTTATAATAATTCATTTTTGTTAAACAAAAGTGTGATATCGATATAATCGGTTTTATTTTCAATAGCGTGCAAACATAACATTTGATGCCATCGTACCAACTGGGTCTAGAAGCCATTTTAATGATTTAAATTCTGACCATGACTTCAAAAAGCCATTTTAGTGCACTTAAGATTTATAAGGAATTTAGAAAATGTAGCCCAGATAATTTTCATATAACCAAGGAATAGATGTTTTTAATATTTTTCCATGATCTAACGGACTGAAATATAAAATTAAAATAACTATACTTTTTTCTTTAATTGAAGTGATCCAAATCACCATATATGCTTACTTTAAAATTACTATTAAATTTAACTGTAAGACAGTACGTATGCATTACTTATCGATATTTATTTCCAATTTAAAACAGCATAACATGTAAACGTTTTCAAATATATATGTAATTATTTATGATTTTTTAAAATTTCAGATTTTTAAAATTAGCCGATGGTGTAACCTAATTAAGTAAGATAAACTGCACTAAAACTTTATTATATATATAACAGAAACATTATCAAAATAATGAAACCAGATATTTGTTTCACTCGATAATTTTTTAATTGATATTAATTTAAAATAAAATTTTAACTGTCGTTCACATTTTTTTAAGTCTTTTCTTTTGTGAATTTTCCTCGCTAAAAACTCGTATCCTAAATAATTTTAAAGTGAAATATTAATATATTCCAAGATTTAATATTCTGTTCAATGTCTCATTCGTAATATCATAATTCAGCAAAAATGTTAACCGAAATTTGATAATACTAATAAATTAAAATTTGATTAAAGAAGTTAGGCATATATATATGCACATATATATTATGTCTTATGTCTTTTGTCATGTTCGATATCTTGGTCCTTCCACTCAGACATCTTCAACATCAAATTGAAAATTTAAAATCAAGTTTTCTAAATAGAAAATTAAATATTATTTTAGTAAATGTTTTGCCATTCTTTAACTAAAACTAATTCAATATATAAACAACACTCTCTTTGGGAGACATGACGCTTAACAGGTTAATTGAAAATATGGGCATGCCATGAACCGGAGGAATGAAATGCTAGATGCTACCATTTTTGCTTGACAAACAGATCTTTTAGCATTGATGCCATTTAAAGAAGAATTCGAAAGTCTAGCAGTAGTTTAGCACTGCAACTGATATCAGTCCTACTTAAAGTTTGAAGTAAGAACTTATCTTGACAATTTGACCCCTAAATATAATGTCGCTCTAAAAAGAATTAAGCCAGATCTCCAATATTTGGCAAATATCATGATGTGCCGTGGTCATAATATTCCATGGTATAAACACAGTTCTGAGAAACGTTCTATTTTTTAAGTGCATTATATTTCAAATTAGTTATATTTATATAAAATTATGTGTATAATACTTTTTGTTATTATGTGCTACGACTTAATGTTTTACTTGGGATTCCATATTACGTAAGTTTAGCTATTTTATATTATATATATATATATACATTATACACATAATTATATATAAATATAACTAATTTGAAATATATATATATGTGTGTGTGTGTGTATTATATATATATATTACACTGGGTGTCCCAAAAGGTGGTAACGGGCCCAAAAGGTGGTAAGGCCGAAGAAAAGATTACGCTACGAAAAAAATCCTCGTTAATTTTCAAAAAGTTACCCTTTTTTAATTTGTGTACGACCCCCGTACAAAAAATTCTCAGTTAGTAAAATGCGCTGTAAAATACACTAATGAGTTTACATGCAAAATTTAAGAATAATATCCTTAAAAGTGTCATGGATATGAATATAAATATAACGCTGACTTATACCAATTTTCAATGGCTCTCAAAGGGAAAAAATCTCGTCGAATGATCGCATTTCAGGAGTCGTAGAGAAATTAAAAAAGAAAACCATTTTCTACACTCCAGCAATAAACGTTTGCTTTAAAAATCATATATAGTCCCCGATCATGTTTCAAATGATCGGGGACTATATATGATATATCTATTAAAGATATATCTGAGACGTATGATGAGAGGCTGAAATTTGGTACATCACCTCATTAGCATATGGGCACATTTTGCTAATTAGGCTGTTTTTTGGTACGGGGGGGTCGTATAAAAATTTCAAAAGAGTATTTTTTTTTTAATGAACGAGAGGAATGTTTTCTTAATGAAGTTTTATTTCCGACCTCATTTTGAACATTTTTTTGAATTTACATTGCCCGCTTATGCCTAATAGATAAAGAATTAAAGAACGTTACCACCTTTTTTAGACATCCTGTATACATATACATAGCGACCCAGAAAGGTGGTAACGCGCTTTCATTCTTTATCTCTTAGAGATAAGGGGGCAATGTAAATTTTAAAATGTTCAAAATGAGGTGGGACTACGTTAAGAGAAAGTTCATCTGATTAATTTTTAAAAAAATCCCAATTAGTAAAATGTGGCTCAACGGACAGCGGTCGCGCCTTAAAACCACATTTCAGCATTAATCTGAAGTTATTCCCATATTAATCCGTATATCAATGCATGATAATTCAGCAAAATTTATAACCTAATTTGATAATACTAATAAATTATTAATAGATTAACGAAGTTAAAAAATATATATGCATATTCAATATCTTAATCCTTCCACCCAGACACCACAGTTGGCAGATTGCTTTCCTTGGTTGTATAATCTGACTTCTCGGTGCCTTACATGCAGACCTCTTTTGATTAAGGTTGCAAAGATACATCTTTTAGTTTATTATAATTTGAAATTTACCCATATAAAATGATACGTTCATGAAACATTTAATGTGCCTTAAAACAGATCATTTTTAAATTTCCAGATTTAAAATAAAATGCGGATTTACATAAAGTTTTAACTTTAGGAGGTTTGTTCATATTTTTTAAATCTATTAAGCTTTAAAATAAAACAGCGCAAAATTACATTTCGTAAAAAAATTATTTCTTACTTTTTAAAAGAATTTGATTTAAAAGTGTGAAAATCTATTTTACTGTAGGAACTGTATTTAAACGAACATAAATTACTATTAATTGAAGTGTAAATTTAGATAGGAAATCAAATTCTTTAGAAAATAAAATAATTTTTTAGTTCATTTTGCGTAGTTTTATACATATATATATGTTGTATTTTGTACTATGCACAAACTAAATAAGAAAATATAATGTATATATGTGTAAGTATGTGCATGTATTTGTATATATAAACATATCTTAAACGCTAGGAAAATGATGCATGTACTTCGGCCCACATAAGTATAATATAATTAAATAATGAAATCTTAAACAAAATATCTATCTATATAAATAAAATTAGACTTTTGTCTGTACATTTCATGGAATTCAAAAATTTTACAGTTTCTATCCGTTTCAAGCACCCGGCATTCCGATGCGACCCTCAAAAAAAAGTTTGTCTGTCTGTCATTCTGTCCTTCTGTCATTCTGTCATTCTGTCCGTGACGCTTTTTTTGTTTAAGCATCACGTAAAAACGAATGAAGCGAATGATATGAAATTTTGTGTCATGATAGGTGGTCACTCAACTTAAAACATAGGTGTCGAATTTTTAAAAAATCTTGATTAGATTTTCCGATTTTGCGAAAATCGTATCAAGCTGCGTAAATTTTTGTTCAAGCATCACGCAAAAACGACTGAAGCGAATGATATGAAATTGGGTGTCGAGATAGGTATTCACTCAACTTAAAACATAGGCGTCCAATTTTAAAAAAATCTTGATTGGAGTTTGAGATTTTGCGAAAATCCTTTCAAACTGCGTAAATTTGTGTTCAAGCATCACGTAAAAACGACTAAAGCGAATGATATGAAATTGGGTGTCATGATAGGTGGTCCCTCAACTTAAAACATAGGCGTCCAATTTTTAAAAAATCCTCATTGCATTTTGAGATTTTGAGAGAATCGTTTCAAACTGCGTAAATTTGTGTTCAAGCATCACGTAAAAACGACTGTAGCGAATGATATGAAATTGGGTGTCATGATAGGTGGTCACTCAACTTAAAACATAGGCGTCGAATTTTAAAAAAATCTTGATTGGATTTTGAGATTTTGCGAAAATCCTTTCAAACTGCATAAATTTGTGCTCAAGCATCACGCAAAAACGACTGAAGCGAATGATATGAAATTGGGTGTCATGATAGGTGGTCACTCAACTTAAACTATAAGCATCTAATTAAAAAAAATCGATCAGATTTCGAGATTTTGGGAAAATCGTTTAAAACTGAGTGAATCTTTGTTCCCGCATTACGTAATAACGACTAAAGCGAATGATATGAAATTTGGTCACACAATAGATGGTTGCTCAACATAAACTATAGGAGTCCAATTTTTTAAACATTTTTATTAGATTTTGAGATTTTGTGAAAATTCTCTCAAAATGCGTTTATATTGCGTTCCATTTGCGTAAATGCGTTCCATTTTTTCAAAAATGTTGATTGAATTTTTAGATTTTGCGAAAATTATTTCAATATGCGTAAATATTCGTTCGCGCATCACATAATTACGACTAATGCGAATGAAATGATATTACTTAGTTACTCTCTAACCTGTAATATTTTAACAATACATAAAAATTATAACTTCGCTTTCTTTACTTTGGCAGCATACTACATCCATTCTGTGTACTCATACAATGCTGACGAAAGATTTTGCTTTTTTGGAAATTTGCATTCACTAACCCGTCGAGGACGGGTACTTCAGCTAGTTATTAAAATATAACGTCACCACAATGTAATAAAAAATCTACGATTTCATCAACTTTGTCTAGAGAAATTACAAAGATTTATAATTAAAGATTTCAAAATCACAACTGAAGTTTTTAGTGTGAATTTTTATTTTAAGAAATGTTTCCGACATAAAAAAGAAATAATAGAATATAAAATCTTCTTTCGAGACTTTCCAATATAACAGAAGATACACTCCTTAAAAAATAAATCTCTGTTCAAATGCCTCCAGGAAACGGAATCGTAGACGCAAATTCATAATTCATAGATTGACTTTCCAGATCAATAAAAATCTTACAAGAAAAATAAAATATCACGCTTACCTTTTGGTGTGTTGGAAGCAAATGATACAGCCGTGACGAACAAAATTATAAAAAATTCATACATTTTTAATACAGTTTCAGCTGAATTCCGTAACCAACAACAAACCAACTCGATAAATCTCACTATTTTCAAACTTATTCAATCTTAAATACTCCGTTAGTCACGGAGTTTCTTCAGTAAACTTTTCCTACTCAACTTTTAAGCTCAAATCAGGTTCTGCGGAAAATCCCCAAGCGTGAGGTTACCTACACAGAGCAGCATTATTTTCTGATTCCATCCTTTTTTTATAAAATTTCTTGCGAATACACTCTGTTTTTCTTCTCTGTTTTGCAACATTCACGATATGTACATTTCTTTAAAATTTATTAGGACAGCGAACGAATATTATAATTATTTGTTTTAATCACAAAAACACGTATATGTGAATATGTACACTCGATGTCACATTATATTCTCTTCAGTCTGCCGAAGTTTTCGAATTTCTCATTAAATGATGCAGCTGATCAGCATTTCCGGTAGAAAAGGTTATTTTACAAAGTACATTGATTTTTTTACGCGTAACGTCAGTTGGAGGAACAACTAGAAACTAGAAAGAGAGTCCCACTACCTTTCGAATAGCCGGCGCAAATGTCTGCACGATACGGGAACGGGTGGAATCGAGGACGGAGCGTTAGGCAGCGCCCCTGGCGGGCGCAAGTTATTGTATTTTTCCTCGGTCTGCAGCTGAGGCTGGTTGTCGTTCGAAATTTCTTCACAGATTCTTTTCTGACACGGCTCGGAGATGATGTTTGACCGCACGAGAGATAAAGGCTGTCAAAAGTGATATTTATGAACTTTGTGGCAAAATATGGAGCTGTCTTCTCCATTCTCTCACAGCGAAATACCTTAGGTTGTTTAATGCCTTCAAATACGATTAAATGTGTCACAAAAAAATAATGTTTCAGAGATATGTTTAGTCTTTAATACTAGTTTTCTTAGGTTAAAAAAAAATACTTATAGTTAACAATCAGGGGCGTAGTCAAGGGGGGATAGGGGAGTCGCAGCCACCCCCCATGAGGAATTTTCGCCATTCAAAATGTATATTCTTAATACGCACGCGTATACATATTTGTCAGTTGCAGTAGTCGTAGTCCCCCCATGAAAAGTTTCTAGCTATGCCCCTGTTAACAATAAAAAGTGTAATTTATGAAAAATAATCATCCGGCTAATTTTAGAAGTGAGAACGTTGTCGCAAACATGAAACACATCGATATAGTCAACCAATTTCTAATACAGCTGATTTCTACCTGCTCGTTTAAATGCATGTTATATGCACTTGTCACAAATACAAAAGCGTTTTTCCCGCATACAAAAGAAATATCCGAGTTTGCCATACACTCATTAGAAACTAAATTATTCAAATTTCCATTCTTTTTTACAAAGTTAACTGCACACTTATTGGGGATATTCATATGAGAGTTTAATATGTATTTTTCTAATACAACTTGTCTGGATGAAATGGACAAGGGTTCTATTTATTCGTTAAATTAATCGTCAAATGCACTTTTTTAAGACAGGAACATCAATATTTTTCTTAGCACATCATATTACTTCTACTGTATTCGTTTAGAAGATATATTTTGATTTTGTAGACCGTTAAGAGGAAATGTTGTTTTAATGAATCGCTGTACATGATGTAGTGAAAATTTTATGTATTTATTTAACCTGCATATAATTACGATGTAAAATAAATGCTAAACTTTGAAAATAACAAATTGTTTAGATAAGATAGGTCTTTGGTATTTAAGTTTTCTGAAATTGCGTGTCAAAGTACTTTTCCTTTTTAAAAATGTTTGCTTATGTGAAACTGCCAACTAATGCTTGCGACTTTAGGTCGTTAGGAATTTTTGGACCAAATTTTCAAATGTTAGAACGAAATACCTGTAATAAAATAATTTAATTCCAAAATAAATACCAAATATTACAGACTTTTGCGCTAATGCATTCAGCCATGCCTTCATCTCGGTACATTATTATGATAAAATTACCATACCAAAAATATTACGATTATCAGGTATTTATAACATATACAGTGAAACCATCTCTGAGCGGCCACCCTACCGTACAGAGAATACCTACAGAGTATTTGGCAGCTCAGAGGGTGTGACCGCTCTCAAGGGTTTTATTTACTATTTTAAGATAATTGCTATAATGCGTAATATAAAGAAGTCTGGCGCCTATTCCTTATTTAAAATGAAATTTAAAACTTATCAAAAGAGAAAATAGTACTTTATTTAATGCTTTCTTAATTTTTTTGAAAAAGGGATACAATTTCTGTCTGATTCAAGGTTTTACTTTTCTCTGAAACAACTATTTTTTCTTGTTCGTTTTTCGCCTTAAAAAGCAGATCTGTAACCGATTAGTTTGTATCAGATCTCTAACCGATTATTTTGTAGCAGATCTCTACCGCTTCTGAATTTTCGATAATTTCAGCGATTTTCCCTAAAGTCGCGTGTGTTGAAAGTTTAATTTGCTCGCCATTACAAACATCGGGAAATTCCTAGTCAGGGACAGAATTACCGCCTGAAAGGGACAAAAATTTATTTGTAAAAAATTCATTTGTAGGACACCTTCAACGCCTGGTTGTACAAGGGATTCCCCATCTTTAGGGTGTGAGGAGAGCACAAAAGAGATAACAGATTCAATTCCAGTTATTCCTGGGTCTTATATTCCACCATAAACCTGACCTTGAGTTTTCCGCTCAAAATTAAAGCATGGAGTGAGTAGAATTTCCCGATCGTAAGAGGAGTAGATCCCGGAGAGATCTACTCCTCTCGGGAGTAGATACCGGGTGAGATCGGCGATCTCACCCGGTGGTAGTTTAGAGGTGGTCGGGTGACCGCTGATAGAGGTTATTTTAACATAAGATCTATGAGCCGGAAAATCCGTGCCATGAAATATTGGCCGTTTAGGCGGGTGACCGCTATACAGGGGTGGCTGCTCGGAGAGGTTTCACTATATATATATAATTTTCTTACTTTTAGAGGATATCATTTTTGTTTCTGAAACGTATGATCATGTTTCTCTATTGTTCGGAGAGGTTTCAATGTATATAGAATACGTGCTAAAATTTACAAACTCATACGTTTAATAAGTAACACTGGGGGAAAATTTTTTTGTTGTATTTTTACAAGTACGTGATGTTACCTAATCCGAGTAAATTTAAAACTAATTTTGTTCCGAAAGCTACAGTTTTTGGTTTTATTTCAAAATTGGCATTTTGAGTTTAGTTTATTTTATTTTTTGTATGAATATACAAGGTCATGAACAGCATGTTTGCTTTTATTTATACAGATAAAATGACTTGGACTAATGGCACATGACACTATTTAGGCAAGAATTTGCGCTTGTAACCCTTTTGTTTGAGGACTTGACGAGAGCAATCTCATTTGATGCTCCAGCAGTTGTGCGACATCGCGTTCTCTCTGGCGTTCTCCCTGTTCATCACTTACAACCCCAAGATTCTCGAGAAATCATTCAAGGTGACTAAACAGATGAAATATTGTGCCTTTGATGAACAAGTGTTTAACAGCCACATATATATAACACAATCAATCAAAGCTATATAAAAATCTACTTCTTCTCGAAGAAACCATCGAACAGATGTGATCTAACATCTACAAAACGCGCTTATTTGCTACTTTAAAAGTGACATTTAATAGACAAAAACGCATGACCTTACCTTCTCGTATCATAAACAGAAAAGTATTATCACCTTCTTCTTGAGGGTCCGCCAGAGATGTGACAAGGTTTAGTATTCACTCGAATGTATGTTCAAAACTTTTGCTATTATTATTAAATTGCATTAAAACTGTAGCTTGTAGAGAGAAACTAATTAAAGTTTTGAAATAAGCAGTCATCTAAGATCTTCTAAAAAATCTGAGGAAGCAGAAACCAAAATTAATTTTTTCCCTAGTGTAATAGTTTTTAGAAAGAATCATAAGTACTTGGAGCAAACAAGAACTGCAAAAGCAGGCTTGTAAAAGAAAATAATACAAATTCAAAGAAGAAAAATATCAGCAAGAAATAGATTCATTTATCTAATGAGATATTATATGATTTTACTTTATAATTAGTTTCTTAATATATTTTCAATTTAACAGTACACTATTGGCATACATTTTGATTTTATAAAGTGAATCTTAACGGGTGATTCAAAATAGATGTTAAAGTGATTATTTTTTAATCCGTAAGTGATCGAAACACGCTTTCAATCGGAAAGTCCGTCAAAGAAAGAGTAGCTATCAGATATGGTAATTGTTTTACTAGGGCACATATGCATATTAAAATACGAAATTTAATATTTATACGGTTTCTTATTCCCTATCACATACATTTGAGAAAATATTGTTCTTAGAAGTTGAATAAATAAAATTCCATGTTTCTGAGTGGAATTGTTACAAAAACATATCGCAAGTTAAAAATGTCATTTGTCTCCAAATACTAAAGGGTTGTCTGAAAAGTGGAAAAAGTACAATTACAACCGATATCAATTTATGTTAGTGATCATTCAACAGCTACATCTGACTCCTAGAAATCCTATTTCAACTGTAATTTTCCTACAATACATGTTTCATAATTTCTAACGAAAGCTAACCCACACCATTAGTTTGTCATTCTCGGTTACACTTCGGAATTCCTTCTCTAGAAGCGTGTCGTAATTAGCGGATGACCTCCTAACAGACTAAATTATCGATAATGTCATGACTGAGTACCTAACAGTTCAGGTAAAATTGTACCTATTCATTTCACGCGATTTTATGTATTTAAATGCGATTTTCCAAAAAAAGGATCATTATTTAACTTTTATAAACACATAATTGGTCCCCTAAAGTAACGAGTTCAGAGTAAACTAAAGTCCCCTAAGGTTTTTTTCGCCTGAAAATGGACGCCAACACAAAAGCTAAAAAGCGTAAGTCGGATTTTTTAACGTTAAACATCTCGCTAACAATTTCACTTAGAGACATGGGATTTTCTGAAGTACTTTTGAAGTGAAACGATGTAGGTGTTTCCTGATCTGCATATTAACGAATGGCATAGAGTGCAAGGAATGGAAGAAGTATATATGCGTTACATTTTTCAGCATATTCAGAATGGTGAACAGCAGTAATGACCATAGTTACGTGCAGTATTTATTACCTATATTCTTATAAAATGCTATTCCTTTTGTTTTACATAAGATTTTAGGATCAATTTAAATCCACGCAATAATGCGTGAATTACAATTTGTTCTTTCTAATATGTGTTAATTATTGCCACTGATTCACGAATATTTTATCTTATGATCAGTTTTCTGGCATTAACATTATAAATATCAATGATTTCAAAGGTCCCATTTAAGTATGTTAAGTAAAGTCTTGACCTTAGTTTTTAGAGAATAAGTTTTAATTACTTATTAATGAAGAAAGAACTTTAATACTAGTATATTTGAGCAAGTTTACTTAAATACTTATAAAATCCTAACGTTTCTGAAATCAGTTTGCCCAAGTATTTTATAATTTATCGTTCAATTTCCCATCATTCATTTTTTTAAATATTTCTTTTGTAATTAAAATCAGTTTGAACAAACAACGCAATCTAAACAATAAACTTTATAATGTAAAATAATATTTTTCCATAATCTGAGATTTGGGCACATGTTTATGCTTTCCTTTTGAGTTTTTCTTTCTTCTTAAAAATTAGAATTTATTAGAATCCTTGAAAATTGGCGGTACTGTGTTTCTCTAAACTTGCGGGTTTTTTTTTTTTCGTGTCTAAGATTGCAATGATAAGTTAAAACGCGAGTTATGGATATTTAATTTCCCATTGGTTAGTATTGCCTTTTGGTGATATTTCGCCAAATGTGCGCTATATTGCTAAACTGAACTTGTTTTGTTGATATTTTGAGTAAATTAGTCCAAATATGATGATCATACAGAGTAATTTTCCATGGTGACCCCACAGCGCAATTTTCCCATGTATAGTTTGATTTTACTTCCAAAGCAAGATAATTTCCAGAAGATTTTATTAATGGAAAATGTAGTCTAGCGTAATACAAAACATAAGAGTGAGAATTGTGCATGAAAACCTAAAATAGACAGAAACAGAAGGTCTCTGAGTCAGCTGTCAGTAAGCTCAGAATAGTAGGACATAGTAGCAGTGAGAGAAAAAGCTCTGTCAGTGGTACAAGCGGCACTGACAACAGTGTTTTATCAGCTGGCAACCAAGCAGCATATTTTTTCTTCTCATTTATCTCTACTTTTCAGTTAATGGAGCGAGCAATATCGTAGGCTGTGCAACTGGTTGTGTATGTTTAACTAGTTTTTGCGATGCTTCTATTTGTTCGTAAAATGCTGCAAGATTTGATGCGAAACATATAAAATAGACATTTAAGATTTTCATAAAATAAATGAAAGAAATTTTTTAAAAATCACTCTTTTTTCTGAAGGCATGTGAGACATTTTGATGAGTGCGAAACCCGGTTCTACAGTACTATTTTCATAATGATGCACATATATTTTTATTTTGTAAAAATATTTAATGGAATGTATCATTTTAATCTAATACATTTTCTGGAGGCATTTTTTCCTTGCATAACAGATTAAATTGAGCTCTCTCAGATAGACTTTGTATTTTTAAATACTCCAATGAATTTATTTAAAATCTTTTTTTATATATATTTTTTACGATGTTTGCAAGTTGATGCATAATTTTGAATACGCAAACTAATCTCAATTTTGTAACTGATAAACCATCGAATGGCTGAAATTTATTAGGGTGTACGGCAATCGCATTAGAACTACAAATAAACGCTGATGGAAATTGAAGCGACATGGGAAAGATCCCTTTTCTTGTCAAAGTACTTGACATTTTGACCAGTTTGCAAATCTGAGTGATGAGATATAATGCTTAAATAGAAGGAATTATCATTGACTACTCATTAGGGATTAAACAAGTGTGGTTGCGTGCTTTATGTTAAAATGTACGCTTCATTCTGTTTCAAAAAAGACAGATGAGACAAAATGAATGAGAAATTGCGATAAGATGCAATTTGTAGCAGTTAAAAGAGCTACGGGAATTTTTGACAGAATGCATATTTTATTATTTAATGTTTTAGGGTCATAGACATTTTTCTAACTTTTCAAGAATGAACTACTTTTAGCTGAGGGAGCATAAAATTACACGGAATAGTTATATTTATCTGAAATACCAGATTTTTAATTGTTTTGCAGAAATATCTCATTTATTAATAGTAAAGTCTATCATTATTTAAAAGTTTCCCAGTTTTTAGAAATGCGATCTTTAGTGATGCATTTTAAACTCTAAACAAAATTAAAAAAATTAAAACGTGTTTCATACCTTGTGTAGTAAAGTAACTGTACGAAATATTAAATTCTTCAAGTAATTTTTACTTAACTACTGCAATTCTTTAAAAAATTAAAATGTTAAAATATATAGTAGCTTCTAGAGAAAATGTCAAGCTACTATCGCTTTACCGTTTTACTATCCAAATATTTATTCCAAACGATTATTCCAAACGAGAAACAATTATTCCAAACGATTATTCCAAACGAGTTAAATTATTCCAAACGAGAACTTCGTTTGGAATAATTTGGCGTTATTTAAAAATTAATTTTAATCTATATATTAATTTGAATCTAAAAATTAATTTGAATCTATATTTCTTTGCGGACTATGTTTGTAATTCTCAAAAGTTGATGGCATCATCCCAGAACGAGGTAATTTTGCAGTTTTGACTCTATAAAATTCTAAAAGTTCATATATAAAATTTAAAAAAAGTGTAGATAAGATTGTTTTAATATAATGGTGAACCATTACGATTAAGTGTGTGATATTTATTAACAGAAATTCCAGGTAGGTCTTTCCACCTTAGAAACAGATCCTGCCAGAATGTTTTCTCACGCTTCTTGAGTGGCCATACTTGAGCCCGCATTTTCGGCAGGGTAAAAAAAAAACTTACCCTGAGTGCCACTGGTGTTCAGCAGATATGGCCTCCCTTGCCCATATTTTGGTTTGTTTGGGTTTTAACAAAGAAGAAGTCCTGCAGGATCATTAACTGTTTTTAGACGTTTTCGGATTCATGCGGGTTGTCTAGTCCTCCTAGATGATTCCGAGATTAACAACAATAACAACTACATAAACATGAACCAAAACAAAACGGAATATTTATTTTACTTTTATTTTTATTAGAACCATTGCTTTCGCTGGAGAGCCATTCATATAGCCATACATTGCTTTTGCAATTCTTCGATGAAACTTTTTTAGTTCCCTCAGCTCAGTGAGTCGAAGGGCTTGTCTGACGAAGACCGAAAGAATTTTTTGGTCGAAACGATCGTCACATCTTAAGTAACATTTCATGTGTGCGTTTTTTCACAAAGTTTTTTTATTTATTTTATCATTTAGCATCAGTATTTTGAGTGTTTTTTCGTATATTAGCTTATATCTGCTCATTAAATACATGGCCTTTTCTTGTGTTTCCAATTTTAAAGAAACTTATACATTCCTGAAAATTTGAGAAGTTCCGCTTTTATTCTCCATTTAGAATAGTTTTAAGCAGCTAATCATGAAAAATATTCTAATATTTATCTAAGTTTCAGTTCTTTGGGGTAAAATTGCTATGCTTCCTACAATAATATTAGGTTTAGTTAATGTTATATTTCTGTATGCTACTATTAGACATTTCCATTTGAAAGAGATAAAATGCTGTAGTAACACTAAAGTTTAGCGCTTTCTAGAAAAAAAAATGAGATATGGTCCTTTCAAGCTCTGTTCAGTTTACTTTCGACACTTAATTGGCAATATTTCACAAAAAGCTTCCAAGCTTCCGAAAATTTATGAGATTTTGGCCACAGCCAAAATAGTGATTAACTACAGACTTTTAATGAATTCTAAGTATCCATAGACCTTAATGTATTCAAGTTCTTTTGGGTGACCCTGCAAATAAATTTACCCAGTCGATTGCAATAAAAGAATAGAGATGCACAATTGCGTGTTATAAACATACTTTAAAATCGAAAGTACATTTAATGAGTTCAAATAAATAAAATTGAAATTATTTATTTCTGTATCAATTATTTCTAAATATAAATTGTATATACACAATTTCTTCATTCATTCAGTTTCGTGAGTAACAATTTAGTTTCTTGATGCATGCTCCTGAGGTTTTATGTAATACTCCAAAATCCAGTAATGCTGCTTTTTCCATTGGATATCCACTAACAGTAACTACCTGAAAACACTGGGAACAGCAAAATTTTCTTTTTTAAACTCTATATCCTTAGAGAATTCACAAAACATATTGCACCAGCATTTAGTTTTTACATTAAGCATAACAACAACATTAATTTATTTGAGCAATCACAAAATGTTCATTTTTGCCCCTACAAATGCCTTTACTGCTTCAACAGTTATTTAAGTAATGCGTTACCTGAGCGAAGCTGTCCATGAGATCTTTCTAACAGACTCCTTTACTCTAGGCAGTATATTACTTAATCCATTTAGACCAGACCCAGCAAACACACACAGGTTCTCTGAACGTCTATTAAGGTTCAGAAGACATCTTCTGGACGTTAATAGACGTTCAGAGAACCTGTGTGTGTTTGCTGGGGAGTTCCACAAACTGTGCTCCGCAGAAATCTATGAGCTTCGTGCGAAGCTAGCAAGTACTCTGCGAAACCGTATAACACTGTATTAGCCTATAATACACAAGACTTGTATTTTCACAAGATGTTCCGTTAAAATTCTAAAACTCCAAAATGCTAAATCTTAAATAAAGTTTGAGAAAGCCTGATTTAGACGATACCATTTTCGTAAAAGATTAGCATTTATGATTCTTAAATTACATTGCAAATTTTTACTCACTATCAATTCATATTTCTGGAAACATAAAATTTCTTTTATTTAAATAGTATCTCACACCAATTTCAATACAATATGTAAGGTGGGTAAAAATAAGACACTCCAAATTTTAGAACCTATACACACTAAAAAGTGTTTTGTTGAATTTAACAAAATCTGTTTGTTTAAACAATCTGGTAGATTTTTTTTGTAGGTTTGGCAAAAGTCAATGCCGTTCAATCAAATCGATTTAAATAAACACCTTTTTAAATTAACAAAACATTTGGTTAAATTTAGGACCAATCAGAATCTTTTAACAATCAATTTGCGCGTGCGTCAATGGACGGTGAGAGAAAGACAAAAAATCAGATTTTTCAAAAAAAGAGTGAAGTCCATTTTATTTATACGTTGAATTATGGGATATATCGAATGTCCTTTATCCTAGACACCGTTCGCTTCGAAGAACGGGGTATCTTCCCGGGGGTCTTGCGACATTCGTTTCTGCTTTGACTGATGTGCACTTTTAAATCCATGGCACGCACGCACACAATGCTTTTTGAAATGCAAGCTGAATAATTCTACCCCACACGGATATCCAAGAGTACAAAGCTGTTCGTCTGAATGAAGCTAGAAACCCTAGAACTCCTCCAACAACAACAACAATGAATGCGTAATAAGATATACTAATCGATTGGGATTTACTGAGTTAGTCGAAAGTTTCTGATGTAAGACTAGTTGTTTTACACATTCGTTAAAATTTACATTTTTGTTTTAATTTTTTTTAGATGTACTACATAGTTTAAAACATCTCAATGTCAGATTTGTCAGACAAAGTAAAGTGTCAGAATCACATTTCGCTTCGTGATAAAATAAATATGCAATCAAAATTGATCGCACAGATAACGAAACGCTTACATGATTTAATAATTAAATCAAATGGCACTCAAATCATTTTGCATTTTTTTTTTCATTTAATTAAAACAGTGCAACTGATTGATATTTTTTACAGAGAACCACCGAGATTTTTTCCAATTGTATTTAAATATTCTTCTTTAGAATCGCACTAAAATAGCACATTTTTTACAAAGAATAGATTAATTTTTCAAAATTAGGAAAATAAATGTTTTCATCATAAATCTCATAAGTAATTTTGGCTTAAAAAGTTAAAAACAATAAACACTCTCAGCAAGTATCAAGGAATCTATAAACAGTTAAAATCAATGGTATTTGACTCTAATTTGAAATAATTGAATAAAATATTCGAAAACAAAATGCCAATATGGGTGCATAGCAACAAACTATGTATTTGATGCCCCTGCGATGACAGCATTCTCCCTAGAGGCTAGGGGAATAAATGGTTCTTGACAAATTACTTCTCACTTGCATAATTACTCCAATGAGTAGAGGGAGCAAGTGATGTGAGATGGAGTCGTAAAATAACGGTTATCTTCCAGTAAAGTCAATTTAATTAGCGGAGCGAACGTTAAAACAACAGACACGTCTCAATTACGCATATTTTAAGTACTTATTAACCAGCATAAATGAGGTCGTTTTTATATAGAATTTTAAATTTAATGACGAATAGAAATTAATGGTGTATTCAATCGACTAATGAAAAATAAATTATACAGTACTAATGATGTGAATGAATGTAACATTTTTGAAGTACATAATACAAGTTATAATTAACTACCTACATTGGCCTCGCAATTCAAACTAAATTTCATTAATATTTTAATGAAATGGAGCGAGAAAGTCAGAGCAAGAACATTCTGCAATTCATGTTAATTTTCACAGGATGTTACTGGCATGTGATTGTTAAAAAAGAAAGTGCAAATTGCGGCACGTTATAGAGAAATTAATTTAACACTGTAGGAAGATAAATTCGTAAGTGTACACATTTTCAGATGCTTAAAAAATGAAAAAAAAGCTTGTCCACGTATTTTTTTTTTTACTTTTTGAATGTAATTGTATACCAAATAAAAAAAAATTCTGGTATGGGAATACTTCTGTTTCTAATAAGACTTCAGTGAAAAGATTTGTTTACTATAAATGTTCTACTTAATATCCCTTTGTAAATTTAATTTAACTGAGTTCATACATTACGCATTACGTCAATTACGCGCATGTTACATAAGAATCAAGATGTGTAGAATAAATGTAACTGTATGAAATATCCTGTATATATATATGTGTGTGTGTATATATATATATACATATATATATATGTATATAAAATTCCGCTGTTCAAGCCTCGTCAGGGAGCCCAGTGAGAGATAAAATGACATAGTCACATAGTCTTATATATAGAGGAGAGGAGGTGATTATGGAATAGTCGGGAAATATGGAATACCGAGTTTTTGGCTCTGTTAGTTGCTATTGCCACAAGGGAATACCATGAACAACTCAAGAAAGATTCCCTTCTTACAATGCAGTAAGAGTTGACCGCTCTCTGTTGCCGTACCACTCGATACAGAACAAAGTATGTTTTGTGATTTTCAAGAGTTTTTGTAGATAAGTTTTCAAACATTATAAATTACTAGTAAACACGTCACATGAACATTGATGTTACGCATAATGTACACTAAGAGAATGGTAGTTTGTTGAACTGTTGTTATTTTTTAGATGACAGTGTTTTGCCAATTAGTTTTAAAGGTTCGTTTTCCGAGATGGCGTGTCGGGTATTATGGAATACTGGGTAATACTGTAATGGGTTTCATGTCATCCACTAAAGACCCGGAAAACAAAGACTCTGAATGCATCTTTTGTCACAAAAAATTCTCTAATGATCAACGACGATAAGTTTGGATTCAAAGATAGTGTGGCACACCATGGCTGTATCGGAGCAAAGAAAGAAAATTATATCTACAACTTTTCTAAATCGACTCGAAGCAGAAATGCTTCCAGTATAATGATTTAAACTACAAAACATAAAAATTTGTTTTATAGTAACAAATAACTATATATGAAGTAATATAAATTGCTTTTCATCGGTTTAAACCATCTATTCCATATTACCCGTCTATTCCATATTATACTCCATTCGTACCTTTTTTAAAAAATATATTTTTCTATAACAACAAAATAAATTGTGTATTTCTTTGCAATTGACATTTCATTACGATTAATTATAGCATGTACTCATGCTGTTTTGGGGGATTTTATTTAAAAATCTATGAAGTTACAATTAGAAATGTAAATGGTATTCCATAATCACCTCCTCTCCTCTCTCTCTCTCTCTCTCTCTCTATATATATATATATATATGTGTGTATATATATATATATATATATATATATATGTATGTATAACTATTCTGTACATATATTAATACTCACTATTGTGACCAAAACATTGTAATAAAGTAAATTTCGTAAGATCTGTCGAAAAAAGTAAGGAAAAAATATGGAACTCCTCAGAAAATGTACTGCAATCAGCTATTTGCGAAAAATTACCTTTTTTTACAGTTTCGATTTATTACATCAGAAATATAGTTAATCATTTTTATGGCACATTACTTATCAATACCATATATAATAGACCATAGAGTCTTTAGAAGAAAACCCGTACACACATAATCTCATCAATACTCTCCCTCAACCCCTTCCCCCCCAAAAAAAAAGTCACAAAGAGGATTCAGCTCTAACTGGAAACACAAAAGAAGAATATAGTTTTACAGTAATTGTCTATTATTGTACAGTAATTGTAATTCTTGTTTTTGGGTTAAAGTACATATTACAACAGAGCCTAATTTTCTAAAGATCTATAGCAGCTCCATCTTTTCGCTTGATATATATAAATAGCACGCTGCTAAAACCGAAAATGCAAATTTAAATCAAGTTTCAACGAATAGAGACTTAGTTCTAAAACACTAAAAACATTCTCTCTAAAGTTAAGCAGGAAGTTTTAAAATGAATCCTTAACTTCTAATATGTAGTTTGTGCTTTATGCACTTGTTTCAGCGTATAATTCATAAAAAGTTCAAGTATAAGGATATTATTTTTTTTTCTCTATTATAAATTATTAAACTGTACTTCAAAAATCCATGGATAAAAATCTTCTTATTTTTTATACCACGAGATGGCTCTGCAGGCGATCTGCAACAGGTATAGTTAAAATGAGGTATTTCAGCTCCCCATTCCGTAGTTCGTCGTCAAGCTGATAGCGTGTGTTGTTGAGATTGCAAGTCCGTTCTACCAAAATGTTTCATTTCCGTTGAACATTGGGTATTTATTGTATTAGAGTTCCACCGCCTGGAACACAGCTTCGTTCAAACGAGGCGCAGTTTAAAAAAAAAAAAAAATCTTGTGAAAAACGGACCGTCAGACAATGTGATAAGGACTCTATTCCAGAAATTCGAACGAACGGGTAGCGTGAATGATGACCGTATTGGAAATGTCGGCCGACCACGCCTTTCAGTCACAGAGTCGAATGCTGAAGCCATACATCTAGTTATCTAACAGCGGCCTCGGACTTCCATACACTGTGCGGCATTTTCTACTGGACTCCGAAATATGAGCACTCAACGCCTCATGCGCCACACCCTTCACATGTTCCCGTACAAAATCCAGACTCACCAACCCCTCAGTCCAAATGGCATTAATGCATGCTATAATTTCGCGAACGCCATGCTGCAACTTATGGATGACGATGAACTCGATGTTTGCAACATATAGTTCTCAGGTGAAGCGTATTTTCACCTCGATGGCTATGTCAACAAGGATAACTCGCGAATTTGGGGACGCAAAAATCCTCATATTGCTGAATCTTCATCCCTGTATTCACCAAAAATAATGGTATGTGCTGCGGTTTCCTCCAAAGTAACAATAGGGCCATTTTTTCGAGAGCAACCGATAAATGCTGTACGATATCTTGGGATTCTGGAAGAATTTGTGGGGATTCACACTGCTTTGGAGGACTATTCGAATGCCTCCTGGTTCATGCAAGACGGTGCTCGTCCACGTCGAACGTCTGAAGTATTTGATTTCTTGAACGAGCATTTCAGTGAGCGGTAATTGCCTTGGATTACGACATGCATACAGAAAGTGTCATGGCATGGCCTCCTTATTCGCCAGACTTGACGCCCTGCGACATTTTTTTAGGGGTACCTGAAAGATTTGGTATACCGCCAAACTCCACAAACAATTGCGGAGCTGAAGCAGCACATCTGTACTGCATGTGAGACAATTCCAAGCGACCTGTTTGAACGGATGTCTGGGAATCTTTGCCTCAGACTGCACGACGTTGTTGCAGCAAATGGGGGTTACATTGGAAATGTCATTGTTTAACTTTTTGAAATAGTACTTGAAAAATTTTCATACCGGTTTTTATTTTTTCATAATTTTCAGTGCCACCTGTTGGTGAAAAATTAACTAAATTTGAAATTTGGTGGGGTAAAATTCCCTGATTTCCTAAGCATAAGGCCACAAACGATGCATATCTATCGCATTCGGTCTTTTTTTCATTGATTTTCAAAATACATCAGTCATTTTTGGGACACCCGGTATATATATATATATATATATATATATATCCTAACTAATATTATAAATGCGAAAGTGAGTTTGTTTGTTTGTTTGTTTGTTTGTTTGTTTATGACGCTTTCACGCCTAAACCGCCGAATCGATTAGGATGCATTTTGGTTTAGATATAGAGGGGACCCTGGAGTTGGTTATAGGCTAATTAGAATTTTAGATTTTTAATTACTTTTTTAATTATTAATTAAAAACCGTTTTTACGTTGCCATTCTTGGCGAGTTTCGCCCGTATCAATCAAATGATTCATGTTTTGAGATAACAAGAATGCTATTGCTTCAATAAAGAATCGCGTGCGTGCATCTGAAAAACATTAAATTCCACGGAAATTATGCCAGTTTTATGCCAAATCTATCTATCAATAATAATAAAAATGAATGTTCTCCAGACAAATCTACAGAAAGCAGAGCTTTGAAAATTTGAGCATAGAAGCCCATGACTGTGCACCTGAGGCTCAGAATGTTGAAATTTTAAATACTTTTCTAATTATTAATTAAAAACCGTTTTATCGCCCACACAAAATGATTTATGCTTTTGAAATAAAGCTGAAATTCTATTTTCAGATAAACATGCATTTGAAAAACATGAAATGGTATGGAAATTATGTTGATTTTACGCCAAATTAAAAAGCATTAGAAAGAAAAGTCCAAATAGGTTTCTTAAACTTCATAAATTTCCAAATCCTACCAATAATATAAAAACTCGGCTGTTCGAACCTCGTCAGGGGGAGATCTCCCTGAACCCCCCTAATTTTTTAGTTTTATTATTGCCATATTAAAACTATATTAATTAACATGGCATTTTATCGCTCATCTTTCGCGTATTTCGCCTGGTAACCCTATGTTGAAATTTTTATAAGTGTAACCTATTTATAGAAAAATACATGTGGGGCATATTCTACAGCTTATGAAATATTGTAACAATAGATTAAAGCTGTTGTGAACTAATAATATTTGAATATATGTAAAAAATACATGTGGAGCATATTCTACAGCTTACGAAATAGTGTAACAATATCGAGACTAAAGATTGCTTTAATCTCGATATTAAAGCTGTTGTGAACTAATAGTATTTAAATACATGTAAAATTATGTTGATTTTTTATGTCGCATTTTTGGGACACATTTTTCAATAAGGGTATTGAGAGATAAAATGACATAGTCATTAAAATATGTGTACGTTTGTGTGTTTAGATGTTTTTGACTGAATCACACACAAATTGCTGAACGGATTTGGAAAAATTCGTAATGAAGATAGCTTATGCCCTGTATTAACATACAGGCAACCTTTCAAGCATGTAGCATAAATAATTCTTTTACAAAAACATTCAAAATAATTCTAATGTATTGCGCTCTATGGAAATTTTATAGCTACTAAACCGATTCTAAAACTTAGTTACACTATTCCTGAGTATTATTGTTTGTTTGTTTGTGGATTAAGACCGATTGACTGCACTAGGGTCCTAGGCCTATATGGATTATTCCTCTGTGGGGAACTTTCTAAGGGATCCTAGCCCGTATTTTTGCGAGGTTTTGGAGAAAACCGCGACAAACTGCGAGCGGCTAGGTCGACAGGCTCGACCAGGGGTTGAACCTGGCACTTCCAGCCTTCCAGTTTTGAGAGTAGAACTTCTTAGACACTGGTGGGACCCTGAGTGTTATAGGCTACCTTTTATGCATATATCACAAATAGTTCTTTTACAGGGATACTCATAAGAATTACATTACACTCTATGTGTATCTCTCTAAGTACTGAACCGATTCCAAAACTTTTTTCACTGTTAGTAAGCTACACTATTCTTGAGTATTATAGGCTAAAATTCATACATGTAGTGCAAATAGTTCCTTTACAGGAACACTCAAAATAATTCTAATACATTACGCTCTCTAGGTATCTCTGTAACTATAGAACCGATTCTAAAACTGTTTCGCTAAGAAAAAGCTGCACTATTCCTGATTAACGTAGGCTAAATTTCATGCTATAGCATAAATATTTCTATCACAAGAACAACAAAAACAGTTCGCAAATACTATCGTAAATGTATTCGCCAAATGCCTGAAAAAAATCTAAATTTAGTAACTCTGCTTACTCTCTTATTTTAAATGAAGTATACTACCACGTGTTATACTTCATGTAAAATAAGTAAAACGCAAATAATATTTAAATGCCGTTTCTTTTGTCACAAACATATGTGTTATTCACAAATGCTTCATTTCTTTTGGGACCTAACTGTAAAGCCGACGCGGACGAAGTCGCGTGTAGCAGCTAGTATATATATATATATATATATATATATATATAAATTTTGCATACTATATACAATGCCTGACATTGAAAATGAAATGCAACACCCATGCAACAGTGGCCAGAAAGTGTTGAAACTCAGCAAGCCGAGAGAGACAGCAGTGAACAATAAGTGATCTTTATTTCAAAATGATATGGATAAGACAGAGGGAGAGCAGCGTTGTCTTAGTAGGTTGTAGCACTATCGTGGACGGCGATACGCGAAGCAAGATGTCTAGGTACTGAGCCAATGAGAATACGGATGGCGTCCTGAGGAATCTTTCTCCATTCCCTGTCAACCATTTGCCACAGTTCGTCTTCTGAACGGGCTAATGGCAGGGTCTGCAAATGGCGTCCAATCACATCCCAAATGCGTTCGAGTGGCGACAGATCAAGAAAGTACGGTGGCCAGGGAAGCGTATGCACACTTTGCAGAACACGTTGGCTGTTGCAAGCACTGTGCAGTCAAGCGTTATCCTGCTGATACTGGGCTTTGGGAACCGTTTGAAGGCAGGGGAGTGTCACCGGCGGCAGCTCATCATCCATATATCGTTGAGCCCTCATAGTGCCCCGAATACCAATTAGAGGTAACCTGGAGTCATACGCATTTGCTCCCCAAACCATGATGCCACGTTGTAGCGCGGTGGGGCATTCTACAATTGCTGACGGATTGGACCTGTTTCCACGTCGACGCCACACTCGTATGAGGTGACTATCACTGGAGAAGCGTGACTCATCTGAGAACACGACCCTGTGTCATTTTGTCGTCCACGTCGCTCTAGCCTCGCACCATTTCAGTCGTTGGCGTCTATGTTGTGGAGGGAATGGCAGTCTTCTTAACGGACGCCATGAGTACAGGCCTCTAGAAAACAAACGACGGGAAATGATTCTGGTCGATATAGGAACATCCAAGGTGTCTTGAACATGTCACAGAATGGAGGTTGATGTAGCTTGCTGTGTCGCCACCGCTTGTCGGTGGATGCCTCGATCTAGGCGTGCTGACGTCACTCTGGCTTCACTGGCACCCCTTAAACATGCCACATGTCCTTGTTCCAAACATCTTCGCAACATCCAGTGTACAGTAAAGCCACCCAGGTGTGTGTCTGCCGAGATTTTCCAAATGGACCAACCTGCCTTTCTCAGTCCCATCACCATGGCACTCTTGAAATCGTCGGTCTGTTGGAACTGCCTCCGTTGACGGCGGCCTGGCATTCTCTGGTTACACATGTCCTCCGAGACAAGAACAAAATTTCTAGACAATTTCTCTAGCGGCAATACTTTCACAAAAATTGTCCGTTCTACCGGTTCCTTTCCGTATCTTTTTTTCCACGTGCACTGGCGAGCTGCCAATTTTACATCATTAGCATAACTCGGCAGGGTGCATTTACCCTGAAATTTGTATAATTTTCTGACCACTTTTTCTTGGTGTTGCATTTTCAATGTCCCGTAGTGTATATACATATGTATGCATACACCCATTTTCATTATGGTCTTAAAAATTTTTCCCATGCATTTTTCCCCTACGCCGGCGTGTTTCTGAAGTAGTTACGCCACAGCTGCGAATTTCTGTGCGGCGCAGACTTCTAGTTTCAACATATGCAATAACATTCAGAGTACTTTACTTCTTGCATGAAAAAGTATTTCAGTTTAATCTGAAAATTTATTTATCATGCAGTTAACAAAGTATCCGAAGAATACTTGAGACAAGGAAGTGGAATTTATTTGTAAATACGTAATATTTGTGCGAAAATATTAAATCACTTCACCACAGCATTAACGATGCAGCAGGTTTGCACTAACACAACGCAACACAAGCACGTAAAATGTTCCGCAAAATAGCGTTATAATGTCCTTACGTATAATTCACATTACACTGGTATAAACATTTAGTTTTAAGTTCTTTATTAATGAATATTTGAAAATGTAAAAATGCATTTAATGCTACATGCAAGAATCTTTAGTATGCTTCATATCACTTAAACGGCTTTGAAAAACGTAATTGCTTGAAATTAAATTTTCTTAAACACGCTCTAGAGTATGTTAAAAATTAATTATCCTGAGTAAAATCCAGCGTTAGGAAAATTTGTTTATTGAATTACTGAAAAACTTTAACACAAAATTTATTGAATAAATAGCATTTTATGTATATAGTAATTATATATATATATATATATTACTTAAATGTTACATTACTTAAATATTATTTAATTTAAAATTTTAACACTGCTTTTAAAAATTAATTTGTATATATTTACCAAACAAGCAAGCATTTATGTTTATGGGAATATAGAGAAAAATTGTATTCCATCGTAAACACCCCCTGTACCTTCCTTACTAAAGACCTGTGTTTTTTCAGCTATCACAATACCAATAATGTTTTAATAAAGTAATTATTGAATCCTGGCGAGTCTAGAATAACTTCAACGGCTGTTGATAAGTTTTGCACGAACAATGTAACCACAGAATTGTTAAGATATTTTATGTCGTTAAAATATTGTTACAGTATTTTACTAGCATTATTTTTTTATCCATAATTTGATTGAGACCATCGGAATATTTAAACAGGTACTTACAGTTTATTTTTCTCTTTATTTCTTCTTCTTTTCCTTATTTCAATCATACACTAGTCAATAAATGCTTACTATAAAACATACACACACACACAAATATATATGCAGGGTGTGTAACGATGTATATGTATATATATATATATATATATACATATATATATATATATATATATATATATATATATTCGCCAAAAAAGAAACATTGCAAGTTTTGTTTCACATATAACGGGCTTCCTCGTAATTGCATTGGACGAGGTTCTGACGACGACAATCGCCTTCTTCCGTGGCCACTTCGCTCTCCGGATCTAATTCCAGGCGATTTTTTTATTTATTTATTACGGAGTTACATAAAAGAACAGGGTCCGTGCCACAGACGAAATTTATGCCAACGGATCTCACCTGAACTTGTTACCATGTTAAAACGAGTGAGTGAGTGTGCAAAAAATTTGATTTGATATCTGCCACATCACGAAACAAGGACGGATTGTAGGGGGTGGGGGATACCGCCTCAGTTGAAAAGAAAAGAAATTAATGTAAAAGATCCTATTTTACTTCCATAAAATGGATGTATATGTCGATCTTCTAACTAACCGCCCCCACCTGCAAACTAACTGCCCACCCACGACAAAACTGCATAAATCCGTTGTTGTCAGGAAAGGTTCACATATTGGACTTTTGTGAAATAAAACTTGTATTATTTCTTTCTCGAATAAAATCAATTTTGTTGCTGTATTGGTAATATATATATATATATATGTGTGTGTGTGTGTGTGTGTTTACAAGCTTTTCAAATCCGGGAGGGAATTGTGACACACCCTGTATATATGTATGAAACAAATCGGGCGCTTGGCAGGAGACTGGTTGGGAGATGACCGACATACCAAATGAGATTTTGAATATTAATGACATAAGTATAACTTGAAAGTTGATTTTTCCATATTTACAGTTAACTAATATAATAATTTAATTATTTATTACTTTAATTTAATTAACAAATGCACCAAATCAAAATAAGTTAATGTGATAATCATTTATATCATTGAAACGTTTAATAAAGCTAATAAAATAAGTCAAAAATTGTTCTATGAAGGATATTTTTAATGATAATTATAAGTTCAATTAAAGTTTCAATAGTAATCCTTAAGGAAATTAATATGTGATCAGCTTTGTAAAGTATATTGTACTGACCGCTTTGCCCGAACGGCTTACCCGCTTTAGGCCCCCTTGTAGGGCAAAGTGGGTTTTTTAAGCATTTTTAATTTTTGATAATAAACAATTATTATAAATAAAATAACGCAATACTCATTGTTTGTTTTGAAGTTTAAGATCCCTCCTAAGAAATAAATCAATCATGTTGATGATAAAAGCCTCAAAACGACTATTTTTGGATATTTATCGTTAACCTACCCGTTTTAGGCCACTTTACCTTGTTAATTGCGTTTTTCTAATAAATATTAGATCCCGATGCAGATGTTTTGTTTGAAAACGGAAGTTGCTTCGTCCCTATAGAATTCTGAAGGAAGCTAATAGAAATTTTGAATTTTGAGAGAGTGTTTAATTTTATATGTTATATATATATACAGAATGTGCAGTGCTAATGGTGCCAATGGCTTTTTCCTAAACCATTAGTCAAAGGCACATAGTTCCAGTTGAAAAAATGCTTTAAATTATATAATATATGATACGAGAAAAATCAAACTCAATAAATCTATTCTCATAAAAATTACGAAATTTAAATTTTTATAATGGTCTCCCCGTCCTACCAGTTATATTTAGAAAAAATTTCTTTATACAATTAAACGCACAATTAAAAAAATTGTTCTTCTACGACCAAAATTCACCGAGTTACAGATGCTTAAAGTTAAAGCACTGCAGCACTTTTGAGCAGCGAAATAGGGGTTGTGTACAAAATGAATCAGAGAAAAACTAATGTACATGGTTTTGAGTCTTGTAATACTTATTGTCAATTTCATTAACTATTTTATGAATGTAGATTGCAATAAAGAAGATTAACGTTTAACTATGCATATCCAATAAATTAACATAAAAATATATCTTATACGGAAAATAGAATTTTTTAACAGTTTTTTAAATGAACTGGTGTTGAATAACTTGAATATAAAAACAATGAAATAAAGCATTTCATTAAAAATTAAACAATAAATTAGAAAATGAAACATTTTAAAATCCAAATATATGCATTTTAGAAACTTAAAATTATATTATAAATTCTGTTAGCATAGCATTCGCTCAAATGTAGCTTGCTTCGGCTGCAATACCAATATTCACCCGTGTAGAAAACTCTACCTGCACTTTGCGTAACATACACGGTGCATGCTACACATATTCGATTTAGTAAATCTGACTACGGATCGATTTTTATAGAGCCTGACTATAACTTTCTGCTTAAAGATTATTATTCTAAAATTAGTTTTGCTTCTTCCTCCGCATTATGCCAGAAAATGAAATTAAAATAAAGAAAAATTTTCTAAATATAACTGATAGGACCGAAGGACCGTATAACAATTTAAATTCCTTAATTGATTTATGGAGGAATTGATTTATTAACTTCGATTGTGTGTGTTCCGTTATATATATATACACACACACACACACATATATATATATATATATATATATATATATATATATATATATATATATATATATATAAAGAATGTCCAGTTTAATGAATTAATGTATTTTTTTCAATTTGTTTTATGGATTTTATTAAATTTCCTTAATTTTAATTTTGAGAATGCCTTGAGGTTTTTTTTATGATTTTTGTATTTGATTATAAGCACATAAAAGATATTGGAGCTGCAGTTGCTGCGCTCATGATTGTCTTGTGATGAGTTATGTATACAATTTTTACATTATTTGTGTTATTACAATCGTGTGCATATGTAATCGTAATATTAAAAATAAACCATAAAAGCAAAATTTTGATTTTTATCTTGTATTTAAAGCTCTGGCTTTTGGTAGATCGATGCACTATCGAAGTTTGCGTAATGTAAAACAAATGCTTTCAGTAAACTAAGAGTATTGACTATCCCGTGACCAATTAAACTTCTTTTATTGATTTTGTGGAGTATCTTTGCGGTGGATTGCCATTATACTTCATGCTTTTGCGTGCCTCAATACTAAATTTTGGAACACGATTCTTTAATTCGCTACTCTAAAAAAATGCTATGCGTTTTATTTAACGAAACTGTTCATAAAAAAAAATAGTAAACAAAATCTGAAGAGAAAAGTCACTTATTGATTTCCGATTATGAATAAAAGCTGAAATTGGACCTATTTTATGTTGATGTTTTTGTACTGGAAATAACTAGCTATGTGTTCAACATTTATTAACATATGTTATAAAAAATAAAAATGTAATTAAAATTTTCTACACGTGCCTGTACATATATATACCATATTGCATTATTTCTTAAATTATACACATTACTGCAAGACAAAAAAACTTTAATGTTATTTTTAAATAGATTTTATGTTCGGTATCCTTCATGGAGCAATCGAGCATTTACAAGTGTACTTTTATGCATTGATAAAACAATATATATATATATATACAAATATATAGTAAAAAGTCTTAACTTACGAGCAGTATAGCATCCACTCATCAGATACAAAATTCTAAATATCCATCGAATAATAAATGTTTTGATTTAGAGAAACATTCATACTTAGACAACATATCCAAAAAGAGCAAATTATATGAATCCAAAAATAGGAAAACGATTATGTGGACAAATTGAAGGTTGAAGAACGGATTGGAGTGGAAAAATGTAGTAAGCACCGATTAAGTTCGTCAGGACCCCACAAACCGAATACTTACTACCAAAAGAAAATCAAAATAGCAGTATTTCATTGTAGTTACTTAGCACAAAGAAAGCTGAATGTGTAACTACGGGGTTATGCTGTTTAAAAGCAAGCATGGAAAATAAATGGAGACGACTTGGCCATATGCATTAAGCAGGAAAGCATGGCTCATCCATGGTGTTGTTTCCAACTGAAGAGGAAAAAATACATGTTGCGAGAATTTTAGGTTAAAAGTTGAACAAAAAATAAAATTAAATATTAATAAATAAATGAAGAGTGAAATAAATAAAAGTTGAGCTATAAGTAAAAATTAAATATTAAAAAAATAAATTAAAAGTGAAATATGCTAGAAATATCAGTAATGTTAAAAAGAATAATAGCATGTGATAGATTAGGTTTATAATATTTTAACGGGAATGCATGCATTTATAATGCTATAGTAAAAAGGCATATATATATATATATGCCTTTGTGTGTGTGTGTGTGTGTGTGTACATAAAAATGGTTCTTATTTATATAGAAAATATTTTTTTTTTGGAAATCAAACTGTAGGATATCTAGATTTGTACCAATACGTTAATAAAATGTGTTCAAAATTTGAACTAATTTGTACCTGAAAAAAGCGTTCCCCATCTAAGCTGAAGTTTAAAATCTTGAAATATTTCACAAATTCTTGAGTATTAATAACGTTATGTAGAATAAATATTTATATAAGCCTTATAAAATTCATTTCAGAATAAAAAAATACATAAATAAAATTTGATGATTGAAAGCCTGTGTACAATAATAAAGTTTCAAAGTTCTATAAAGTAATAAAGTAGAGACGTTATTTAACGATATATCAATATTATAGACCACTTATCATCTTTAGAATGCGTGTTGGATATTTCGGTATTTTTCGATGGTCTTGTACTCTCTGTAAAATTATTTATTTAACTTTATTAAAATTAAATTCTTCAATTTATATCACTCAGTATTCTGCTGTATGATTAACCAAATGTATTGATTTTGCTGTTTTCCTAATTTTAGATAATTTTTCTACATGTTTCCAATGTATAGGATCCAATCGCAAAAAGCCTTTCGGACCTACCAAAAAGTATCACCAATTAAAAATTAACGCGGAGATTTTTTCTTAACCCTTTCTGCCCTAAGTTTTCAATAGAGCAGATAAAAAAATCAAAGAGTGTTTAGATGTGCCCGCCCTACATATAAGTGTCTTAAGTATGAAATATTATAACATTTAGCCAATCAAAAAACTAATTCAAAAATGCCCTAATAATAGGACAAGAGGCTATAATTGAGGAAAATGAGAAAATATTTTCAGTTATTTCGTATTCAACCTTTTGAAACAATTTTGAAAAATACTTCACACTTCTCATGAATTTTAATTGCATGCATGCATTCATTCATACATTCAAAAAGATGCATTTAACTTTTGGCTTCAAATCGCTTGACACGTCCATTATGTTCTCTGTTGGGGATTTTCTGCCATCTACAAAGCAAAAATGGCAACGCTCTGTTATTCTTGAATGTATTATTAGTAGGACACTAGGTTTAGGGGTTAAAATTCTTGCAAATGAAGAATATAGAGTAATGCAAAGCTGTGTTCTAGTATTAGGGCGTGAGGGCCGAAGGGGTTAGCACAGTCCTTTTTTCGAACAATATTTTCAATATACTATTCGACTTACACTACACATTTCTCTCTAATAGATAAAGAATCAAAACATGTTACCACCTTTTGTTTGGAGTTCATTAATGCTGTCATTATGAATACTGATATATATCTGCCTACTGAAGTTACACCCCCATAGGAAAATGCCCCTTACGTAGTTTGCCATGCTAGAGAATATAATATATTAAGAATAGAAAAGACAATTAACAATTTCTTTTCATCTTTTTCTATACTTTAGAACTCTTCACCAACATCGCACTTTAAAACGAAATTCACGTCTCCATTGATGACATTTATTCACAAATGTTTGATTATTAAAGTACTATAATAGAATATAAATTCAACTTTATGTTTCTAATCCAGTTTACGTATTACTTTGATTTGGAGATAGTGAAACAAATAGTTCCGAATAAAATAATCTAAATAATAGATTAGAATAGAATTATTCATTTCAGAACCATCGAATACTGAAAATATAATCATTATATCCGTGACATAACACCACATTTGAATATTAAACTATAATGAACTGAAACAAGTGCATTACGTGACAAATACAATGAAAATCAACGGGTAGGAATTCTCGAATATATGTTTCAAATTTAAGTAAATCCCCAGTTTATTAATGTGATATCCATAGAGTTGTGCCAAATGAAGAAGTAATGGTAGTATTCAAATGGTCGAAGTATTACTCGTCTAAACAGAACTCTTCGAAAAACTGGATTTTATAACATCTCTTATAAGGTAAGCACTATCTTTCCTATTTATTTAGATGCACAGTCTTCTCTTATGCAGCCCAGTTTTTAGGAAAATTCTATTTAGATGCGTAATACTGTGATCTCTTAAATACCACTATTGCTTCTTCTACATTTGGCACAAGTAGTTTATGTGTTAACCGGTAGATAGCGCTACCTGTATCGTAGAAAACATATATGGATCGTTTTGCCCGGTAGAATCATTTTGAGCCACCTTCCCCTATAGTCTTTCTTATAGAGAAATATGGCCTTTTAATGAATGGAGTACGCTTTTAGATTGAAATTACACTTACGAAGTTTGTTATTGTTCGCGACGTCATCCAGTAATATAAACTAAAATGGGTAGCCATATTTCAGGATAAAAGGATCCATCGGCTGAAAAATATCCAGTACCGGGTTCTAGGTATGATGGCATGTTTTGAACCGGTCTCAAAATGCGTGATTCTCCCATTTTTATTTTAAAATTTTCATGAACTAAATTGTGCGTGTTATTTTATTTCATTATGTATAGCCGCAATTGCTTTTGTATCTTTCATTTTGCTGATAAAATACTATTTCAAATTATATTTAATTGAAGGATCATCCTTCGGACAACTTTTCAAAATTATATTTTTTCATTATTCAATGTGGGTCTAAAGTATTATTAAAATGTGTTTATAAGCAAAATAAAGTGTGAAACACGCTGGCAAAAGGCTAACGTTTTATTTAGACATTTATGTTATTTTATAACAAGCTCTTAAGGGGTCTCATTTTAGGCAAGCTTCTCCTATATTAAAAAACTTCAAATGAAATCGATATATCTTTTATAGATTCGAATAACCTTTATGCATTTCTAAAATTTCATCTGAACTTCCATTATTCGAAAAAATCCAAAAGTATTGAAATGTGTTATAAGGATCGTATTATTTTGGACGTCTAGCAAAACTGAAAATAAAATATGGTATTTTGATTTAAAGGGAGAAAATGTACGTTAGACAATTCTACGAATTTTGTGAAAATACAAAAAATCATTCATAAGTATTTGTATATTTATTATTTTTTATCACAAAATAAAATGTTTTTGAAGCATTATATTGTTTATACAAAATAAAACCTGTTGGATACAAATAAAGTTATTGTATACTGAATATCTCAAAAAAATAAAAAATAAAATTATAGCTGTGCAATAACAACTACGTGAAATATTTGGCGACTTTTGATAGTCTATACAAAATAATGTTTCGGAAACTAATGAATGCGAACGAAATTATTTTACACCAAATAGCTTAAGAGAAAAAGGTAAAATATAATTATTGCTTTGCAAGAAAGCTAAATAGAGTAAGTATTTCGGGAAATATGATTGTCTGTACAAAATAATGCCTGTTTTCAACAAATGAAATTATTTTTTTACTAGATGTGTCAATATATAAAAAATGCAACTACAGATTTACAATAACAACAAAAAAGTATTGTTTCAAGATAATGTAATGGCATTTTTTTAAACTCAAAAATGTTTATATATCTACCTTCCTATATATAAATATTATTAGAAATCTTAATATGTATATAGTAAAAATGGTTGGTCATTAAATGCATTCCATTAACAGTTATAAATATTTTTCATTGAAAATATTATACGCGTATTCATTTTTTATGTCTTTCACAACTTATAATTTTAAAAGTTTTTGATTACTTGAATCCGCAACAAGATTACAACTCAACTACATTTTTCATTCCATTCAGCAGATTTCATTTTTCTGAGTATTTTCTGAATTCCGTAAGAAACTTAGACAAGTCTTAAGCATTAAGTAAACAAATATCATTTAAAAAGACAACTAAATAGGATATTTGCCATTTTACTAATGTCAATTTCTAAAACACGTGCTCAGATGGTGCTTATACAGTTTAAAACAGTAATTAGGGCTAATAACAATTAAGTAATAAAATATGAGCTTATAAGGCACGAATGATAATTCTTTGCTAGGTAATGCTTCTCATTATTAGTCATACACATCATAAAATATACAAATATACGGGTAGAACATCTAGCAACTATGTGCGAAAGAGTTAAAAATTAGTTTTTAATGGGTTCTTATGGCCATTTTAAAAATTTAAAAGTTTTTTTCATTGCTTAAAGCCACAAAAAGATTACAGCTCTTGCTGCTATACACATATAACGGTATAGCATATTCATTAAAATGAGGTGATTCTACTTTCATTTATTATGAAAATCGGGGCTGAAAAACTGGGCTTGAAAAAAACGCCAGCAGGCAAGTCACATTAGTGTGATATTAAACTGACCAAATGAGGTTTTTGAGTATACATCAGCAGAAAAGAGTACTGCTTCGCTTATCCTCGTTAATAGAGTTTTAAAACTGTTCCCTCATAAGTATTCCGATAACTGTCCAAAACAATCGTCTCTTATGAATATATATTTCCCAGAGCACTTCATAAATGATTAAAACATTCCTTAGAGAAAAGGTTTATCGAAGTGTGAGGTTCCTTTTTTTCCCTTTTAATTCTTTTGTTTTATTAAAAAGTGCCTCATACACAACTTTTTATCAGTCAGTAAGGAAGGCGTCGGCAAAGGCTTTGTATCTGAAAAATATCTTTCAGAATCACTAATTCTCTTGACAACACAAGGGCACAGAAAAAATAATTTCTTTTGTTCTGGTATTCCTTTGTTCATTGCGGTGCCTCAAGAATAATTATAAGTGAGAAAGACCTTTGTCTGTGGAATGTTTTTACAATAGCTGTCAATGAAGAGTACAACTTTAATATAGAAATGCGGGTTTGTTACTTTTTGGAATTGAAATAAAATATCACAGTTAGAATTATATATATTATTATATATATAATACATAAGAGTTGATGTTAAATTAAGCAATTGAGGAACATTGCCTTTAGTTAATTTTGCAAATTTGTACTTTCATTTTAAAATTTCCGTACCGTAACGATATGATGTTTTTTTTAGTATTGCAACAATAATTAAAAAAAGAAATATGTCCACATTAAGACTATTTCCTACAGTGTGGATATTTTATAAGGATCGATGCAAGAGAAGATGAGACGGAGAGTTGTAGTTCTTAGATGAGGAATTTTTAGACGAGACACAAAGTTTATTCTCGCTTCGCAACTATCCTTAACAGTTTGCGATGTATTTTTCTCCTTTAAGGATTTTAACAAAAAATATATTATTTCATTTTGTCAGCAGTAAATATGAACCATACAATGTACAATAAATATATACCTTAAAATACATTTTAACAGTTTACTTACAGAACAACGATTTTTCTAAATTGCAATACAATTTTCCTGAATTTGTTTGATTTTCACTATGCATTATGACACTCATATAAGCATAATTTCAAAACCTTTTTATTCGTAAATTTCTATAGTGCCATTAAAAATAAACTAAAGTGCACTTTAATGTTTTAACTAAAAATTTTCAAATGAGCTCAGTTATTTAAACTCACTCTTCAAAGGATTCATTTTCTTTTCCTCTTATCAAGAAAACTTGTGCTATATTTTTTATTTTTCATCCAGGCTTAAAGTTTCTAAAAACTCTTGATTTTAAATTAAAGTTACTGCTTTCAAAATATTTAATCAACGAACCTATTCTCAGAGAATTTTGTGTTTTCTATACATAATCACTTACTCATCGTTAAAAACAGAAATTTAATAATAATAATAATAAAACAAAATCTAAATTTGACGATTTTCTTTTCAGACTTCTCCTAAAACATTCTACTTATTTTACGGATAGCTAATATCTTAGGCTTTTCTTCAAAATTCTTAAATAAAAGTTTCTTTCTAAATTCATAACAAAATGGGACAAATTGTAAAATATTTTTTTAAACATTAACCAGTACTACTAAATAAGATATTTATCAGAGTAATTATTAATACCTTACTTGTATTAATTTAAAAAAATGTGCTCAAAAGGTGTTATGAGATGGTTTTGCAGTTTAAAAGTGTAATTAGAGTTAATAACAATACGAAAATATGGGCTACAAGGAAAATTGCAATTATTGCACATATAAAAACAAACTAATTATTTCTTATGACCACGTATGAAGCTTTTAAGGTGTCTGATTACTTGAAGCCACAACAAGATTATAGCTATTGCTACTATGCTCATACAAAGCCAAACTTTTCAACAGCATTGAGACGAATGTACTCGAGGGCTAGCTGCCTAAGGAATGGTGCCTTGTCGGAGGACTTTTTACCTGGTTCTAACGCGTATTCGAGTTACATCTGGAGAAAATTGTCCTAAAATCTAGACCATTAGTTCGATGGCCGCACGAAACACTGAAAAAAATTTCGGGAATTTCGCCTCACGTTGTTGTGTAGTTTCTAGTAACTACACAACACCGTGTAGTTACTAGACGGCGCAATCCGCCGTCTAGTAACTACAGGATGTAGCAGATCGTCTTGCAATTACAAGTAACTACAACACAATGTGCTTTAAAGGAATGCGATTTTTTTTCAGTCTAGGCCTGAGCCGAAACCTGCACACTCTTCAGCCTTTTATCATATTCAGTACTATTAAGATTCAGAAATAGCATTAAATTTTTTTTGAAAATATTACTAGTAAAAGCTATGTCATTCTTACTTACATCTTTTACCGTTTTAGGAAAATAAATTTCTTTATTTTTTGAGAAACTAAAAAGAGACAGGATGAAAATATCGCCAAACTAATTGTTACCTTTACTTCCAGCAACAGATCAATCCGTTAAACTCGGCTCCCTCCCAAGAAAAACGAAAGTACAGCAGCTCCGGTTTAGCCAGTGTTCAGGAGGCTGAACTACTCTTTTGACAAAGTCTGCCGTGGACCGTGTAAGCTAAAGGGATTTGCTGCACGTAAAATTTGTAGTGTTCTCATTATACCCCATGTCCAAACGGCACCTCTTGGTTTCATTGCATTTGCTAGGTCTCTCATTTGGAGTTATCATCTGGTTTAAATTTAGAAGACCGCTTGTAGGGGGCAACCTTAGCCTGCCAACTAGACGATCCATCAAGAAATTAACAACATTCCCCGCCTTCGTAGCGGTCAAGCCTGCTGAAAGTTGCTGATCTAGAAAATATGAAGAAATTGTTACCCATAAAACAGCAGTTTATTAAATTTGCTTGTATGTGTGATGGAACTGATTTCTTTAAGCAAAATCTCTTTTACAGATTGCTTAAATTAATTGCTTTGTAAATAAAAGATTGCTTCTGAAGAAATTTATAGAGTTACAATATACACCTTCCAAAATATGTTAAATTCTAAGAAATGGGAGTTTAAAATATTTTAGAGAAGTGCTTAAAGAATGCTACAATAACGATAAGACTGAAGTTCAAATTTCTATGATCTCTTTTACTTCAAAGACAAGACTGAAGTCTTCCAAAAGGTCAAGGATATTTTTACAAATTTATTTTTTTATTCCATCAGGGAAATCTATTAAACTTTAGAAAGAAGAAAATAAAATTAAAAATGCTATAACTCCCTTCTTTCTGATTTAGTTTGTTCGATAAAAAGTCATGAAATTAATGCAGTTTTTCTTTAATTGACAGAAGTGGAATGTTTCGAAAAAAGAAAACTCATGTCATGGAAGTAACCGTTATTCGTAAGAAGTACACAAATTATTTCCAAGTATTTCCAAGGAAAGTTATTGCGTACATCTTAAAACACGGCCAAATTTGAAATCCAGCATTCTGTAGATTACCTACGCATTTCATAGTATGCTAAAAGTTATCCAGCAGTCTATGAAACGGTTAAACACATCACACACTGCTTAGGCAAGTTGTAGAATGCGGATTAGGAATCTGTCAAAACATAAACTGCATATCCCTATGCAATTCGTTTTTTTTTTCAAATATCACGTGACAAGGCAGGGACCTTTTCTTCCGCCTTTCAGGCTCTGAATTTACCATTTGCATTTCCTATTTTGTTTTGTCTTGTGTTATTTAATGAGAAGCGTCTATATTGAGAAGTTTTTTCTCGCGCAAAGGTCGGTTGTTGGGAGGTAACCGTAACGGTTTCCTCCTTGCCACGCGGTAGCTCCCGGCTGTCAGTCTAGTGCTTTTTCGTTCACGCGCTCGCTGCTCGGGCGTCTCGCTCGGGCAGGAGACTTTGGTTTTTTTTAGTTTTCCCCGTCCAGGGACGGGTATTTTCCGGTTGGGCTAGCTATCTCGCCTGGGGCTGTCGTCCGGTTTGTGTCACCTTTCCTTTCTTTGAACAAGCTTACAGGTAAGCCTGTTTTCTTTTCTCTGTTCCGGGTCCGGGCAAATTAGCTCTCTTGTGTGCTCGGTTTCCGACTTCAAAGTGTAATCCTGTGGGTGCGGGGGAGGTGGTGCTATAGCACACTCCCAGTTTAACGTCTCTCCGTCTGCGTCCTCGGCTGAGGTAGGCATGGAATTGGATTATTCTACCCCCACCTTTTTTCGAAAGGTTGTGGATACGTCCGAAGCTATTCAGAAAGCGGCCACAAATGGGGGCAACACATTTAACATTTTTATGTCTAGAGAAGAATCTCAATCGTTTCCCAAGCGCGACCCGCGTGCCTTTCATGCCGAAATAAAAAACAAAATAACTTCACATGAACAAATAAAGAACGTAAGATATAACAGAAATGGAACCATATTATTTTACACCACAGACTCTAATTGTGCTACAGAGCTGACGAACCTGCAAGAATTTTTGGGGATGAAAGTAGCATGCCGCGTAACTTGGCAGAATATTACCACTAGATTCTTAATATTTGACATTCCCACAGACATACCTCTGGCCGACTTGATACAAGACTTAGAAATGGATAATGATATTGCTATTTTCGAAACACGCCGATTCCTTAAAAGGGGCAGCACGAAAGCCTATACTCCGGTCCTGGTGACCGTTCTGGGAACACGGATCCCACACGAAATCAAACTATGGTTGACAATACAGAAAGTAATGATCTTCGTTGACTAACCACTACAATGTCGCCGCTGTAAGCGCTATGACCACGCAGAAGCGAGATGAAAACAGGAATTATTATGTACTAACTGTTAGAGATGAGTTCGGGCTCATTTTTTGAAGCCCGATCCCGCCCGAGCCCGAGGACTTTTAATCCGAGCCCGAGCTATATTATTAAATTTGGAGCCCGAGCCCGAAATTTCAGCTAAAGACAAATAAATTTAACTACTTCATTAATAGGATACAATAAATTTTGGAGCTTCACACACCTTCTAGTCCCCCGTGCCGCTATTTTTTAAAATAAGTACGTCTATTTATCACATGAATCACTTTTTAAAATCTGTTTCAAGGAGTATGTTCAACAAAGGAGAAATTTTTCACGAGCCCGAGCCCGAACGCAATCGTGAATTACAGAGTCCGAGCCCGAGTCGGGACCGGGCTCGGGCTCGGGCTTTCGGGCTCGGGCTGAGCCCGTCTCATCTCTACTAACTGTGGCTCCTCCCACGAAGGAATATGTCAGGCCCCACCCAAATGCTCCAATTGTGCAGAAGCCCACCGTTCCGATTACCTACAATGTCCAAGCAGACTAAAAGAAATAGAATTTTTAAAATTTAAGTGCACTAATTTCCTGACCTTTTCGGAGGCCCGCCGGCTAGCTCGACAGAAACAACCAACTTACGCGGCGGCTGCTGCCCCCGACCCCCGCCAAGCCGATACAATAGAAACAATGAAAAAGAACTTTGATATTCGCACCAACAACATAATAAAATGTATGAATGAGATGCTCAAAACCCATATGGACCGTATTATGTTGGCAGTAAACACCTTAACGGTGATGCTGAGCCAGGCCGGTAAGGCGGCCCGGCCGCTAAGTCCTCCTGGGGCTGCCCCCCAACCTGTCTTCCGAAAAAAACAGCGTCTGGATACTGAGGGTGGTCTTAAGCTCCCCCCGGCTAACCCGAAAAAAACCTAGCAGCTCTTCCCGTTTTTTTTTTCCTCTCGCCCTCCCCCCCTTGTCTCGCTCTAGTCTATGGCGCCGTTTCGTCCTTTGAGCATCGTGCAATGGAACTGCCGTAGCGTATCCAACAAGGGACATTTTCTTCCGCTCGACTGGACATTTTCTTCCGCTCTGATGCTGACATCTGGGTTTTTTAGGAAACGTTTCTGAAACCTGCCTCTTCCTTTCCTCTGAGTTCAAAATCGGTTTACCGGTTGGACCGTGTGGATCGCCCAGCGGGCGGTCTTGTTGTAGCTGTCTCCTCCCATATTCCGTCGGCGCGGATCCCTAGTATCTCTTCGTCTGCAGATAACGAAATTCTGGGTGTGGCTCTTCATTTACCGCAATTTCCGCTCAACATCATAAATATTTACTCGCGGTACGGTCAGATTACCCCTGACCTCCGGTCGTTGTGTGCCTCTCTTTCTGGCCAGACGCTGATCCTAGGTGACTTTAACCTACACCACCCCTGGTGGGGTTCGCTGCACTCGTCTCCAGCCAGTGAGGAGTTTTGTCAGTGGCTATCCTCGAGCCCCTATTGCATCATGAACACGGCATCTCCGACCCAGATCGCTCCGGGGGGACTCTCTCCTTAATAGACCTGTCGCTCTGCACTACCCTACTAGCAATTTTGCTCGGGCTACCACCGGCCACGTAGCCAGCCGATGATGGCGCGAGCAAAATTGCTAGTAGGGTAGTGATCTCTTTGATCGTGCGTCGCTTACAGTCTCAGAGGACCCGTATGACAGCGACTACCTCCCTGTCTGCATTCGTCTGGACGAAAGTCTTCCGGTGTCTGCCCCCAGGATGCTATATTCGTGGGCCCGCATTTGCAATAACATAAACATCGCGCTGGACAACGCTACAAGTGTCGACCTACCACACTTCAGTCTGCGCACCGAATCTAAAATGCAAGAACATCAGGTGAAAATCCCAAGTTTGCCAAAGGGCTTCCCCCCCTGGTGTGCTAACCTTTGGAAGCAAAAGAAATTCCTTCTCCGCAGGGCTCGTTTCCAGCTCTCCACGGAACTCTGGTCGAAATACAAACGTACGGCAGCGAAACTCCGCTCCGTCATCAAGGAAGCTCGACGGATGTTTTGGGACCGTGCTTGCTGTGACTCCCGGGACGGCCGCTTTCTCTTCAAGATCTTTAGAAAATTTCATCAGCGCCCTGCCTCGCTAGAATCTCATCTCATACTACGACAGAATGAACATGACATCGTTTCTCCTCGCTTACAAGCGGAGCTTTTTGCCAACTTCTTCAGCAGCTCAGCCTCCCATGAACCCCTCCCCGTGGACTACGGCGACCAGGAAGAGGACCCTATCAATCAACCTTTCACGCTACAGGAATTAAGGGACGCAATTAACCACATGAAAGTCACCACTCCAGGTGCGGATCGCATTTCGGCCAGACTCTTCAAGGGCCTGAATGATAAGTCCCTTCAGCTCACCTCAGACATCTTTAATACGATATGGAGCTCCGGAAACATACCGGAGGACTGGCGCGCCTCTACCAAAATCCCGATCTTGAAACCGGGGAAAGACCCCTCTTCAGTTGAATCGTACCGCCCTATCGCCCTGACGGCTGTAATGTGCAAAATCAACGAGCGGATCATCTCGCTCCCTCTTGCCCACTTCCTCCTTTAGAATAAAGCGCTAGACTATCGTCACTTCGGCTTTCTGCCGTACCGGGACGGACAAACGGCGGTGACTCAGCTCTACCTAGCGATAAACCAGGCCCATGCCCGAAAAGAATTTTTCCTCGGCATCTCGCTGGACATACACGCCGCTTATGACTCAGTTTACATTGATGGGCTTATCTCAAAGTGCACTAGTCTCCAGCTCCGCGGACGTATCACCCGGTGGATTCACCAATTCCTACAAAATCGTTCAATACGGATTTCTTGGAGAGGCTCTGTCTCAAGCGCTCGTCCTATGCTCAGAGGTATCCCTCAGGGGAGCGTGATTTTGCCTATTCTTTTCACCATCTACATGTCCGACTTTTTTGAAGTCCTCGAACAGGGGGTGGAATGCCTTATATACGCGGACGACATTTTTCTCTACTGCTCGAACACCTCCCTGTCCGTCTGTGAAACGAAGCTCCAACAGACACTATCCAGAATTTCCCAATGGTGCACATACTGGAAACTCTCGGTGCGCCCGGACAAATGCTGCGCCATCAATCTCTCCCGCAGGCGGGGCACCAGTGACAAAATATTCTCTTTTAACGGCGGGCTGGTTGAATGGTCGGATGTCGAAAAATTCCTGGGCTTCCATTTCTCGCGGCGTGGTGGTTCCCGCCCTCACTTGGCATACTTAAAAAAGAAGGCGCTTCAACGTATCAATGTCCTTAAAATCCTCTCCTCCCGCAGGTATGGCGCCCGGTCTGTCCACCTGCGTCACATCGCTCTGGCTACGATACGCAGCTTGCTGGACTACGGGGCTCCGGTATTGTACGGCCTTTGCCCCTCCCTGCTCAAATGCTTGGAAGTCTTCCAGACCTCAGCTCTCAGGGTGGCGTTGGGCCTCCCGCGGTGGGTCCCCAACCCTGTCTTACTGAAACACGCGGGGTGCATGACTATTAAAAGGAGAATTGATTTGCTCACCAACAGGTTCTGGGTGAAACACCTATCCCTTGTTCACTTGTCTCCCATGTGGCCTATCCTCTCCGCCCTCATTTCGTCCCCTCAGGCTAGCCGCTTTCCGGTGCTACCTGGGCTTGACACTACCTTCGCTCGCCTCAACAGCGATCCGCATCATCTCATCCCTGCGGCCCCTCCGCCCCATCCGGGTGTGAACTCCTATTCCCTTCTCCTCAATGGGCTTCCCTTTCAAAGTAAGGACCTTTGCCCAGCGGCTGTCTCAGACCTCTTTGCAGATTTTGTTGCCTCTTTGGATCCTTCCTCTGTGATCATTGCGACTGACGCGTCGAAATCCCCCTCGGTGACTGCAATCGGGGGGTGCTCTTTGGCGGGCCATTTCCGCTACAAAATTCATAGCATCAATTCCATTTTTTCCGCAGAAGCCCTGGCCCTCTGCACGGCGCTAAATGAGCTCATCATTATCGACAGAGCCACCCTAATCCTGACCGACAGCCTTTCTCTGCTCCAAGCGCTTCAAAAGTGCTCTCGCAAGTCTCCCCACATCATCCAACCGCTCCAAAAAAAACTTTCCGTCATGGCTCGGATGGTCCCTGCAATCCACCTTTGCTGGGTCCCGGGTCATCGTGGCATATCGCTCAATGAAAGGGCAGACTATCTTTCCCGGACTTGCCCCCCGGATGAAATCTCTCTCGAATGGATCTGTCCCGAAGACATTCTCACTCTCCTACAGCAGGAAGCACTCTCTCAAGCCGCCCTCGACTTTGACAACACTCCCTATAAAAGCTCTCATGGTGACATCCCGCCGGTTACTCTCTCCGGCTCCTGGTTCAACAATCGATACGGGGATGTCCTCTTCTCCCGTCTTGTGTGCCGAGTTATGATTACCCCCGTGCTCCTTTATAGATTTGGTCTCGACTCTACTTTCCTGTGTGATACCTGCAATCTGCCGGACTCCATCGACCATATCCTCTTCCGTTGCACCAAGTACGCCAACAACCACCACAAGCTCTATTCGGTCCTGGGCATCCCGCCGTCTTTCGCGGGGCCTTTCTCGGTGTTTGTCTCGCAGGCTATCTCCTCTTGCCTCTCCCGCCGCGCGCTTATTCAGTTCCTTGTTGCGGTCGACCGTTAATTGGCTCTCTGTTCCTCGCGCTTCTGGGTCTCTATAGCTAGTCCTACATCTGGATCATTCGGGACGACAGCCCCAGCCCTATTTTAAGGTCCCAAAAACACCGCAATCAAATCAAATCAAATCAAACGTCTATATTTTGTTTTGTTCAACGTTATTTTATTTGTTTGCTTCGCATCGATGAAAAAGGTTTCAATAGCAGTGTAAAAAAAATTGTAATTTTGAGATACGAATGCTTTATATAGTAGTCTTATCATAATCTAATTTTGCACAAGAAACATTTTTCATTATACAGAATGCCTAGAATCTGTTTGTAATATTTAAGTGTAGTATGCAATGTGCACGTAGAGTGAATAATAAATCTCATATTTCAAACTTAACACGCCTAGGTGTTCAGTAGAATGCCTGCGTTTCAAACACTGTCGTTTACATTTATATAATGAAGAGAAAAGTAACGGTCAATGTTGACTATGATTATTAATATCACAAGTGTGTTTTGAAAACTACAGAACTTGGATTTTCGTGAAAACTTTGTTTACTTTGAGTTGTAGAATGGTGTGGTTTGAAACAATAGACTTCAGATTTCTCTTTACTAGGACTTCCTAGTTTGGAATAGCTTCGGTATCATTAATTTCTTCATTGTTAATACTAATTTTCAAAGCATGAAGTAATAATTTAATATTATTGCAGTTGCTTATTTCTAATTGGCAATTCTTCAATTATGTTGTTGTTTGCTATTTCTCTAAAGTGTTTATGATCATTTCTATCCGCTTATTAAAAATACTTTTTTAAGATGAACATGTATTTTTAATAAGTGATTTTAGTGAACTTTTCTTTTTTTCTTCTTGAATGCAGGAGCATTTACTTATTTACATGGGAATTATGTATAGGCGTTTTTATTAGAGCACGCGTATGACTGTTCGCTTCCCAAAAAAGGGAAAGGCAAAAATACAAATCTCTCTCAAACATTGACATCAATGAATGTTGAAGCGGTATAAATTTAAATAATAATTTATTTCAAGAAATTGAGCTGATTTGTATTTTATCTATTTATTTTTCGTTTATAAGAAGCATAAAATGGTTCGTAGGTCTTCTTGTATAAACTTAATTTTGAGGGAAGATGGCTTCAGAAGCACATAATTTCCAAATACTGTATTTTTTTTTAATTTCTTACTTTATTGTTCTTTTTTTTTCATTTAGTATTGAGTAGAATCATAAACACACACACATACATATATTTACAGAAAATCAAGAACCATTGATATTCATTCAATTGCAACGACTAAAGTTTCGTTATTTAGTGTAAAGCATTTACATTAAATATTATTCTACAAATAGAAATATGCACCTTTGCCATTTAGGTGCTTTAATCAGATTTACCTGTGCAGCTAATCATGCAGATATTTGATCATTAATTTTGTATAGCCGCATGCATTAAAATTTACTTGATTTCGCTTAATATACACAGTGAAAGGAAATACCTCACAAGGTTTCTCTGCATTAATTTGATAATTTAATAAAGTGCACATTTCAGTTTTCAACTTGGATGTTCAATAACGCAAGGTACGTATCATCTCTTAATGCACACAAATTAAAGTGTCAAGCTGTCCCTATAAATTTAGCATACTGATAATTGAGCTGTGAATATCACTTCATCTACTTAATTTTAGCCCATCAGTATTATATAGTTATATATATATATATTTCTTTTAATATAGGTTGGTTTAATTAAAGAGGTAATTTTCGGGAAATGAATATACAATAACAGATAAAAATATTTATATATCATTTAATATGCAATTGGTCAATTAACGATAATATTAACGGAATATATTTTTTGTCTTTTGAATCCGATATTTAGATTTTAAAATGTTTTCATAATGATTGTTTTTAACATTATAGGGTTGTAAATTTACTGAGGTAAATTTTATTATACTTCATTTATGGAAATATAGTGGTAATAAATTTCATTGTTAAAGTTAAAATGAAAAATACTGTTTGAACTAATGTAAGGGAAGAACGCTCTAAATGATTCTAGCCGGCAAAACGCTGCACAAATGTTTTCTTAGATACGCGCAACGATATCTACCGGGTAACCTACAAACAAATTGTGTCCAGTGAAGAAGAAGCAATGGCAGTATACCAGTGGCCACAGTATTACGTGTATAAATAGAATTCTTCGACAAATTGGGTTTTATAACATCTGCCATAAGGTAAGCACTACCTTTATTTTATTTAGATATACAGTCTTTAGTGTAAAGAAATATGACTTGATTTACTGAATGAAGCATTATTTTTAGATGGGGATTGCACTTGATAAGTTTCTTATATTTCTTGGCGTCAACCAGTAATTTTACCTAAAGTGGTCAACTATATTGATGGGTAAAATTATTCATCGAATGAAGAAACCCAAGTACTGGGTTTTGGCCATCTTGACAGCCCTTCAACCGTTCTCAAAATGCGTGAATGCTTATTGCAGAATTTATTTTATTTCTACATTTATTGTAGGCCATTATTTTTTAATTATAATTTTGAAATATTCCATTTTATTTTACAATTTTTATAAAATAACTGTGCATTCTATATGATTTTAAAATTAATTTCTTTCAATATGTATAGTCATAATTACTTTTACATCCTTTATTTTGCCCTTTGGTAGAGGAAAAATCATGATTTCTCAAAATTCTTTTTTTTCTCAATGTGTTTTTTAAAACATCATTAAGATATTTATTATGAAAAATATAATGTGAAATATGATAGCAAAGGGCCGAAGTTTTATTTAAATATTATGTTCTTTGATACAAGTTTTCCCCTTAAAGGGACCATTTTAGGCCATCTTCCCCTAAGTACATTTAACTAAAACCAATGCACATAATGAATAATAAAAATGTGTCAATTCAAAATTATATTAATAGTACACACTTATTCTGAATAAATGAAATCAAATCTTTAGGAGTCAAATTTCTAAAATCAAAGAAACGATAAAAGAAAAGTTTAAATTTAAAACAAACAGCAAAAGCAGACTTTCTGATGTACCTGGCAGTTTTTTTTTTTTTCAGATCACCTTGAATTGGGATCAAAATGATCCCTTTTCCAAAACAGAAACCTCCATTATAAAATTTCGGTAAACATTTATGACGAACAATTACATCAATTTTTGAGAGTACTTCCTTTATTTTTCTCTTCTTTTCTTAAGCCCTTTTATGTTTTTTAAAATAGAAAATTGCATTTGTGTATAAAAGTTTCGACGATTATCTAGAAGAACAAGGCATTCACTGTATGGTGTGGCCAGCGAGGTCAGCGGATCTCAATCCCAATAGATCCCTTGTGCAATGCTCTAGGAAGAGCAATTCCCTGTCGTCAACAACTTGCAAAGATTTTTGTGGCATTGAGATCAGCCAATAACTGGAATGACTGTCACTATCGTTGGTCAATAGCCTCATTAACAGTGTGAGATCTCGATGTGACGGTTTTACAACTATACGAAGGAATCACATCTCTCATTTGAAGAAACAATTATGATATATTGATAAATGATGTGCTCATTTCCATATCAGCCTACATTATACTCAGTATTTTTAATATAGGCTGATATAATATTTTTGGTTACTATTTCCTGCCTTATAGCATGAGATATAAATATCCCTCCCCAGACAGCACATAAGCTTAAATCAAGTTTGACATTTCTTTGAATTTGACGCATTCATGCAAGCTTGACAGTTCAACTCATTCTAAGCTGACGGCAAGCTTGCAGGAGTCAAGTTGAATTGTCAAGCTTAAATCAAGCTGTATTTAAGCTTGAAAATTGATACTCGCGTGATTTTTCCTTTTTAAAGGAGCGTTGATGGCGCCATCTGTGAAAGAGAATGGACATTAATTGTCTAGCGTCCTCAAATTTGCTGAAGTTCGTAAAAGATGTGTTTTATTTTTATTACCAGTGCCATACATATGCAAGGCAAACGGGGCAACTGCCCAGGGCCTACAGATTTTCGGGCCCAAAAATCTTACATCTTACACTTTTGTAGTTTTAAAATAAAATTACAAAGGATAAAAAAAATTCAGAAGTTAAATAATTTTTTTAATTATAAAGTATGAACAATGAAAATAATTCAAATTTACATTTGTATAAATTAATTTAAACTTATTTTTAATTCTTCGAAATGCTCTATATCGATATAGCATACCAATATGTAGGAAAATAACTAACCACATTTGTAAAGAGAATTTTTAGCGTTAAAAAATAGCAAAATTTTTCAATTATTTGTTATTTTAAGAAATATTTACAAAAATGACTAAAGTGTTTGTATTCCATACATGTTAGCAACTGTGATATAGCATTTCGAAGTAACGTTTAACTATCTGTTTCTTTCATTTCAGATTACTTAACACAAAATTTGTGTTACGTAAACCCATTCTATATTTCCAAATATGGAAATTCTTCAAAATAAAATACAATTATACAACGAAATTGATTTCAAAATCAGTCGTTTGTCTCGATTTTGGCCAGCAGTATTGCTTCATGAGTGTTGCGGTACTGAAAGTTTTAAAACGTGTGCTGCTGTTAAGTTTAGATTATGTTTATTTCCAGAGTCTCTAAATCACACATAACATTATTTTAATTTTGATGCATCCCATGGAAAAATAAAAGAAATAAATAGCACATCGCCCACTTATAATCTGGTTAGAAAACAGCGTGGTAAGTCACTTCAAACTTTAGTCATAGCTGCACAAGACTCCGGTGGCGGATTGGATAGCGTGCTCGACTGCGAAACCAAAGGGCCCGGGTTCTATTCCAGCAACGAACACTCGATGGAAACAGATTAAATTAAATTGAAATTTCAGCGTAGAGGGGGGAAAATGCGCGGAAAAATAAAGTATGTGGGGCGCGTTAGGCAGCGGGCGCCCCGTGTATTTAGAAAAATTTTTTAAGCTTGAAATTAAGCTTGAAATGTCAAGCTTAATGCAAGCTGGGCAAGTGTAAACTAGAACACTTGATTCAAGCTTGCATCAAGCTTACGCGCTTGGAATTTTCAAACTTAATTCAAGCTTATTGACTTGATAAATGAAGCTTGCTGCAAGATTGATGCAAGTTTGCTGTGCTGTCTGGGTCGGATGTCTCCAAATTAGTTCCCGTGGGCCCAAAACTAAAGCCAGAAGATCCTACCATTTCGGTATCGAAGAAACAATTTCACCATTCCCACTAATACATGTGTTCCCCAGACACCACAGCAAATTTGCAACAAACTTGCAGTAAGCTTGATTTATCAAGTTAATAAACTTGAATTAAGCTTGAAAATTTCAAGCGTGTAAGCTAATTGCAAGCTTGAATCAAGTGTTCAAGTTTACACGTGCCCAACTTGCATTAAGCTTGACATAGCAAGCTTAATTCAAGCTTACTACACACTGAAAAATTTTCCGAAATATGTGGGTCGCCGTTCGGCGAACTTATTTTAATCTGTTTCCGTCTAGCGTCCGCGACTGGGATCGATCTTGGGACCTAAGGTGTGGGAAGCCAGCGTGCATGCCAATGTGAATCGAGGTGATATGACTAAAGTATGAAGTGACTGTTATGGTTGTTACGGCGTTTTATGCCGAGATTGATTTGTATTGCCCGATGTCGATCTACATCTTTTATTTTTCCATGGGATGAATGAATATTAAAATAATGTTATGTGTGATTTATAGACTCTACTAATAGGTATATAAGCATAATATAAACTTAAAAACAGCACAGGTTTTAAACATTCAATATCGCAACACTCATGTTAGGCAATATTTGCCAAAATCGAGACAAACGACTGATTTTGAAATTAATTTTGTAGTATATTTGTATTTTATTTTGAAGAATTTCAATATTTGGAAATATAGAATCTTTTTTTAATTCTATGGTCAAGTACATTTATGACTGATGATAAATTATTTGTTAAGTGGATGTGGCTTCACAAATCAAGCAGTAATCAAGTTTTATTCAAGATTGACAGTTCAAATGGCTTAAATTCGGCGGGAAAATATTCCCTGACTCATTTCTTTTGTAATCTCTAAACTTGCTGCAAGCTTAAAATGAATTGAACTGTCAAGCTTGTGTTAATGCGTCAAATTCAAAGAAATGTCAAGCTTGATTTAAGGTTATTTGCTGTCTTGGCCACATATAATGCATCAATGTGTTATTAAATAATAACTGAATAAAATGGTATTGAACAAATAATAAGAACATCTACGTTTTGATTACTTTTTTTAAGACCTCAAGTGTGTAATCGACCCCCAAACTGTTGTTTGATAGTAAATGTGGTCCTCGGTCTGAAAAGTTTAAAGATCCCTGGTATGCCGCATTACCATGCATTACACTCATTTTTGTCGAAAAATATAATTTATTATGCTTCTCACCTTAATTTTGAATACCACTTTACGATATGCTGGAAAATTTTCGTTTTTGCTCTTCATCTTTAAAACTAAAAAAAAAAAAAAATAATAATAATAATAATAAAGTAAATACAAATAATTTTGAATTCACGTTTTTAGAGAAAAAAATCATTTACATGTTAATATTACGCGCTTTAAAGATTGTTTTTAAAATTATTTTAAACCCATTCGAAAATATCTGTAATTATTATTATCATTATTATTATTATGTCTTTCTCCCGAAAAGAAAATCATAAAGAAAAAATTCCGAATCAATACATATTTTGACAAATTTATTTAAAGAAAGGGGAGACTATTACTCTAACTACTATATAGTAATAATAATAATAATAATAATGATGATAAAAATAATAATTACTTAATAATAAGAAGAAGAATAAAAATAACAATTACGATAAAAATAATAATTAATTAATTAATTAATAATAATAATAAGGGTGAGCCGAAATAACGCTATGACAAGTTGTGGTAAAAGAAGGAAAACAAAAATGAAGTTACGTAGAAAAATGAAGGAAAACAAAAATGAAGTAATGAAGAATTTTACTCAAATAATATAACTAACTGGTATTGCATGAAAGAACTACAACAACAAAAATGTATTTTGTCTATTCTTATTATGGTAGAAAAATAAAGCGTGTTCCTAGATCATTTTCAAAGCATAAGAAAAACGACAAAACGACTATTTTTATGACGGTATTCGGATTTCAAGTTTTCACTATGTACTGACGAAAAAGAGCGAATGACGAAACCAATTATTATACTCATCCCTATACGCAACACTGACCGATAGAAGTCGCAAACGAATATTGTTAAGAAAAAGGAATATGGAGGTTAGCCATCTAAGATCTGTTTACCTGAAACTATTGTTATCACAAACTGCTGAAACGAGAATTTCATCAAAGGAATCGAACTCGGCATTTCGCATAACAGATATATTTGAGCGTCCTTCAATTTTGCAGGAATATGTTTTATGAATATGTTTAAGGTTGAAGACAAATTGCCATGACTTGAAAAGAATATGACATGTATGCCAGTTATTCTATGTATGACAAAGTAATTTTCAGTACAGAATGTAATGTACATTCGGGCATTTTCTTGTACATTCAGGCAGTACATTCGGACCAGTACATGGGCAGTACATTTCGGGCAGTACATTCGGGCCAATGTACATTCGGGCAGTAAAATGTTTAGATTACAAACCGAACTCTGAAGTTTTCTAACTTCAGAGCTCGGTTTGTAATCTAAACAATTTACTCTTGGGACAATTGACATTTAGACATTTTTTTGAAAACATCTAATAAAGTTTCTGATTAGAATTCAGTTTCCTATAGAGCATTTGGTAATATATATATATATATATAAATAATTCCCATATATATATATATATATATCTTATAAATAAAAAATAAATTCTGTTTGTTTGTTTGTGGATTTGATTCGTATACAAATCCACAAAAATGGACCTATCGGCCTGAAATTTAGCACAGATATGTAAAATAATATAGAATAAATCGTAGTCCACTTTAAAACTGAAAGTCCACCCGTTCCCGGAATTTAAGAGATTTTTTTATGCTCTCCACGCAAAAAGCTTTCCGTAATAGTAACCCCTGTAGTGAAAAAAATGTGAAATAGGGATCGTGGTTGCCATGTGTGGCGATTTTGCCGAATAAAATGTTTGAAATTCTCAAAGTAAAAATAAAAGAATAACAATGATTTTTTTTTGTTAGTTTATATTCGTAAGGTTATTTTTTTTTAAATTATTATATCGTGTGCATGGAAAATCGCAACAGGAATGAAATGTTTTATACGCAAAACAATAAGAATTGAAGATTTCCGAGGCTAATGTGTAAAATTTTTTAGTTTGGCGAAAAAATAAAATGGCTCAAATGCCGATTTTGAGTAAGTGAGTTCTAGCGGTTTGCACAGTTTTCGGCTTGGCGCAATTTATTGAGAGGTTAAGGAAATAGATTTTTGAAAACAAGTGCAAAGGTTTTATTATAATACAGCGTTAAATTTTAATGATCCGTGAAGAAATAATGCAGTTATTAAGGGATTTCAAGCGATCTATCTTCAGAATTCTAGCCAATTGAGTACATTGATTTAAGTTGGGGGAATTCCGCCAAATTTCAGAAAATTGAAATCTTCTCATTTAGTACATCGGAGTAACGATGAATAAAACACGTTATAGTTGATAATTTTAAAAAATTCGGATGTATTAAGGGATTCCACTTTTCAAATAAATGCGTGCTTTACTTTTTAGCGGTCGAACCATTTCCCATATTGATTGCTGCTAAGTCAATGCTTCGAATGATTCCCTGAAAAAACTCTTGCAAAATGGCGTATGTTGGCACTTTGGCGAACCTTAGATTTGAAACTGGATTTTATTTGAGACTGGTATATATAATGACACTGGATATAGATAAAAAAATGAATGTTGGTACGTGTGTATGAGGTTGAAAAACTCCAGCACCGTTTGACCGTTCATCAGGAAATTTGGTTCACCTAAGTCTTTTATCATGGAGAAGGTTTTTATGCTATCCGTTTTCAACTAACTTGCCACTTGGAGCCGCAGCACAACGTCGAATTCTATTCCAATTAGCCGTTTGCTATGCGAATATCGTCCAACTGATTTCGATGAAATTTGGTACACGCGAATTTAGAACACGGAGAATATTTTTCACTATCCATTTTGCTGTAACATGCCGCTAAATGGCGCTGCAACGCATCAACTTCTATAGCGTTCGACCGATCGGCTTAAAATTTTTTATACTTACACATTTCAGCACGAAGAATATATTCTAACTGCGTTCCTTTTGATGTTACTCACCACTACATGACATTGCAATGCATTATTATTTTAACTCGCCACTAGATGACGCTGCAGCAGGTCAAATTCTTGACCATTCAAACGGTCGCTATGAAAATCAGTATACATAGCTATTTGAACAATGAGAATATTTTGGCGTTATCCATTTTGCTATAACTCGCCACTTGACGGCGCTGTAGCAAATCATTACTTTAATTAACCACTAGATGGCCCTGCAGTGTATCACTTCTTGACTGTGCAAATTATCGCTATGAAAATAGGTATATATAGATATTTGTACACGGGGAAGAGTTTGGCGCTATCCATTTTCCTATAACTTGCCACTAGATGTCGCGTCAACACATGAACTTCAGGACTGTCCAGCCGATAGTCATGAAAATTCGTATACATCGATATCTGAATGCGAAGAATATTTTCGCCGTATCCGTTTTGCTAAAACTCACCACTAGATTGCGCTATGCCGCATGGCCTTCTGCACCGTATAATCAATTGGCTTGCAATTCGGTATGCATGATTATTGGACACAATATAACGCGATATCCATTTTGCAATATATGTTTATTACAATGAATAGTAATCACCACAAAACGTAATATCAAAAAGTCCATTCATTCCCGTGCGAAGAACGGGTACTTCAGCTAGTATATATATATATGTATATGTAACATTACAAGTCAAAAGCCTATGAAAATCCCATATTTCTGGAACTACGCAGTTTAATTCAGTTGGAACTAAGAAATCCGCGTTCAAAACTGCAATTAATACACGGTCCCTTGCAATTCCGTTGTAACTTTGTAGACGGTCCCGGCAGCCAGCCACATAGGCGTCTTAAAAGTCATAACAAGCCCTGGGAAAACAGCTGCCCAGTTTTAGCTTTTGGCCAATGGTTGCAACGCGTTCGAGGTCATGTGACATCGCGTCCAGAGCTTTTATAAGGACCTGCAACAGATCAGGAGCAGAACTTTCGCGTGACGCACCTGCCTAAGAAAGATGTACTCAGTCGTCCAATAAAATTATGTAACCGCAGTTGGACTTCGTCTCCTTCCTTCCATTCACCGAAGGAAGAATTGGTTTAGAAGGTTGGTTTAGAGCCCTCCCGCGGCCGGCCGGGGGGGCTCTAAACCAGAGTCCTTACCCAGTCGCGCCGCATCGCCTGCTCTGCCCGTCAACGCCTCGCCTAGTACTCCACGCCGAGAATGCGCCTCAACAGTCTCGACTCTTCCGGTCCACGACTACACAGCAATCCCGTAGCGCCCTAATGCTTCATATATATATATATATATATATATATATATATATATATATATATATATATATATATATATATATATATATATATATATATATATATATATATATATATATATATATATATATATATATATATATATATATATATATATACTAGCTGACCCGGCAAACGTTGTTTTGCCGTATAAATTATTCCTAGGATTATTTTAGTAGAAAGAAATGACTAACTTATTGTAAGTTTGTGAGGATGTGGTATATGAGTGGAAGAGGCACGGAGCTCTCTGAACGATGCTGGAATATAAAAATAACACAATACCAAACATTTGTATTTTTAATTCATTGTAATGTATTCTTTAAATTTATATATATCGTTAATTACAATAATTTTACAAAAAAAAAATAAAATCAATCTCTTAACGGAATAGAGTGTACAATATTTTTTGTTACCCCACCTTTAGCTAACACAAACAAACTGGATGGTTTGCCCACTCGAGAGCATGCCACGTATAATTGTCCGTGTGAAAAACATGGTGTGCTCAAATCTAAGCCACAAACAGACATAGTTTGGCCTTGAGACTTATTGATAGTCATTGCAAATACCAATCTTATTGGAAATTGAAGACGTTTAAATTGAATTGGCACATCCGTGGGTATAATAGGGATCCGTAGTAGTAATATATTTTCACCTCGAAATTTGCCATTTAAAATGACGGCTTCGACAACGTTTTTCATTAGTTTTTTAATAACTAATCGCGTGCCGTTACACAGACGTGGTGGGTTCAAATTACGAAGCAAAATAACCGGAGATCCAACCTTCAGTTGTAAGTTATGCGGCGGCATGCCTGGTAAATCTAATGAGTTTAAAAACTCTGCTGGATAATTCACACCTTCGGTGGCGTCGCAAACTGTATCAATAGATTTGTATGACACTAACTCTCCTGGCAATAAATGTTATATTTTAAGATTCAGTTCCTTGACGTCTACATTTTTTGCTGCTAAAATTGCTCTTTCTTCCAGCCACTCATGATTAATATTTTGTGTATACATCGGGAAATATCTGGTCAATGAGAGCATCTTGCGAATCAGTAATTGTGCAGAAATCGGCCGGTAATTTTATGCATCCAGTTTCATCTACAGTAACTTTTCCATCGCCGATATTTAACAGCTGTTTTGAGAATGCCCCAGCGGATAGATCTCGAAGTAATTGAACGCGCATATTTACTTTCAGTTGTAATTTTTCAACATTACGCCACAGTGGCGATGATTTTAAGCAGGCGTTGATTTCATCAGCATACGTTGAACGTGGGATGACGGGAAGTGTTTGTCTAAAATCTCCTGAAAGGAGTACCAGAGTGCCGCCAAATAGTTTGTCCTTGTTTTTAAGATCTTTCATTGTCCTGTTCAACGCCTCAAGCGAATGTTTGTGTGCCATAGTGCATTCATCCCAGATGATAATTTTACACTGTTTCAGCACTGTGGCCATGGGCGATTGTTTTTTTTATGTTGCACACTGCATCTGGGTTATTTTGAATATTTAGTGGTAGCTTAAATACTGAATGAGCTGTTCTGCCTCCATCCAATAAAGTTGCCGCAATACCAGACGATGCAACGGCCAATGCGATGCCATTATTCGATCGTATTTCGGCTAGGATTAGCGAAATAAGGAATGTTTTGCCAGTTTTACCTGGTGCATCCAAAAAAAAAAAAAGAATCCACCTTGCCCTGCCGAAACTGCGAGCATAATGCGATCGTAAATGCTTCTTGGTTCCTCATTCATTAGTGGGATATTGCGAGTAACAATCGCTGCCATTTCTGCAGTATTGTATTGTAGTTCTCGATTCATTTCATTATTTATTAAATCAGATACACTACGACTTGGCGAACGCATGCCGAAATGACTGAGTGGTAAGTTGGCAATGATGATGCACAGATCCTCAATAGCAATCAATGCTTCATTGTACATAGCGTCGCTGAATGGTATTGTTAAATCGTTGCACCGTGTACGATGTTCATGCAAAATATCATCACTCATTGAATCTTTATGACTATCCCACAATGTCTCTGCTCGGGCCGGGAAACATGCAGTCAACACTATAGAGAACAGTAGACGAATTTGTTTTGCCGTACAGTTCAATGCTGCTTCAGCAAGCATACATTCCCACTGGTTGTCACCTAGTGCAAGGCATGCTTCTTTATACGTTGGATATTGTTGTCCACTTTACGTATATCTTGAAATGACAATGGGCCGGTAACATTAACCAAAAACAGTCGAAGATAAAAGCACTCAGTCTGCTTTGGATTTACTGCAAATACTCGTCCCAAGGTGTTTTATTTATTTAAACCGGAACATGCATCAATCGGTGTACCGTGCTTGCGAGGCATCCATATTTTTGTTTGAGCCCATGTGAAAAAACTTGGTACTTCTGAATAGAGTAATGTCCGTGCAAAGGCACCAAAAGCATCCGTACGATTACACAATTCAAAAAATTCGGTGAGTGTAGTTTTTGGTGGATTTATAGCATGATCAATCGCTGTCTCGTTCGTAAAATATACGCGCTGGCCGTTCTCAAGATGGACGGCTAAATGAATAACTGCTGGATCCCGTTCATGAATTGGGAAACCAAATATACGCCAAACAGCTTCATTGGAGCTGATGTATCGGCCCGTTTGATAGAGAGTTATTTCATCATTTTTATTCACTGGAGGAGCATTGTTATTGGTATTTTCAACTCGAAATACAGCCATATCACTGCCTTTATGTACATACTTACAAATGTATTTGATGCTCTTCACGGAACTGCAGAACTCAACGTTAATATGAGCGTCGTATGTTTTGCTCAATAGAGGCGAATATGGCACCACCCAACGATTGTCAATGTCAATATCTATGTTGATGATATTTTTAGTAAATGATTGTCCGCCATTATCGGGACTCCTTCGACGATATATTGGATATCCGTCAACATTTGTGATCGTATCGTTAGTGAACTTTTTAGGGAAACTTTTGGTGCATTTTCCATCTGCCATGCAAGGCGATAAACGATTCAGGTCACCGCATGGGCCATGAATCATGTTTGCTGTAACAATATCAAACAGCAATTGATCAGTAGACGGATCTGGAATTTCCGCAGAAATTATACTATCGATTTCGCTAGGACGGATTTTGTCGATTAACCAAACCAAAATGTGTGCATGAGGTAATGCCCTCTTTTGCCACTCAACCGAATACATCCAGCAGCGTGTGGGACCGAATACATGTAATTTTGTAATGAAACTTATTAAAGACTTTAATTTTTGTCTGAACACACGTGCTGTAATGTCATGACGATGTATTGCATTTTGTCCAGGCAATAACAAAGATGTGATCTCCGGCCATTTTGGATTACACGTGAACGTAATAAATAAACATGGTCGTCCATATTCGCGCACGAAAGTCAGAGCATCCTTTATGTATTCTTGCATATGACGTGGACTGCGTATATACGATGATGGTAGAAAAAAATGATCAAACTTGAAAGCGCTATGAAATATTAAATATATACTAGCTGACCCGGCAAACGTTGTTTTGCCATATAAATTATTCCTAGGATTATTTTAGTAGAAAGAAATGACTAAGTTATTGTAAGTTTGTGAAGATGTGGTATATGAGGGGAAGAGGCAGGGAGCGCTGTGAACGATGCTGGAATATAAAAATAACACAATACCAAACATATATTTTTAATTCATTGTAATTTATTCTTTAAATTTATATATATCGCTAATTACAATAATTTTACTAAAAAATAATATCAATCCCTTAACGCAATAGAGTATACAATATTTTTTGTTATCCCATCTTTAGATAACACAAACTGGATGCCCACTGTATGGATTGCCCACTCGAGAGCATGCCACGTATAACTGTCCATGTGAAAAACATGGCGTGCTCAAATCTAATCCACAAACAGACATAGTTTGGCCTTGAGACTTATTGATAGTCATTCCATAAAAAATTGTGCCCTCCCCCCCCAAAAAAAAAGGATGAAAATCTGAAACACTTTCAGATTTTAAATATGCACTATAGTGCTATATATTAAAATCGTATCATAATTCATGCGTCTTCCCTATTTTTCGTCCTTATTCCATTAAGTTGGAAAGTGTTATCATTATTCATGACTGTGCTGTATTTTTCTTCCTTATTTTATAAAACCCATTTTTGGAATTTAAATCTATCTTAAAATCGCCTACTAAAACTATTTTACAATCTTCGCCAAGTATATCACAACTATATATTTCACCGTTTTATATACTGTTTCCTACTTTAACGCCTCGACTCTCGCCCAGGAGGCGATGATTAAACATATGCAGTTACCATGACGATTTTTTGCATTTATGTAGAAATCGTAATTTAGAATTAAAATGGCGATTTGGAACAACATGTAAGTACAGCATGCCGTTACATTTTTATTTATTTTGGATTACCAATTAATGTAGTTTTAATAATTAAATGTCTTCAAATTCCTTAACTGGCGCGTTTATCGCTAGTTTGTTTACTTTAGTTATCACCTAGTTCTTTTGAGTGCGTTGAAACGGTACTTACGTATTATCCCGGCGGTCACTTCCGCCAAATTACTTTTTCGTAGATTTTAAATACGTTGCCAATCGTATTCCAAAACATCAACAATTTCATGTGCCCGGCATTTATCTTGGTGAAAAATAGCTTGTCTTGGCGTTGAAACTTGTGCATAACTCCCAGAGACCCATGACTGCAAAGCTCGCCAAAGTACGGGGATTTTTTAGGTTGGCGAGAGTAGGGGCGTTAAAATAGGAATCAACTTTTTCTTGTACCATAAAACACATCTTTGGAATCGAAATCTATCTTAAAATCGCGCTGCTGAAACTGTTTTACAATCTTCGCCAGGCATATTCTTCCTGTAGGCATATTCCAACTATACAGCAAAGACATTTTAAATGCTGTTTGGAATGGGCATCATAATCCACGAGTGTACCGTGTTTTCCTTTCTTGTTCCACAGAGCACTTCTTCGGAATAGAAATCTATATTAAAATCGCCTAGTAAAACTCTTTTACAATATACGCCAGGCGTTTTCTAACTATACGCGAAATATATTTATAATAAATTGTCACGTTTTGGCACCACATTTAGCGATCAATTATCAAAAATTGCAAACCTTGTGCGATTTTCAACATTTTATTAACGCCCCTCCCCCCCCCTCTCTACATTATCTGGCAAACACATTTGAAAAGTGACTCGACACGCTAATGTCTACACAGAAATCCTGATTCAAATGAATAGCACTCTGGGGCTAAACATTTTGGGGTGGGCTGCCCTTATGACTTAGGGGTATGAGACATAGTTAAAAACCTATTCTATGACCTAACGAATATACACTCAACGAAAACTAACGAATACAACTAACGAAAACTTATTTTATAATTTTTTAACCCATTTATGCCTAGCGTCTCTTTTTTGGGACGGCATTTTCGCTATTAGTCGAAAACGTTATTTATTTTTCCTATCCTTTATTCATGAGTATTGAGCCTCAACTCTACAAAATATTTTAACATAACCAAGTAGTATGTTGTTATTTCAATTTTTATGCATAATGATTTTAAAAGAAATCATCTCTTGTTCAAGAAGTTGACATCAGAAATTTATCTATTATTTCTTTTATCAGTAAAAATTGAAGAAAGTCGAAAAAATATCCAGGCACAAATGGGTTAAATGAAAAAGTATCACAAATAAATAAAAATGTGTCTTTTTCTCGAAGTGCGCGATTCCGCATTTTAGGTCGATTACTGAATGACGCCGAGAAAAATAACAAACTTAGCAACTGTAATTCCCATCTAAAAACATACTTCATTCAGTAAATTAAGTCATATTTCTGTACATGAGAGACTGTATCTAAATAAATAGAAAAATGTGCTTGCCTTATAACAGATATCATAAACAATTTTTCGAGCGCAATACTGAGATTGCTTGAATATCGCCATTACTTCTTCAATCGGCACAGCTAGTTTATATATTACCCGGTAGATAGCGCTATCTGTATGGAAAAAAACATATGTGGAACGCGTTTTCCCTGCTAGGATAATTTTAGGCTACCTTCCCGTACATATATATATATATATATATATACATATGTAATAATAAAATAAACTTTTCTAATTTAACCTAATTTAATTTAATGTTATTTGAAAATCCTTCTTTAATCTCTGTTACTCTTACTGTAAAGTTTGTTTCGCGGCCGTACAAATATTACGCTCGGAGACAATTTTTGAAGTTCCATATGGAGAAAATTGTTGATTTAGCAGTATTTTCTTCTGTGGTTTTGTTGTTGCGCGCTTTTAAAACTCCTGGGTAAGCAGGTGTTTCTCATGTCTTGATTGACAATCTAGTTAACTAATTACGTTTGAGAGCAACGCCTTCGCGATCGTGCTGCACCCTGCCAGCAGATGTAGTAACTGAGGAGTATTTAAGCAAGAGCGCGGAAATTTCGTGAAGCTTAGTTTTTTAGGAGTTTAGAACATTAGATTTTGCAGGGGTTTCGAGCTTTAGCTTTCAGACTGCGATGTACGAAGATAGTCCCTGAGCTGAAAGGTCGCCGGCCTGACTCCTGAACTCTGTCCGAACTTTGAAATAAACTATTGAACCTAGAACCCCAATGGATTTGTGTCGATCATTTTAACAAGGGATGGCGTAAGGCCATTCCTTACATATATATATATATATATATATATATATATATATATATATATATATATATATATTACTTTCCGAACATGTAAGATGTAAGGGGAGTATCATAAAAAAATTCGACTTTGAGATTTTGGTGGATTTACAAATTTTGAGGTCTTCTGAACTCATTTATGCTGTTCTTACGAGATGCATATATGTGTGTGTGTGATGAGTGAACACGACAGCTCCTAAAAGGTGCATTCCATTGAGCTCAAATTCGTTATATTTGTTACAAACCTACATCGAAAGACCGGTATTGATTTTGGAGTGTATGACACTCATAGCTTGTTTACAGGGCAACGAAAAAGATTTATTTTGCATTACTGACTATGGACGGAAATTCTTAGAAGTGTGCTAGAGTCTAAATTGACTATTTGATTGAGCTCAAATTTTGTATGCGTGCTATAAACCACAGTCAAAAGACTGGTTTGGTTTGGGTGCTATTGATTTTGGTGTCTATCGGAGTGATAGTTTTTTTACAGGGCTACGAAAAAGATTTCTTTTACATGATAGCGAATGGATGGAAATTCTTGAAAGTGCGCTAGCTAACTAACCTGAAAGTGAGCTAGCATCTAAACAGTGAATTCGATTGATCACGATTTGGGCAAGTATATAAAAGGTCACAGTCACGTGATATGCATAGTTTTTGGCATGTGTGGAGTTGATAGTTTATTCACGGGATTGCAAAAAATATTCTTATAGATTACGGCATATGGACGTAATTCATTTAAAAGGAGCTAGTGTCCAAATGGTGCATTCGATGAAGTTCAAATTGGGTATGTATATTATGGGTCACCGTCACACAACATGTATAAATTTTTCTGTATTTGGCACGGCAACAGTTAAGTGTTCTTTTACATTATAAACTATGTACGAAAATTCTTCAAAGTGTGCCACTGTCTTTGGGATAAATTAGATTGAGCTGAAATTAAGTATGTGTATTATAGGTCTTGGTCCCGTGACCTGCATAGATTTTGATGTTTGTAAAGCTGATAGTTTTCTCACAGGCTTTCAAAAGGAAATTCTTATATATATTACGGCCTAAGGATGCAAATCATTTAAAATAAAGTAGTACCTGAATGGTGCATTGGATTTACATCACACTGGTTACGCATATAATAAGTCACTGTCTTACATAGTGCATAAATTTTAGCGAGTGTACGACCTACAGTTTTTTATAGGGCTAGAAAAAATTATTCTTATAAATTACGGCCTATATACATTCAAAATCATTTCAAGTACACTAGTTCCTGAACACCAGATACGATTCAGTGAATGAAATTTATTTAAACGCCTTGTAAATATCAAGTGTTCGGAAGTCGAGTAGAGTCACTCCAGATTTTTCCTCATCTTTATAAGTATTAATAATACTATAGTCACGAAGATTCATTAAATTATCGTTTACTATTAAAATTTGTATTTACATAAAACATAGTTACATAAAATAATTGAAATTATTCATTTTTTAATGTATAAAGTCAATACTTTTTTTTACATTGAAAATCAGAATGGAGGCATTAAGAGGAAATTATTCATGTCTATGTGTATAAGCGGGCAAGTGAACATAAATAATACATTTGTTCAAAATAATTTCCAATTTAAACAAAAACTTTGTAAAATATTTCTTCCCTACTCTGTAATACTTTGATGTATCTTTTAGTATTAACAATGAACTTGAGGCTATAATTATGAGTAAAGTGTAAAGGTAATGGTAAATAATTTTAAAAATTGCAACTTTTGTTGTTCTTTCAAGTTAAATATAAGCTGTTCAATGAATTTTCCCAATCTCGCTGCTCTTTTCAAAAATACGAAGTTAAAACAAAAGGTGTAAATTTTCGTTCTTTTTAACTGAAATGGAAGCAATTATTTATGTCTCAAATTACATTCATAAATTTTCATGAATGTTTCGAATACTTTTCTCTAAGTTCCGACTGTTTTTGAAATGTGATAAATCAGCTTTTGCCTTTAGTATTCGTGTAAACGAATTAAATTTTTAATATTAAGTAAGAAAATAATGTTATTTTAATTAAATTCCCTTTGAATTTTATACAGAAGCCAAAGGACTTGGTGGTGAGATTCCAACACACAAATAATGGGATAGGGGTATTTTTCTCATAAATAGGGTCAAACGGTTTAACTATAACTACTTTTTATAACTTTAAATTTTCTGAACTCTATAAAAAAAGATACTGTTTTATATAAATACAAAGTATGGTTTAAGAAAAATTTCTTACTCTAGGCTTATTCGCTTATAATTTAAGGGGATATATTTGTCATCTATATGGTTGTCATCTATATATGCCCTCTGATAAGTAGTTTTTTTTAAATTCTAAAGGGATTCTCTTTATTAATGGTACTGTTTCAGTGTACAGCTGCGGAAAAAAAGCCCACTTATACTTATTTCGAGCTTCGTTCGTCGTACAGCAAAGTTACATATACCAATCGTTTACGATTGACGTACACTTTAATTTACTATGCATAACAATTGCATAAGGGGCCATCTCCAAATTGATATTTCCACCAAATTTTTCCCCCATACTGGGCCCTAGATTTCACTTCATATTTCAAACATTTAGGTCTTTTTAACTCTAAATACCAATTTTTAATAAATGGGAACTGAAAATGAGTCAATTATGAGCTTCCAATATCCCTTCCCCATATCTCATATAATACTGATTATAAGAAGCTGATTTTTATTCGCACTATAAGAATTAAACAATCCAAACATAATTTACTATTATTATAATTTTTAATAATTCAATAATAAATTTCAAATTTCTGCTTTCAGTTGTTTAATTTATATTAAATAAAATGTGTTATTTTCATGAATTAAGGAGACATGTATAAATGTATTAAGTGGTACTTTTTTGAAAACTGCGTAAAATAGATTTCCTTTGCTCAGAAATAGTAAAATAGAGGTATTAAAACATAGCAAATTTTGAATCAAATAAATTGGAGGTTTGTACAGTTTGATGATAATTCTATAAAGCACCTATTGTTGCATTCGCTACCCCCCCCCCCAAAAAAAAATGTATATATATTTTCCCTTTATTGAATTAAATGTGTTAGATGTATGTCTTACGTAGTAGCAGATGTATAACGTACAACGTCCTTTTTCTGAAAAATTAGCGTCCTTAACATTCCAGGCATGAATTTGACCTTATTTAATATCTGAAACATCAGGTCTTTGGACTTCCCCATACTTTATCAAACATTCAACAAAATTTAAAAGCGCATTTTTCTGTCTAAATTTTCATCGTACTACAAATTAAATTACCGCCAAAAATCTTAAAGAAATATCGCACGCTGCAGATGATAAAATTTAATGAAGAAAGTGAAATAACTAACACAGTAACAATATTGAGACTGAAAAAAATGCAGTTTTACATGAAATTCAAGCAAATAAATTTTCAATCATAAAATCATTAGGGATCGACCGATAGTATCGGCAACCGATAGTATCGGCGCCGATACCTCCAATTTTTTTAGGTATCGGTATCGGTTCTTTCGATTCTAAAAGTATCGGGAAAGTATCGGTTTCTCTTGCTTTCATCCATTTTCACCGATACTTTTCAACCGATACTTCGCTTTTCAGAAGAAACAACGCAGGCGCAACACCATTCTAGAATCTTTATTTTGGTAATGAGATGAGAGGCGTCGTTTCATTGGCACATTTGTTTGTGCGAGTGTTTTCGAACTGTGTTTTTTTTATTTTTTTTATTCTAACCATCGCTAAATGTATGTCGTATCACCATGTGTGGTCGAAATAATGGACGAAGAATCGTTAGATGACAGTTTAACAGGACAATCGTCTATTCTTCTAAATCATTTTGAATTGGTGCCCAACACTAAATACGCTATCTGCAAGGATTGCAAAAAACAAATGTCGAGAGGTAGGCTATAATTTTATTCCAGTTTTATGAAAGTTTATTTTCTCACTGTGTTGACTCGAAAAAAAAGTCATTCATATATTTATGCACACAATTGAATCTCCTCTATAACGAACTCGCTCGGTTCCAGTTAAAAAATTCTCTAAAGAGAAAATTTTGTTGTACAGAGATTTTTGCAGTTATTTCAGCAAATATTACAAACTTTTTAGTTAATTCGATGTTTACGAGTATTAAATTATGACTTTCAATTAAAAATAAATTGGTATTTATTATAAATTTGTTAAACTTAGGGGTTTCTTACTTTTTATTGTATGAATTAAATGTTCAAAAGTAAAGACAATCCACGAATTTAGAGAATAAAATATGTAATGCACTTACGTTTATTTTACTTCAAAATTCCGTTATTTTTTATTGTTTTGCATTCTGTGATTTTAAATTTTCATAAAAATATTCACATTTTAAAAGTCCGCTGAAAATAGAGTGAGGCACATTTTCTTCCATTTGGAAACCTCTTTTTAATGGTTTTGAAAGGTTGAAGCATTAAAGTTTGATGTGGTATTGGTCGTGAAGCGGAGGGCCTTATTATTATATGTGCAAATTGGGACTTTGCCCAGGGACCCCGACTTGAAAGGGCCCCCAATTTTAAATGTTTTTTTCTGAAATATTCTTTTTTATATCAAAATTTTATGAAAAATATAACAAATTTCATAGTTTGGGGCCCCCAAATGCCCGCCTAAATGCCCGCTGCCCCAGTTGGTCATAACCGGGCACTGGTAAAGTGTCTTCATTATCGGAGTCAGTTTCACTTTCCTGGTCTCCATTTTTACTATCTGTTACTCTTCCACTAAGTGGTCTGTTCAAAAATTTAAATTTTCTTCAAAACTAACAAAAAAAAAAAAAAATCAAAGGTAAATCTGAAATATTCACTATGGGAAGATAAGCTCTTCGTTATATGGAGATTGTTTATAGTGTCATTTAAGCCTTAAAGTTACGTTTCCATGAAAAATTTCGTTATAGGGAGATTCTGTTGTATATATAGGCTTTTGATATTGTTGGAGAATGTCTAGCTCTTGATACAGATTTCACGCTTAAGAGACATGTTTTAAATTTTTATTTTAAGAAATTGGTGCAAGGACATCTGATTCGGCTTGGGTATGATATAGAATTGATGGGGTAGACGGTCAAAAATGATGGGGTAGACGGTCCTGACATCGTTTAATATTTCAGGGGATGACCCCCTTTAAAGTGTTAAAGCAGGTATGGGCAACTTTTGAAAAGTTGTGGGCCAAACTTTAGGATATTAGAAAAGTCGCGGGCCAAACTTGCGGTTTTTAGTGAAGTGGCGGGCCGTATAATTGATATTTATATGAGATATTGAATCGTTTATACGGAGTTTTCAAATGTTCCACGGGCCGGCGGTTGCCCATATGTGTGTTAAAGTGTAATATTTCAGCCTTCGAAATACGTTTGAGGATTTGTTTCTATTTAGCTTATAGAACTTCAGATACAGGCATTTTAATATTAGTCAGCCGAATATATTTGAAACCGAAAGTAGCATTCTGCTATCCGAAGTGAATCGTATTTCTGCGCATGCAAACGGGGATAGGGTTTGAACTGAATGACGTTTGTCGGACATACCCCCCCCCCCATGGTGCCCCTCTGCAAACGTAAAAAAAAAGGCTCTAGATCAGTGGTTCCCAAACTAGGGCCGCGACCCATTGTTGGGTCACGGGATCAATTTCGGTGGATCGAAAAGGGTGAGAAAATTAAATTTTAGTATTTTATATATATAGTAAACTATATTATTTTATATAGCCTATATTGGTTATCGTTATGTAGTAGTGGGTCGCAAAAAAAAAAAAAAAAAAAAAAAAAAAAAACTAGTTGAAGGATTTTTGAAGAGAAGGACAAAAAAGTTTGGGAACCACTGTTCTAGATCAATATTTTCTCAGTTTTAGTTCGAAATGGCCCCCCTTTCGACGATGGCACCCAGACCTTGCTTACCGTGCCACGCTGCCCCTGCTCAGAGCTTAGAATTAAAACAGATAAAATTTGTTCATATCAATCACAGAAAAACATGTTAACAATGATCATAAAAACAAAAACACTGAAGATCAATTTCATTAAATATGGATACTTTAAGTAGCAACTTTGTTTTTAAGACTTGAAAATTGAATTTAGTTTATTATTTTTGGATTTTTCTTCAACCTTCATTTAATCTCGTCATTTTTAAGCATCTTTTATTTAGACCCTCCAAGGCGTAGCTTGAAAACGAGCAAAAATATTTTTCTTCATATTGTAGCTGTTTCAATGACAAAATTAATGATACTAAAATTATAAACGAAACCTATATGTAAAAACAATTTATTCCTTTTTTGTGTCGCAAAGAAGTTAACTTTTTGGCAGTGACTTGAAAACTGCACTGCAAAAAAAAGTCTGTCAAATTTACAGAAAAAAACTGTCAGCCAGGACGCCAGTTTATTTCCGTATATTTAACAGAAATGTTCTGTAATTTTTTACAGATTCTCCGTTTATTTTACAGAAAATTTCTGTGTGTTTTACAGAAGTCTTCCGTAATTTTTACATATTCTCTGTTTATTTTACAGAAAACGTCTGTGTGTTTTACAGAAGTCTTCTGTAGTTTTTTACAGATTCTCTGTTTATTTTACAGAAATCTTCTGTATGTTTTACAGAAGTCTCCCATAATTTTTTACAGATTCTCTGTTTATTTTACTTAAATCTTCTGTATGTTTTACAGAAGTCTTCCGTAATTTTTTACAGATTCTCCATCAATCTTCAGAAATCCTCTGTGTGTTTTACAGAAGTCCTCTGTAATTTTTTACAGATTCTTAATCAATTTTACGTTCTTTGGAGGTTCACAATAATGTTAATTCAATAGTCTCAATTCAATTCTGTAAACTTCTAACAGTGTCTGTTTTAAGAGATGACCAGTCTTCGGAGGTGACCGTTAGTAGAGGTTTTAATGTAGATACATATATGCATCTTATTTTTCAGAAATAGTTTTTAGGAGTTTAAAATTACTCTTGCATGATATATCTATGCTTAGATTTGTGTAATACCCATTAATAATCAAAGAAATACGCCAGGAAAAATTGTGAAAAATTAGATTTATTTTAAGAAAAAAAATACAGTAATTATAAAGTATTTACAAAGTACAAACAGAGGAATATTTACAAAGTTTATTGCTTATAATTTTATAGATTTGCTCTCCAGTATTCATGGGTATTTCTTAATATGTAATTAGTGGTCAATTAGCTCATATGCCGACATTTTATTAAGTAAATTGAGAATTTTCATATTAACGGCTTCACGTCTTTTCACATCAGGATTCTTCTTGCATCCTCTGTTAGGATTTATTCCAAGCAAACACCTAGAAACAAAATAATTTACTTCAGTGAATTAAACACATTTTAAAAATCACATTTTACTTTTGACTCATCTATAAACTGAAATTTGTTAGCACAAGCTAGGAGCATAATAATTTTACTTTCCAGCAGCACTTATTGTAATTCCCCCTCGACAAGCACGTAGCCAGGGAAGGGAAGGCTAGAGGAGCTACACCCACCGAAAGTTCAAATATGTATGTTTATATACAGGGACGGATTTAGGGAAACAGGCTCTGCAGCCCCGCGTCCCCTACAAGAGAGGGGCAACCAAGGGGCCCCATTACCACAATCCACCCAGTATTCTAGGGAAGGCTTATATTCTAGGGAAGACCCTTATTCTAGAGAAGGCTTATTTCAGTATTTCAGACACTTCAGTACTAAAATACAAAAAGAACCAGTGTATTTTAAAAATGATCACTATGTCGGAGGGTGGGGGGCTCTTTCTTGCACCTTTCGTAGGAACCCATGATACCTATGTTTAACTTATGGTATTTGAATATTTGAGCCTCCCCGAATAAAAATCCTGACCATGGGCCTGCCCTTCCAAATTAAAATGTCAAAATTAACATCTTGTTTTAAAATAGAAGACTGTATGCATCATTGCTATTGAACATTCGAAATAAAAATGCATGATAAAATATTTTTACTACATTTAACAATATGCTTAATTTTCGTCAAATCTTTTTGAAAAAATAATGAATAAGAAAAAGGAATCAAATTTTAAACTTTTTAAAAGCGGAAAACTCAAATTTTTAAGAGTTTCTCTCTTTTTAAATGCAAAACTTTTATAAAGAACTGCTTACAGAGCGATCAGATCTGCGCTAATTTTTAATAACTTTCTTACATATTTCAACTTCGAAAAGTATTGAATAAAAAATTGCTATTTATGTTTAGTGTTCCTGATTCAGGATATTATCCACTGACTACACTTATGATTCGAGATTTTGAAATTTAAAACGTTGATGATCAGACTGTATAATAAGCAAAATATTAAAAAAATACTTTTATAACTAGGCACTGATATGAAATGGTTTTAAAATTTATGCATTAAAATAAATAAACAATTTATCTTGCACAAAGCCTCACCATGGCACAGTGGTTATATCACTGAAAATGGAAGACGGCCGAAGTGTGAAGGTCCCGGGTTCGGGTTCCATCGCACATCCGTCGACCTAACCGTTCGGTGTTTCTCCGAAACTTAGGGTAAATGCGGGTTAGGACCCCTTACAAAGACCCCCACTGATGGTAACTCCCTTGTTTTGTCATTCGGACGAGGATTTACAAGTGGACTTCGAGCCAAGCACACAAATCCGATATACATGTTCACAACAGCAGCAGCTAGTCACTATAGTGCAAGCGGGTTGCACAGATGTGTGCTTCGAATGCATATACACAAGTTCATATACGCAATATGTATTCAGTTATCACGAGCAGGCACGTATTCAGAAAACATTTTGGGAGAGGGGGGGGGGAGTCCAAACCGTAAAAAAAGCAGTATTTTTCACAAAAAGACTATCATTATAGTGACGAAAATTAAAATTTCAGGGAGGGGGGGGAGTGTCCGAACTCCCAGGCCCCCCCCCCTCTTTCCCCTCTCCTCGTTAAATACGTCATATGAGTTTGCAGATAGTTTTGGGAATATGTGCGTAGATAGCTTTTTCTTTTATCTGACTATGGTTGTTAGTAAACTGAAATTGTATTTATTTAAAAGAAAGAAACGGGGTTTGAGGGGGTGGAATCCCCCTCACAGAGTAAATGTTAACTTAAAATATAGTGAATAAGAATTATAAAAAAATCTATACATCCCTGTTTAAGAATCTAAAATATGAATACATAATATTTAAATAAAATATTAATGCCATTGAAAATTTCACAAAGTTATGACAAAGACTGCCAATAATGACCAATACTAAAGCTGTTCCGATCACCAGAAGCCAAAACTACCACGTTTACTCACGTAATAGTCGCACTTTTTTGCCAATTTTTCATGTTGGTGGCATCCAGGTGCGACTAATATGCGGATAAAATCTACTATATAATATTGTAACTCTAAAGAGCTTTTTTTTCTGCTTCAAAACGGGGTGCGACTATTACGCGAGTAAACACGGTATTCTGCATCAAATGACGATAAACATTGTAAAGAGTTTTAAATCTCCCTGATTTAGCAGAGATTTTTTGCAGAATTCCCTGACTTTTCCAGACATAAAATTTCCCAAATCCCTGAATTCCAAGTCTCCCCTGAATATACAAAAAACTAGAAAATTCCCACTGTAAAATTACTTCAAATCAAAATCTAGCTGTTTATCTCATACAAATGAAATATTACTTTTAAAACTGAAGAAAATTATTATTGTTTTTGATAATGACATAATTTGTAGAAGAAAGAAAATCACAATGTTATGAAGCTAGAAATATTTCTTTGATAAAATATACTACTCGACATTAAAATTGCTGCAATGTGTGTAGCATTTCACCTTCTTGGTGTTGCTATTTTAATTACCAGTTGTGTATTAATAAAAAAAAACAGTTATATGCTATATACATATAAATTTCACACTTTTTAAAATATTGCTATGTGGTTTGATTTATTTATATGTTTACAAAATGGTAGTTAAAAGTGTTTCATTAACTTTGAAAAAAAGTGTATAACTATGCTTCTTTGATTCATTTTTACTAGGATTAAGAAATAATGGTATGCAATATGCAAAAAGAATTGCAAAGTGTGTACAAATTTAAAACTACATAACAAATATTACAAGGAAATTATAAATAATTTGTAGATACAATTCTTCTGTTCTTTTATACGTTAAAAGGTGAAATATATCATTTCTTTAATTTGGTTTACCTCATAAACTTGATTGAGATATATCCATTGATTTAAATTATTGACGGCACTTACGCGTTAGGAAACTTTAAGATACTCCTAGAAAATCAGAATTCTTATTGTAAGTATAGAAGATAGAAATTTATAAGTATGGGAAGAGTATATATTATATTTGATGTGAAATCCCCGAGAGCGCACATGCAGGGGCGTAGCCAGGGGGGGGATATCGGGATATATCCCCCCCCGAAATTTTTGGATTAGTGATGAAATTCCGTCTATTTATACACATATCAGTTCATATCCCCCCCAAAAAAAATTTCCTGGCTACGCGCCTGCACACATACACACTATAAACATCATAAATTGTTCGGTGTTAGACGACTATTCAAGTACAAACACTGAAAATAAACAATATATTTATCACAGTGCCAGGATGTTTAAGTTCAGCGATATTCTTTCACTTACTGGAGCACTGCAAACAAAATGATTGCGAACAAAAACACTCATTCCAAAATATTTAACATATCCATAACTATATAATAAGAAATGCTAACTACAGTTCTAGGACCAATTAGCAAGTGCAATGAATATAAACAAACACTATAATAAGGAAATAACTTATGAGAAACAGTTTATGAGTAGTACTTAACTTGCTACATGGAGTTGCTATTGTTCATTTCCCCCAAAACCAAGAACAATTGCGATACGTAGTTGTTGTGAACAAGTATATCGGATTTGTGTGGTTAGCTCGAAACCGCTTATAAATCCTCGTCAGAAGGACAACACAAACAAGGAAACCTCCCCGAAGCTCACTCACCAAACGTAACGAATTTAATCCAGTCATAAGTACACACTTAAAGAAACCTAATGTGTAAAAATTAGTTGCTATCTCCTAAATTAAAGCTAAAATTAATTAATAAAAAATGCGTATGAGCCGACAGAATAGAGCCTCTATCGCTACTTGGCGCTTTCTATTTTCTTTTATAAATGCTTTTACAAAAAGATGCTTATTTAATAAGCATTTTAAGTAAGCACAGGTCAGGATTCATCTATAGCAATGATTCACTGCGCGCAGAATATATGGTGGGAAAAAAATCAGGCCGGTAACAGGTTCCATTTTGGAGAGGGGGGGGGGATGGAGGAAATTAGCCAAATATATTTTTTAAACATAAAATCTATGCATGCATAGGAGGTTAAACGTAGCTTTTTAGAAGAAGCTTAGCTTTCTAGCGAAATAAGAATTGAAATAAACAATGGTATTAAAAAAATAATTTTTTAAATTGTAAGGTAATTTTTTTGGAGGGGAGGGGTTCACCCTATAATTCCCTCCCCCACCCCTTTGATTTGACCCTGAAAGAAATATATTATTAAGTTGTTTCATTAACACAATGTCAGAAAACTGTTGCACTTAATTTTTTCCGAATTCCTCAGTTTTATCGGGATGTTCAATATGTAATGGTTATAACAATCTATTGTTTTTACTTAAAATCGGCATTGTAGTGTAGGAATGTGTCACAGCATTTTGTGATTGAATCTCACTTTCTACTTGCTTCGATCCTCTATGTTCCAGGGTTCGTCTAGAAGGATTTCTAAATTAAAACCTTACTGATCAGCATAAAAATTTGATCGTCTTTTAACAACGAATCCTTTATAAAGACATTTACATCATTTACGAACGCCTGCGTTAATTTCTTAATGATTTCCTTTGACCGAGAGTTTTTCAGCAAAACAAATTTTGTAACTTTCCTGCTCACAATCTTATTCTTTTTTAAAAATCTGTACTGCCATCCTTTAGATGCGCGGAATTTCAGTCCTAATTCGAATGCCTTTTCTGAAGCCCAAGTTTGTAAATCACAATTATGTACATTTTTCTGTAATTTTCTTGCGTGTTAGAAGTGTTAAAACGTATATTTTTTAATTTGATTTAGTTTATATTTATAATCGCCATTCTTCTGAATTTACTTTTCCCACAGATATAACTGAGTTTTATTTGTAACAAATTTAAAATAATTTTGAACACTCTGTAAACTGCCGGATTTTGCCACTGCTGTATCCCGCTAGTATTTTACTGCAGTCTCCTTATCTTTTCAAGAAATAAATTGCTTATTTTGCAATGTCCTCACTGGACATGAAGTCAATGCTTTCGTTTTCTAAACTAGAAAATATAGGATCTTCAGGGGTATCGAGTAATAAGCATTGCTCATTTGCTACCAAATCTGTTGCATTTACTTTCTGATAATTTTGCAAGCTTTCAACAATTTGATTTTGCAGACTTTTTCTTCGTCTGTGCATGGAGACAATGTCATATTTTTCGAAGAAAATTCCGCGTAAAGCATAAAAACAACATTAAGTATATTTGCTCCATAGTATCATCATGTGGATAAAAAGAATAGAATTAAAATAAATGCCTCACTTATGTGTAAACTGAATTTGAAGCTTGCAATGTGTTAATACAAATAAAAAGAAATTACTTTCTTCAGGGACTTTCAGAACTAAAATAAAAATATTATAGGACTTCAGTTTAACTAGTAGAACACGAGATTAAGCTACTTAAAAACCCAGTACGTTGAAATATAACACGGTATAGCAAACACTGATTTATAAATATTTCGAGTACGTACTCGGGTGAGCGTTTCAACTTTTCGACCAATTATCCCTGTCGCCAAATACTAGCTAAAGGGTTACAATTGACGCGATTTTAACTAATTTTTAACTTTTAATTTCTCAAGTTCTATGAGGAGAGAGCAGCTAATTTTCACGCAGTACGTTCCTTTTAGTGTGTACTTGAGATTGTGTGAAATTCGTTCCATTTGGTGAGTGAGCTTTGGGGAGGTTTCCTTGAAAGTGGGGAGCCCTCCGTGGGGGTCTTTCGAAGGGGTCCTAATCCGTATTTACGCTAACTTCCGGAGAAACCCACGGAAAACTCTGAACGGTTAACGGTCGACGGACGCGCGATAGGACCCGAACACGGGACTTTCACACTTCGCCCGTCTACTATTTCCAGTGACAAAATTCACAGGTGATCTTTTTTCGTTTCTTTTTCTAGGTAAAAAGTCTCGAATTCACAATCAAGTTCCATAACTGTTCTATTTCCCATCATTCAACGCCAAGGACGGATTAAAAGGGAAGACGGAGGGGTAACTGCCCCCCCCCCAAAAAAAAAGAATTCAACCTTTTTGGAAAATTTTTCTACAAAAGAAACCATTTTCCCCCTCCCCTCAATGTTACATGCCACTTTTTACGAAAGAAGGCCGATATTGTTGCTTACAATGAGAGTAAATGCCATTTTAAATGTCCATTTTATGGAAATAAGAATTCTTACATTTTTTCATGTAACTCTTTTTATTCTTATGGTGGGGGTTTCCCTCCAGTTAAATATTACTGTATTAACAATTAATTAATAGTAGTCAATCTAATTAATTAGCTTATTGCTTTATATCTCGCTAATTACTTATTGATTTAACATTGTGTCAATTAATTAATCTAATTAATTACGCGGCGTCAACATTATCGACAAACACTAAAGTACTTAAAAATGTTCTAAGTTCAAACGAGCCGGGTTACGCCAAAATCCGTACATAACATCAAACACTCACCTGAACCTACGTATGCAGTTGTAACTAAATATACCGTTGCTTTTCTCCAGCTCCAGCTAACGACACGTAGTACAATGTCTTGCTGTTTTAATTGCGCCGGAGGCGAAATGAGCCTCAAGGTTGAGCAATGACGTTTCGTCTAGTACGCATCCGCGGGTGAAGATAAAACAGAAAAAAAACTGTTTTTTCTTACGAACAGACTTATTCTGTAAATAATACGAGTAATTTCTGTACGTTTTACAGACTTTTTTTTGCAGTGTGGCGACACACGTGAACATTAATTATGTTGGTCCAGAAGTTAAATGATTCATTTTTTAAACATTACAAAATATCAAAAGTACGAATTATCAAACATTTAATGATTTTATTATCTATCAGATTAATGAGAGAGCGCAGGATTTGTGTATCATTCTGTTTTGAGAAGTGTAATAATTATCAATATCATCTAATAATTATTTGTATTGTTAATTTAAAAAGTTAAAGCTCTATTAGTATATAAGTAATACTAATTATTATTTAGTTTATTTCAAATTTTGGGGTAAAAAACATATTTCTTGTGAATAGTATTTAGTTTATATGTAAGGAAAACACAGGAATAATCGGTGTGTACCTGTTCTTCGTACGGAAAAGATCAAATACATGGATCATCCGGATTAAATATGACTTAACCCTGTCCGGAGAATCAAAATATTCGGAGTTTCAAAAAGAACTTAAAAATTATCATATGAGTTCATATTAAACAGAAATCTTTCTAAAACATTTAATAATTCACTTAGTTGTTAAATATTGGAGCAGATAAATAAAACCAACAATTAATGTGAACTTATTATGCATTTTAAGGGAAGAATTTACATACGTATTTAATGAACAATATCTAAATACATATGTACTTACATAATACTGTACAGTTTATACATTATCACAATTTAATGCAGTTTAAGTAATCTAAAAAAATATTTTCATTTGTGAAAGAATTATAATTAAAGACAAAAAACCCGCGATTGAAAGAAATAGCACTCTCAAGTGCTAAAAAAGTGACTCGACGCGCTCGCGTAGACAAAAAACCAGTGATTGAAAGAAATCTCATGTGCTAAAAATCTAAATAAAAATTGCAAGCTTTGAAGTTGAATAAATTCCATGTGTTTAATTTTGTAAGCATAAAATCGAGGCATGAGCCGAACCATAAACAAAGACACATATAGTAAGAGCAAGCATGAAGCTGTTTTGGGCCTAATATGGAAACCTTTTATCTGGCTTATGGCAGGGGCGGCCCTAGGGCCGGACAAACTGGACCCCTGTCCGGGGCGGCAAATTTTAGGGGCGGCATTTTGGCTCGAATTTGAAATTAGCAAACGAATTGTTAAAAAATATTCCGAAGAATATCATTGTATATAACTTTACAAGCTGATGTACCCATCAGTCATTGATGGGTTTTTTAACTAACTGCGCGAAATTTCGTTTGCATTGTAGGAGAAGAAAAAATGGAATTAGCAAACTGGCAGAAATATAGAAAGCAAAGTTATAACTCTTCTGTATTGTTTAAAGATTACAGGTTAGAGAGCAACAAATTACTGAGGCAAACTGTCAATAGAGAAAATATTTTACATTCAAAATTAACGTTTTCTTTTAGTGGATAAGCTTCCTACATCACAATTTCATTTAAAGGTGCAAAAGAAGATGCTAGTAATGAATATTAAACTGAGAAGAGAATACCTGGAAAATGCTTTGTAACAGCAAGTAGCGTATATTTAACACTGCAACATCTGATTGAATTATATTTTGATGATTTTTGATGATTTTACTTGATGCTCGGAGAACTTTATTAAAGTTTACGTCATACCTCAAAAATAATTCAAATTTCTAGCAAATTAAAAACCTGTAATTTTAATTTACTAACCGCCTACTTTTTAACAAAATTTCATTTCATTTCCTTTTGTCTGACCACTAGTTGTTTTCACGAAGTGGTCACACAAAATTTTCTCAAAATAATATATATATGTATATATATATAATTAAGAAGAATTCAAACAACGTTATTTAACTCAATCTCCTCGTCAGTAACTGAATTTTGTTCTATTAACTTTAGAAATTTTAATATTATGCCTGAAAATTTTTGCACGATTTTCTGAAAATTAAAAATATAATAATAATTTTAAAAAAGAAATCGGTGTTATTTGTTTAAGTCGAACAGCCACCTATTGTATTACCTCCAGACGCCTTTAAGTGACCCCCATCTCTCCCCGCCCCCTAAAAAAAGAAAAAATGCAATGCAACTTTTACAAACCCTTTCAATTTATTCAAATCTTTTAAAAATTTCGATAATGCTTTGTTACCTATCACATGACCTAATTTCATTCTGTTCTCTTAATCCGTTTTTGATGGATGCCAGAACAAACTTTTTAAGCGATTTTTACAAAATCTAAATCAAAGTCTATGAATTATTTAAAACAATTTTAGTATCTATTGTTTCAATTAACTTACCATTCAATATAATTCCAGTTTCATTCTATTCCATTGAGCCATTTTTTAACAAAGGGCGAACATACATTTACACACAGTTTTCAAACAACAGTTTTAAATCTCAAAACTTTTAAACGAATTAGAAATATTTTAGCACCTGCAGTTTAAATTAAGTTGCCTCTTTTGGTGTGGCTATAAAATTAATTTCATTCGCTTCAGTTGTTTATATGTGATGTGCAGACAAATATTTACTCATTTTGCATAGATTTTCACAAGGTTTCCAGTTGGATTCAAATTACACTTTGTTAATGAAGTTCAACAATCCAAATACTATCCCATATTTCTAGATTGCATTCCTGATGCCAAAAAAATCGTACAAATCGCATTCTTGGTAAGGTATAAAGTTATTGACAAATCTAATTCCAATGAGGCTACCGTTAAAATTGATGAAAGAATTTTAAGTTTTTGTTTGTGATTTGGCTTCAGGATTATTTAATTCTCTCAAACAGTTCATGTTCCTACGTTCTATTATTATTTGGTATAAAATCTTCAATTCCGTGAATCCATTAACCCTACAGTGCATACTGTAGCCAATTGGCTACACTCTCATTTATTTTTTATTTTTTTGTAATAAAAAGAAAATGTTGTAGTTTTTGTTTAAAATATGCATTTAAAATAAATGTAAGATCTTATGGAAATAAATTTTAGTTTTTAAAATGTATGCCAACATTATTTTTTGAGAAATCAAGCATGGATTTATAACAAGTGCATCCAGTTCACTGAACAAACTTTAGCTGAATATTTAATTGCTTCTAATTTTTATTGCTAAATGAAAATAAACACAAAACTATTAAAACATGGTAATATTGGACTAAATAAAGTAAAATTGGGCTATATTACTTTCTTCGGTTTTACGAGAGCTGTAGGGTGGAGCTTCGTATCTGAATATTTTTTATGATTTTTCTGGGAAATTACATGCTGAATTTTTTAGCAAATATTTTTCCTAGCATAAGTAAATCTAGATGAAGTTGCGATTTTATTTTCAGCTCATTTTAAAAAATCACGCATTGTAGGGTTAATAAAGCTATTGCAGTCAAAAGACAACGATTTACCACCTGCTCTAGAACTCTTATGAAACTGTAAAGATTTTTTTTCAAAGGAGCTTCGATTGGATGTGATTTTAAATGAAATGTTCTGTTATGCAAGAGAACTGACCGACGAGATAGTATTCTGGCTAACACTGAGTTTACGAAGAAACGTAACATATTAATTTTGATTGCGAAGCACGAGATGATCTGCCGAAGGATCCTAAATTAAAATTCAAGATAGTTTTATTTTTTACAGTAAATAAAGCGATTGCCTTAGAATGCAGATTTAATTTAATAAGTACCCAATGTAATTATTTTAAATTTTTGCACGGCATATATGAGTTAAAAGATACTCCTAAAAAGTGCTAATTAAACATTGTAACACAGTGTAACAGTATTAACACTGTGTAAAGTGTAAACAATTACAGTTAATGCTGACCGATGGAGAATCAGGGAATATAAACGCTCTTGATCTGGTAAATGAACTAGTGTCAGTTAATGCCTTATTAGGCAAAAAAGAAAGCCCAATTGAAATTTTTAAGCTAATATCAACTCTAGATTTTACACGCACTTCTGCTTTGAGAATTTTGCTTTCTTTGCCGACAATTGTGGCAAGTGCAGAGAAGAGTTTCTCAAAATTAAAGTTAACTAAAAATTTCTTTTGTTCCACAACTCTTCCAGATACGTTAAATAATTTAACTACATTGGCTATCGAACATGAATTAGTTGAAAAATTGATTTAAGAGAAAAAGTCAGGAATTTTGCGAAATTAAAAGACAGAAAAAGAACTCTTGATTTTTCTCTCTTTCTTTTGGTTTTTAGCTTAATGTGTGGTTTTTAATAAATATGGTTCTTTCTTATGCTGTGTTATGTTTAAAGAGCTATTCCAGTTTTATAGGCATGAAAACAGAATCTGTAAACAATTTATTTCTTTTAATAGCAATTTTACTGTGGGAGGGGGGGGGGCGGCATTTTATATTTTTGTCCGGGGCGGCAAAACTGTTAGGGCCGGCCCTGCTTATGGCAACAATTAGGCGACAAAATAGAGGCTGAGAAAAACTGATTTAAATATTTGCACCAGTCGGCACTGGAAATGAAATGGATTATCTTATTAATATACCCTTTAACACCCCCCCCGTGTTTGTGTTCTGTCAAGCCTAAATGAGGGGCATCTACTTATAAGGGGGGGGGGCTTGGGCGGAGGACTTTTTAAGGGACTCTAACGCATATTCACGTAACATCTGGAGAAAATCGCCCAAAACTCTAGACCTAAACACTACATCGACAGACACGCGATGAGAAAGAATTCCGAATCTGCACACTAAGACGCTTCCCAGAGCTCAACTTTTTATAAATTCGCCCATTCGTCGGCATGATTGAATAGAAAAGAAAGACTAGAACTACTATAAATTCACATTTCAATGTATCCACTGCTTTTTTTATTAATGCTTTCTACTGGGATCAAATTCCATCATTCTGTTATTCATTTTAACGAGAACTACACTCTCGTACAAAAACTGCCCAACAGATGTAGGTTTAAATGACATTAAATTATGTAAAGTATCGGTATCGGTTAAGTATCGGTATCGGCCGATACCATAACTTAAAAGTATCGGTATCGGCTATTTCTGAAAATGAATTTATAGGTAAAGTATCGGTATCGGTCATCTGCGAAAATGTGGTATCGGTCGATCCCTAAAAATCATTCTTCAAGTCTGACCGTGGCTGCGTAACATTCATGTTTGTAGTCAGAAGAGCAGAGAACAGATTCTCACTTCTGACAACATTTCACCTGTCTAAGAAAACCTTCAAATACTCAATAACAATTTCAAAGAAATATAATCAAAATCGTAAGCAGTCACTTTGCATTGTTTCTTTAAATCATGTATATGGATCAAGGAAGTCACGAATAATTGAGTCACAAAATAATTATTCAAATTTCTACCCCTGATATTCTCAGTACAAAAAACTTTATGACTAGAAACAGTATTTTCTTTGTACATAATATTTATTTATTTTAACTACCGCGTGCAAAATTAACAAAAGGCGAAAAATTCGGAGCCTAAAAATAAAGTTTTTTAATTTGCAGAAAGTCCCTTAAAGTCGCGCTAAAAAGGATCCCCAATATCTCCAGAAATTCCCGCAGCTGTATGAAATTGATGAAAATTTATATTTAGGGTAGTTTGAAGGTTTTCTTTCGTTTAATAAAGTCAAAATAGAGTGTTGCCATTGAGAAAGACGATGCAGATTCAGAATTAAATGTGAAGTGGACCCCTTAAGCAGATTAAATTAATAAATTAATGTATACCTTATTTGCAAGCTAATGACACATATATATAACTTTTCTGTACGGCGAAGGACGACCAAATAAAGTGGTCGTTTTTTTCCGCAGCTGTACAGTACATACCAAAAGTAGAACTTTGAAACTAGTTGTATTAAATTTTATTAGTTAAAATTTTAAGATGTGATCTTAAATATTAGATTAAGTGATGTGATAGGGAATATGCATTCAAAAACCTATCTGTTCACGAGATAAACAGGAAAGTTTCTACTGCAAACTCATTTGAATGTTACTCTCCCAAATTTTGACAGACCAATTTCAAATTGATATATTATAATTTTATAAGATTGTAAAGGTATCTTAGGGAGTAAAGATAATTCCTATACTGTCAATCTTATTCAAAGTCTACTACAGTATGCTTTCTTTTTCTTTCAAAAAATGTGTTATTTTGAGATTAAATGACAAACATTTCCGTCTTAAATTGAATTTCTAGAAAATTAAAATATATGAATTTTAAAATTATTTATTTAAACCCTCTTTAATATGATTTGAGAGAAATTTTGAAATCAAACATTGAAACAAAAAAAAAGAAAAATTTATGAACATAAATGCAGAAAGGGAAATAAAAAATTTCGTGTAATATCTGAAATTGTTTAAAAATAGAATATTTGTACGATATTTTTTAGTGTTGCTAAGACTGTTTTCAAGTTTATTTTAAACAGATCCGACCTTTATAAACAACTGAATTAAAGACATTCTTAGAATATTCTTATCTCTTTATTCCTTATAAAAATAATCAAATTTATATTTTCAAGAGTAAAGCATCGGTTTTGTTTAGCAGGTGATGTCAAATATCGAATATTTTTAAAACGGACCATGCATAAATAGAATTTGGAAAAATAATTTTTTTTGTATTACCGTACATTTCATAATACGTAATACTATATTTATTTAGTGGATATTTCAGATATGATTGTATTTCTGAGACAAAATTATTTTGTTAAACCCGACAAAATTGTAACTAAGATCTTGAAACATTCTTATGTAATCAAAGAACAGTTGAAAAATACAATGTATCACTGTTAAAGTTACGGGAGAAAAAAGATCGTTAAGGAAAAATAAACAGTGGAGTATTTACAGAGTTAACTGTTTCACTATCGGAAGGTGTAAAATAGCACTACTTTTCCCAAAGTTCCATTCCCTTTATAATAGGAGGGAATGTTCCCTGCTGAATTTTAAGTAGGTAGGCGAATGGTAGTATTTTCTTGTATTTGACACGCAAGCTCTTTTTAAAACAAAAGGTTTCAAAGTTTGCTTTAGGTATCTTTGCTATATTTTAAATTCAAAGTACATTTGGGTAGGAGAATGTCACTCTGAAGAGCATTTCCATTTTCAATCTAAGTTTTTCCCCCTTTATTCACGAATATCACATTCTACATGATAAACTGTGCTACATTAACAATGCAAATTATTTGAAGGCTTTTTTCCCCCCGTTCAAAAAATAGCGAAATCCAGGAATGAAGGGGGATTCACTACTGTATAGGTAAAGGGGAAGAAAGTAAATTTACACATGGCGTTCCCCTTTTTTTCTGTGCACACACTTAAATAAAATGCTCAAGGGATAATCCTCTAACCTCGGTTTGAGTTTATGTTACTTGTTTCGATTAAAATAGAACACTAGATGAATCCATAATAGAATAGTTTATTTTTAAGAATTCTATTTCCAGTAAAATATGCTCACACTTTTTGTTAAGATTTGATAAAAATCCATAATTTTAATCGAAAAAACTCTATATTTCGAAATTTCATGCACTACTTCTTCATAATTTTTGCATAGCTACAAAAATCTGTTGGAGATAATGGTAAACAATACCGATTGGATAGTTATGCTTACTAAACATAATTTACAGCATTATGAATTGTATACAAATTTCAATTTTATAACTATTTATTAGAATTTTTTATTGAATCAAATATCACCAAATTTATTTAGAATACTTTATACATTTGTCAGGAATTACTCTTTATTATGTGTTAAGGCTATTTGTAATACTTAAAACGGAACATGTATTTGAGTGTGTTTATCGTAAAAGAAATCTACTGATATGTAGCTGCATTAATTTGCACACGTTCAAAAGGATATAAACGATGTACTCAAATAAATGAATACTTATTGCATAGCTATGTATTTGGAGCATTTACCACGTGGTTTTAGCGATGCAAAATGTATTTTAGTGAGCCTAACTTTAACTAGCGCAAAACTTTTCTCTGGGCAATCTGTGAAGACTAAAAAAGATTACAAAACACATAATAAATATGTTTTGGAAAAATTTAATGTTAATAGTAGTAAAAAATGTATATTATTTCCACATTATACCTCATAATTTCCATATTTAGTGGGTTGATCGGAAATGTATATACAGGGTGGCTATAATTAAACTGCAAGTGTTCAAGGGGTGCTGGAGAGAAAACTACGAGGAATATTCCAGTGAAACTTGGTATCCACACGTTTCAGAACATGCGCAAGTCAAATATGCAATTAAAAAAATCGCCATTTTCACCCGATAGATGGCGCTAGATCATGTTTCAATGCTTATGGAAGTCATAGATGAAAATTTTAAGCCCATCGAACAGTGTAAAAACAAGACCTGAGTAATTGTCAATCATGGCTCTGAATAAGAAGGAACGTGCATTGTTAGGGAAGATATTCTATCAGAATGGTACCAATTATTCGGCTACTCTGAAAGAATACCGGCGTATGAAACGTTAAGAAGAGGTCCAAGAGGTGTCAATGAGAATAAATAATGGTTTAATTGTTTTCCAAAGCGTCGTTATGAATTGTTTAATTCGTGACCTTAATTTACGTTAATTTTTGATTACATGTTACTGTAAAAATTTAATTACTGAAGCGAATTGTATGGAATTTTGATAAACTGTAAATGATGTTTTATATTGTTTATATGCCTCTTAGAATGTCACTATACTCTGTCTATCGGTTTTGGAAGTTGTATATGCCACCGGGGACCTTTAAAATACGGTACAGCGCCATCTATCGAGTGAAAATGACGATTTTTTATTTTTGCATATTTGACTTGGGCATGTTTTGAAACGTGTAGATACCAAATTTCACTGGAATATTCTCGGTAGTTTTCTCTCCAGCACTCCTTGAACACTTGCAGTTTAATTATGGCCGCCCTGTATTTTTGTCCGTACAATATTAGTTATTCTATCGCAATTGACTTTGATAATTGTTTTTACCTACGAAGATATTCCTGATTCCTGGTATTTTCCGTTTAGAATCAATTCAGACTTTTGGGGAAAGCGTCTGTCTGACATATAATGGAGTAGATGTTACTGTTATTGGAATTAGTGAAATTACACCATGCATGATAATAAGCAAATGAAATAAAAAATTCCACCTGAGATAAAAATAATGAAAACTTAATGCTAAGTCCTAATATATCAATTTAAAATTCAAGAATGTAGCTCTTACACTATTTAAAAAATAGCATGACTATTTCTAAATGCTCTTTTTCGTTTGGTAGTGCCGATATACGTGATATAATTGTAAAATTTTCTAAAAAAATGTTAAAAGCATAAATATAATGTTTACCTACTATATTTTTATTTAATCAAACTTCTTTTTTAATGTTTTTTCAAAATTATCCCAGGATTTATGTTCAAATCATATTTTAGCATGCGCACATCAAACCTTCGAAAAATAGACTACAATCCACACAGATATTTTCACGCAAGATGTTTGGCAGTAACGTAAGAAGCGCGAATTTTTCGAACAAATTCATTGATTAAAACTGTAACTCGATTGTGCAATTTAAGTTCATACCTTGTGAGTTGTGCATTCTACTAATTGCTGTTAATTAATAGAATACACAACTAACATTTAATATTTGTTTAAATATTTGTTGTAGTTTTAAATTTTTGTATGTGCATAGAAGGTCCCTTATTTCCCATAAAATTTGCCCAGTATTTGTGAGAAGTATAATGTTTAAGTGTATGCAAACGCAAATAATATATATTATTTAGAAAAATAATATATGTTTCCCAGATGGAAGTAGCAAAGCCGCGAATATTGATTGGAAAAGAAAAACTGCTATGTTCACTTTTCTTTAAACATTGTGGACATATATCGACACTTTCTCATAGTATAAGACAAGTCTTCAGGTAGAAATAAGACAGCATTGACAACACATACTTTAGGTAAAATGTCATGATAATCCCATAACTATAAGAGGGATTTTTTTTACAAAATTATATATATATATACTCATCTGTTCGAGCGTCGTCAGGCGGAGACCCCCCCCCCCCTGAACCCCCCCAAATTTTTTAGTTTCATTATTGCCATATTAAAACGATATTAAATGACTATTTTTCTTTTTCTTTTATTCTTCCTTTACATTTATTTCATCGACTGGAAGTAGGAGGGTTTCCTGATCTTTCCTTGCAATTACAAACTTGTGCCGATGATATCTAATGTAACTTATATATTATTTAGTATCTATCTTAGAACACCAAAAATTTTGCTTTTCGTTATTTGATATTGTTGAGAGAGTTTTAGGCGAGAAGTGTTTCTGTATTTCGCCTGGTAATTCTATTGCCAAGTCATCCAGAGTGGATAAGAATCCCAGCCTGTTAGGCTTATGTTTAAAATTATTCTTTTTTTCCACTTTCACATTCGCTAGCCCAGTGACACCTTTTACAAGTTATTCTTGATGCATCCTCAATTGAGTCCATGTTTTATGGTCCCATGTTTCGTATTTATCGTTATTCAACGTTTCAATCCGCCAAGTTCCAGTCGGAATTTTGAGGATGAATGTTGCAGCCTTCAAACGAACGTTGAAAATCAGCAAATAAATAAATTAATCCATCTGGTGTCCATAACATTTTAGAAATGTTAGCAAAGTTATGACACAAACATAGTAAGCTTAGGATTTTAATATAACATTTACTTAATTAGAACGAAAGAAACAGGAACATCGCATAACAAGGTAATATCAAGAAGGAAAAAAAGTAAAAGAGAAGTAAAAAGAATGCGTGGATATCAGGCATTTACAATCAATCAGATCAATATAATCGTGCGCCTTAACCCTTCAATGCATGGCGATGCATATATGAATCATACCAACTTTTACCGAATTTTGCTTTAAAAAATTCACAAAACAGGCGGTTTTCTGGGCTGATTTTTATCTTCATACATCCACATTGATATGTAACTGTCATTTTCCCCAGTAGATGGCAGTATTTAGCAGCACTTGTTATTGAATTAGCGCCAAATGTTTAAATCTTATTTCTGTATTTTCAATGATCTTCTCAAGTGGTTGCTGTTCTTCAATTCGACTTTAGAGACCTGTAAAATTTACTATATATAGCTCAAGGTATTTATTTTTCATTTCTATGTTTAGATTTAACCAAAGGAATATTTTTATGTTAAAAATTTCAATTTTTTTGTTTGATTCAAATATGCATCAACATGCATTTATGAATAGGCTTCACTGCAGAGAGCAGTTTGGTGCATTTATGAATCAGTTTAAAATTTGGGCAGAATTTATAATTATAAGATCTCATAATACCTTTTATTTCAAGCTAATTTTTAAATCACACATACCCATTCATTATTTACATGCATTGTTGTTTATTAGATACATAAAGTATTATGTAATGTATACTGTTTGTATGAAAAATTCCTAAATTATTTTTTTATAATCATGTTAATTCAGCAGGTAATTAATTGCTTTTACGAGTAAAGAATTGGCTAATAAATACTATTTTACTGTTTTTTATTTTATTATAATCATCAGTATCTAATAATAAATCAAATGTATAGAGAAACATATCATTTCAAAAGTATTTAATCCCATATAGCATTTTTTTATTATTATTGCGCTATTGCTAACAAAGAAATATATATATATATATATATATATATATATATATATTACTTTTCAAAATTCCTTTATTTACAATTTGTAATATTTATAACTATGCTAAGTACTATTTTCCTGTTTCTTTAATTCTATTATAATCATCATTGTCTAATAATAAATAAAATGTATGGAGAAAGATAGCATTTCAAAAGTATTAAATCCTATTTAGCATTTTTTTAATTATTGTTGTGCTATTGCTAACAAAGTAAAATATTTTTTTTATGTGAAGTTTTTGTCGACCCAAAACATTTTTACCTACCAAAACCCTATTATCGATCCAAAAAACATGGAACTTTAAACAGCAGTGATAAGTGGCTTAAGATCGATTTCAGCAGGCCAACATAAGCAAGTTGTCACTAGTTTTGAGCAGAGGTATACCATATGGTGGATGTCATGTTTATCACATATGGGTTTAAACATATGGGAGGCGTAGATTTGCTTGATAGTCATATAGGGAGATATAAAATAACTCTGAGATCAAGAAAGTGGTACATGAGACTGTTTTATCACTTCTTAGACCTTGCTGTCATAAATTCGTGGCTGCTATATAAAAGAGTTTCAGAACAAAATGGAGCAGACCCCAATGATTTGTTAAAACTAGCCTTTCGATGTGAGCTTGCAATCGGACTATGTCGAATGGATGAAAGTTCTGTTGTGAAGCGGGGAAGACCCAGTAGCCTTTAACAGAAGAATGAATACAATGAGAAAAGGCAAAGAGGTCCTGCAGCGTATATTCCTACAACATGTGTTCCACAGGACAAAACTGAACATATGTCAGTATGGAATAAAAACCGCACTCGCTGTAAAGAGCCAACTTGCAAGTTTCAAACATTTATTGCATGCAAAAAATGTGCTGTAGCATTATGTCTAAACAAGGACAGAAATTGTTTTAAAATTTTTCATTCAACATATATTTGATAGTAATGAATGTATATCAAGTACAAAGTATTTGTCATGTCATTTTTTCTGTTTTTATTTATTCTGTTATTGTAATTTTTTCTGTTAACAATTTTACTAATTAAATTTAATTAAAAATTTCAATTAAAATCAATATCTTTTGAAAACAATAATTAATTAAGTGTTTTATGCAAATTTTATCAATTATGTGATAGTAAATAAATTTTTATTGTGACTCGCATTTTAGCGCTAAATGCATGACGATTCATATATGCATCAAACCTAAAATTTCAAAAAATAATCAATAAAAATAGTTAAATATTTTTTTACATGTATTTAAGCCATGATATTGAAGAAAAAAAAGTTTGGTAAAAATATAAAAAATCATGCATTGAAGGGTTAAAATCCAGTTTTGGAACATTGAAATCCCTTATAATTGATGGATTTCGTGTTGCTCTTGGGCTTTCAAAATTCTACGAGCTGCCAACTCTTTCAACGTCTGTGTTCTCTTTCGGACAGCATAGACAAATATGTGTTCTCTTTCTGACAGCATAGAAAAAATAATGTTTTCCGGTTGGGCGAAGAACCCATTTTACTTTAAGTAGATACGCTTTAAATGGATAGTTCCATCCTTTCACGATAGAAATGTCTTTATCATAAACCAAAATGGGCAATAGACTTTGACAAAATAGTATATTAATGCTATGAGATGCGACTAAGGATTTGGCCAGCAACTTCATTAGAACAAAATTCGGTTAGCCGCTGTTACCACCTCGAATGGGGCAACTTACCGGGATTTCTACAGACGACATTTTCACACCCTTTCCCTGTAGTAACAGCCAGACTTAATTTCAAGAGAAATTTCTGATAAGGACTCACATTTTAAGAAGAATTCTCTGATATCCCTGACTGGATAGAAAAAATACTTAACAACTTGTAGTTGCTCACAATTCTTCAGCTTTTTTTCCGATTGTACCTGGAAAACCGCTTAGTCCAACAGTAGGCCAATCTAAATGTTCTATTAAGTGCCTCAGCGGCAGCTCATTTGCGTGGAGCAGGCAAATTATGCATTGCAGTGGCTTCCGAAGCTCTCTTTCCATCAGCTTGGTGACACCATCTTTATCTAATTGTTTGAAGAATTCTTTCTCTGGAAAGAATTGGAATTCAGGAACGAATCCAAGCAAATTTCTGCAGTTATGGCAGATAAGAGTTAAATCTGTAATCTATCTGCCATAATTCTAGAAATTTTAAATTTCGCTGACTGTGGGCTCCTTAGAATTTTTTTAAAGTTGTTCTGCTCATAAAAAACCGCATTATTTCTTCGTATGTGGATAACATATTGATACACAAATGCTTTAGTTTATCAAAAATTGGATCTTCAACATCACTCCTCGTTTTCATGTTCAAATTCGTGCTGAAATGCAAAATCCAAGAAGAGTTAACACACTCTGTTACCATATAAATAAATTCACTTTTAGCAAAAGTATTTTAAGGTCTAGAAATAAAATTCACAAACATACAAAATGAGTTGCGACACAATCTGAAGACGATCATTTCTTAAAGCATTGCGAGGAAAAAATATTATCATCAGTGCCATCCGGTTCTCATTAAAAAGTGAATTGTCCTTCCACTTGTTCTTATTTGTTCTTCGTAGTGAGAACAAATATAACATATAAATATACTATATGAATGAAAATTTCCAATATACTTTAAAACTTTATATTTAATTATAGTTGGCTGTAAGTTAACATTGAAACGCCTTTTCTTTAAGCAATTTTTTCCTTAAAAATGATTTATTTTTCTTTTTTGTACTTTGTTGTTGGCTGTTTGGGCCTTCAAGATATTTTCTGACAATTCTAAAATTTTGTACAGTCACTGAATAATATTTATACTAACAGTCTTTTGCTATTGATATTAGAAATCATATTTTTTATATATTTTATAAATAATACTAAAATATTCATTTTTTTCGAATTTTTGTGAAATTTTGATGCAATAGTGGACCCTTAAGATATATTTTTTAAATTTCAAATTCGATATTTTTCTTATTCAGTACAAAGCAAATCTTTTGGTTACTATTGGATTTTGAAATTAAAAAAAAAAAGATTCTTTTTCACTTCATCCTAATATGTATATCCTTTAAAAGGATGAGATTAACACGTCATAGAAAGGATTCGTTCAAAAATACCAAACGTCCAAATTTTCTAGAAGATGCTGAATTTGCTTGGCGATAACGCATATTGAACATATGCAGATCCGGGCAATGTGAAAGAACTGTTGCCACACTTTCGAAGTAAACATACTACTAAAAGAAATACTAGCTAAAGACGCTTTAAAAATTTAAGTCATGAAATTAAAAGTATCGGTATCATCTACAGAGATATTGCCAACCAAAAAGGTATACATTTTTCAAATATTGCAACATGTCACTTCTCTGCCAACAGTACAAAACACGTACGGCTTCTTTGATTTGCAAGATCTGTTACCATAAATGGAAGGAAAATAAAATACGAAATAGCTACAAAGTATTAAAATACCTGAACTTTTATTGCGTTAATAGTAAATTTTATTTTAATGCTAACATAAATTTCTTTCATGTTTAGGTATTATCATTTTTCCAGTCTTAATAATTCTTGAAATATCATTATCTTTTTGCTAAATCTTTTAATTTAGCAACTTACTTTAGCAACTCTGTACACCAACACTGGTGTAATTTTAATAAACAACTTATTGAAAAATATCCCTACCAAAAAATTCGCTGAGGGATGTTGGTTTCATTCAGAAAATTATCTTCCCACTATTATACGGGTAATTCAATTTTTATCTCCATGATCGCAACGGTTTAAAAAATAAGACATTGGAGAACGGTCGATAGGACAGTACGTAATTAATGTAAATATATATTTTTTTTCTTTTTTGGAGTGTCTGATTCTCTAAACAGTTCCAAAAGCAAACTACTCCGAAGTTTTAAAACGAAAGAGAATTTAATTCTTTTCAAGTTTAGATTAGCTATTGTCGTGCAAAGGTTGACTCACGAGTGAAACAATTTATTAGTTTTGAAAAGTCTGATAAGCTTTAGTTGTGTGCTAGAATACTTCTTAAATATTTTTGATACAGCAGGATGAGTATTTTCTAATATTTTTAAAATCGAAGTACATGCAAACCTGCTTAACGGAATAGCCAATTTGCCACGAAACATTATTCTAATAAGATTCATATTTCATTACCTGGGATCACATGGACTAATAATTACGGTTTCGAGCATTAAAAATTCATTACATCAAGCACGATATTCCTTTAACCGATATTCTATTAAGCTGGTTCGACTGAATTTATATTGCGCAGCTAAAGTATAAATGTAGTTCTCAGGGGCTAGTTTTGAGAAATCATACTATTTGCTATTATACTTCAATCGCTTATTTGAGAAGCCTCTTAATTCATCTGATACCAGTTTGAGAAAAAAATGAAAAAAGGTTTTAGAATCACAGGGTTTCTCAGTACAACTTCATGTGCCTCTTCAGAAACATATCAGCGGCCGGAAATCAAAGGATCTTCATCTAAGCATCCATCTGCCTACAGGTTTTTTATGCAAACTCATTTTCGTCAAAATAGTGTTTTATGGGATATTCTCAAATAAGCGGTTCACTTGCTAAATAAGTTACAGGGAATGAAAGTACGGAGATGTGAGGAGACGAACTTCACGTGGTTAATTACACTAATGAAATAATGCGAAAAACAATGTTATTTCAGACAAAAAACATTTCCAGTGGTTGATATTGGTCATGACGTCAAAAACTTATTTACATCGTTATGCACTGATCGATTCACTAAAGCTCATGAATTGAGGAATATATCGGGTATAAAGCGATTTATCGGTTTCATGACGAAAATGATTTTTGAATATTTTTCAGCGTTAAAAATCCTACTTTAAAATGATTTGCAATTCAAACCGTGAATTCCGAAAATGGATTAGATTTAGAATAAAACATGATTCTTTAATTTAACACTCAGAATTTGTAATATTAATTCCATTAGATATATATAACAAATTTTTTAAAATCCTTTTAAAAAACTTATAAATAACTCAATCTAATTCATGTAAATAGCAAGATTTCACAATATTTCACTGAATATACAAATCCATATAAAATTATATAAAAAAATCGTATACCATGTAAATTTCAAAAACACATACTTACGTTTAGTTTTTACAAGTGTAAAGGAAAATATACAGCTGAATAAATTTCATTAACATTTCAAATGTACCCCAGTTTAACATGAGTCTCCCGAGATGCACCTCAGAAAATACGATTAATTAAACTACTTTATGAAACTGGATTCTAAACGTAATACATAATTCGTATGAGATATGAGTTTCGTCACATATGCGCTTGACATAGGAAGAGAATTTTCTAACTTTTAACATATTATAAATTATGCAAGTGTTATTAAAGTATACCACAGGCTCAAAATGAATGCACACCTTTTCGTTCTAAATGGGGAAAGCAAAGCTTTGAAACATTTATTAATCTTTTAATCCAATTTTGGTTAAATAATTTACGACTTATTATTCCATAGATTACTTATTCGTAGTTGTCAATTTTTGTGATGTATATTACGTAACACAGTTGCATGAAAGTTTAACCGCACAAAACCTCTGTTTCATTTGTATTATATTTAAAAGTATATGCTAATTTCTTAAATTTTCTTACATTTAATGTTTTATATGCTCAAAAAATATACCTTATAATAAAAATATCCTTTATATCGTAGATATATCTTTTGTACCCCATACCATTGGTTGAATGTTAAAAAAACTTCTTATTTTGACCTATACTTAGTTCAATAAGACATTATGATCTCTTCCCAGTTATAGAATATAGTAGTGTATTTTGAAAGCATTATTAGTTTTGAAAACTGTTTAATAGCTTACTTTTTAATATAAAATATAGTTCTTTATGAAAATCTAATTACGGTGCGAATTTTCCACATTGATTTAGGGATTTTTATTTTTATGTACACATGTGTCGAATATACTTGTAAATATATTTTATAAAGTTGCTATGCCTATTCCTAATATTTACTTTTACAAATATAGATTTAGGACATACGAAAAAATACTGTAACTTCATTTGAAAAGACCAGACAAATTCATAGTAAAAATAAATTGTAGAACTAGTCCACTCTCATGTAGAATTTTACTTCTTAGATGTAAAGCGAATTCCTCAGAAATTCACAATAATCTTACTGCAATAAACTATGTATGTTTATGTTGATAAAATAATATACAGTGTGTCCCAGAAAGGCACTAAGACCCTTTATTTCTTTATCTATTGGAGATAAATAATAAATGTCAAGTGAAAGCAAAAGACTTCCCTAAGAAAAAATCTGCTTCTTAATTTAAAAAAAAAGTTACACATTTTACGTGTTATACGACCCCCATACAAAAAGACAGTTAGCATAATGCGCCCCAAAACTATTGTGGTGTAGTAAAATAATTAAGGTGTCGTACAGAAATTACAAAAGAAAATAATTTATTTTACACTCAAACAGTACACATTTACATTCAAATTCGTGATCATCTAATGTCCCTGATGTTCAAATAATGTATAGCCCCTGACTATCAATGCTTAAACATATCTCTAATTTTGTATATCACCTCATTAGTGTATGGGGCATATTTTACTAATTGAGAATTTTCTTCTATACAAATTTAAAATGTATATTTTTTAAAAATTAACGAGAGGAAATTTCTGTTAGCGTATACTTTTTCCTTCCTTAGTTTGAACATTTTTTAAACTTACATTGTTTCCACTTATCTCTAATAATAATCTCTATAATTCTCTAATCTATAATTATCCCTATAGTGACTACCTTTTGGGGACACTTTATATATTAGTTTATATAAGTTATTAAGTAAGTACAGACGTTTGCGTACATTGTTAGAGTATTCTTTCAACTTTCATAAAAAATATTGTTAGGCATTTTATCTAAGACTGTTTCAGAAATTTGTTGGACAAATTGAAACAGCCTGTCTGAAGAAGCAATACAAAAGAAATCAAACAATAAATGAACGAGAAAAGCCTTCGCAATGACCCAATTAGTAAGACAGGAGAATGTCTGCTAAATTTATTGTGAAGTAAAGTATTCTTTTATAACTTAAGTTCAAGATATTAAATTATCTTCAGTAGCTCCCTTTTCGACAGAAACAACTACAATTGCAAAGACCCGCGTATTTTATCAAACGATAAAGGGCTTAGTGGTAGCTTTAGCATTTAGGACTTTAGGGTGTTTTTCTTTAAAAAACTAAACAATTCTTTAAATTGAACCAAAGTATTTTTCAAGCAATACTCCTTTCGTCGTAGTGTTATGTATATTTAAAAAAGTAATCACAATTTTTACAGTAAGGTCACACAGGAGTTTTATGGATCAAAAAATAATATTTAATTTTTTTCTGAAGAATGTAGAATTCAATAAGGCGTGGAGTAAGCTGAAATAACGTAGGAATTATTTAAACAATAATTTATCTAAATATGAATTATTGTTTATTTTATTTAAATTTTTGAGTGACCAGGAATTACTCAGAACTCGGGCAATTATGAGTCACATTAGGGTCAACCTTTTTTTTTATTTACAATAATGCATGTCAAAATTAAATAAATATTTTGAATTATCATCATTTAGCGCACAAAAGGATTTTTTAATTATCTAATGCATTGTATTCAAGAATAAATTCCTTAATTTAACTGCTATAATTTTATTTTTACGAGCCTGTTAGAATTTACTTTTTCTGAAAGCGCACAATTCCGGATAGAATTTTTTATAGTACTTGTATGATGTGTTTATCCTGTTACTATCAACAACAAAGGAATTATTTCTGTTTAATTTAATATATACTTCCTTTTCTTTAACTTTCTTTCATATCTTATGCAGACAATAAGGAAATAACTCCAACTTTCAAGGCTGAACTTTTTATATAAATTTTATTTGAAAAACATGCTTTGTTTCTATTAACAAAACAACCAGACGTACTAAATGAAGAGGAATAAGTTTTAATTGATATGCGTTTTGAATTGCTTATGCTACGATACTTCAGTAGAAAAATGAATTGATTTAAAGAGTCAAGACTTCTCTGAAAAAGTACGAATTCATCAAAATAAGTAATCCGTCAGACTGAAATCATTAAAAACACATTAACACTCCCCGTGATCGATATACATCTGCTAATAATCGGAAATAAATGCTTTATCTTCTGGAAGTGCGAAGTTTGTGATATTTATGCAAATTCAAGCACTCAGAACTGCAATGTTAAATATTTTTAAATGTGTGTACTTGTTTCTTAAAAATATAATTTTTGCAAATGAAATTTATAACAGCAACAACAAAACATCCTTTATTAACTTTAACATTAAAAAAATTCAAATAACTTTTAAAATATTTAGTTTTATTTAAATTAATGCACTAGGTAAAATATATCTGTGGTAATTTAATATAGAGAGAGTTCCATTTTCGAAACTGCAATCAAACATTTTAAAAATCTACTTATTTTTAGAGAGGATTATTTCTATCACTAAAAGAATGAACTAAATATCAATGGAATTATATTTTAAATCAAAACTGCATTAGTATAAAAGCTATTTTTGTAAATGGATGTATACTATAAATTTTCTTTATTCACTTTACATACAGCAAGGGAATATTTATTGTTATGTTTATATGTTTTATTTATCAAAGAAACAAAATCATTATTGATTTGTAAGCATTTTTGTGTACAAATATTCATTAAGTTTCTAAAATATTTTAAATGTGCGTGCAATGCATCAATAAATATAAATGTAAAATTAAATTTGATAGCATAAATGTAAAACTACCGCATAGAATCAAAATTTTACGTCTGTAGTATTCGCTTCTGGGTACTTTAAAAAGTAATAAAATTGATATTTAAAAAAATATATTTACAGGTCGAAAAAGAAAACAGAAAATGAAAACGAGTCTTAATTTGGTAGCATTTTTCTTTCTTTTACTTCTATTGAATCTAGTACATAAAAATGATTTTAGAAAAATATGCCACAGTATTTTAATGTTTATAGTTAAGTACCAGTTTTAGGAAATACATCTTATGTGCATTACAATATAATATTCAAAAACATTATTTTTTACTGATCCTGTTTCTGAAAAGTTATTTATATATCTACGATGTATTGATTTTTTTAAATTTTACTATCATTTTATTTAATTCAAAATTATTAATTTGTTTATCATCATCTAAGTTTTACAATCTATCGATTAATATTTCAACTGTTAATCGTCTTTTATATCAATACACATAATAATTAAACACATTTTCACATAATTTGCTTAGTAATATAGTATAGGTCGACAAAACATCTGATCATATTATATTTTTGTTGTAAAATGTAGAGTTGTTTTTTTTCTTAATGAGACAATATATTCCAGAAAGTACAAATCTAAAGGGTTTAAATAAAACTGCTGTACGTTATTCAAACAAACTAAGTATTTGTAACTAACATTTTATGAGTTTATAAGCATATAGATAGAGACACATGAAGAATATTAACCATATTATTCTAAATCTTACAAAAATATATAAAATGCCAAGAGTGCTGCAGTATAGACTACAGTAGAACCTTAAAAAGAATAAATCTAGCTAAGTGCAATATAAAAATTTGCATTGATTTATTATTACTGTAAAAATGAAGAAAGAAAAAAATTAACTAATTAAAGAATTCCTTTTTTTAGTGGGAGCTCCATGGAATCAGCAATTAAATATAAATTTCTAGGTTTTACAAAGGTTTAAAAGTAATTAAAAGTTTTTTCACTGTTTTCAATAAAGTATAATTCCATTTATTTTATAATAACTCATATACTACTATTTAAAAATAATAGAGGCTAACAAGCTTAGAAATAATAGTGCCTCTATTAATTTAACTTTTGTTTATGAATTGTTCTAAGAAATATTGCCTACTGGCAGCAATTTGAAAGCTAAAGTTTTTACATCAGACTTACGATTTATGTCATCAGTGTTGATTTTAATGTAGCGATCCAGAATCTTTCAAGTGTCACAACATAAGTTAGCCGTTCATATGATGTCGAACTTGTATTGAAAACACGGTAAAATTCATACTCAAACTGCAGCAGCCAAACTATTTCTTTTTCTCGTCCACCAACGTTTTCAGCAATAATTTGTTCGGCAATATCCTACCTTTGTTAATGAAAATACATTAAAAAATTCATCGATTCGGTGTCACGGTGAAAAATTTTGTAATATGGCTCTATATAAATAGTAGAATTTTTTTTTTTTTTTTTTTTTAAATACTTGGTGAACACATAGGGAAGTGTGGGGTAGTTTGTCTCACTTTATATATGTTTATAAATAATTATAGAATAGCAACAGTATTTAAAAAAAATTTGTTGCCTATAAAGTGGTCAAATGTTGCCTTATATTGACATTACTAAAAAAAATCGGAGAGCAGTTTGTCACGTTGAAAATCGCCGTTTTTTATTCAAACTCGCGATGAAAAAAAACTACCATTAGTGGTGTACGTCGTCACAAGTATTTGGATAAGTTTTCTCATAAGCCTACTGCGCAGTATAAAAAAAAAAGTTCTTTACAAATTAACTTTTACTTATCTCTACACCTCGCTGTTTCACCATCAGGGGCTGGGGATGTAAGATTTTTAACTACAACGTTTATATAAGATGTGTAGATGTCGTTATTCTTGAAAAACCAAAAATGATTTTTTTTTCAATTTATGGAAAAGAAACGCCCTATGAGCTTCGTTTCAATCCCTCACTATTAGGCAATACTTTCTATATTACGACGAAGTATTCCGCAAACTTTTTTCCAAAAAATCTTACCCAGGAGAAGATTAGCAATCTCACGGAAACTGACGTAAGATTTTTTCTGGTCGCTAACAATAAGTAGATTTTAGAGTAAGACTATCTAATTTAATGAAATATATGTTTCGTTGTGCGCCGACCGAGTTGTATGGTGGGTAAAGCTCCGTACTCCGGTTTCGGGTTCAACTCCCGGAGGCCGCGGTTCGATCCCCGACTGGGCGGGGTTGTCATGTCCGTCCCTTCATAGGGGGCGACGTTGGTCCACCTACTAAGTGCCCCCATAATAAAGGGGCCAACACCTTCGGGCCGTTGTAAGGGACAATGCCTGATCGGCAAAGTACCCGCCCGTTCGTTGTTTCGCGTGTTAATACAATTTCATCAGTCCTCTCACAGTTGACGCAATCAGGGATAATGTTTTATTACATTCAATAAGTTACACAGTATAATTTATATAAAATTTTATCATCATGCATAAATTATCGCTATTCAAATTTAAAATTTACTTTATTTACCCTGTTTCTATTACAGTCCTACCTTTGTTTCTATAAAATGCTTCCATTAGAGTGGTAAATCACCTTGGGGTTTGTAATCATCAACCTGCCCTCAATACAGATTGGTTACATTCACTATATAGCCTTAAAAACTCCGAGTAGTTAGTAAACATAGCAATAGTCACAAGACATCAAAGTTTAAAACCGCATTGAATTATTCGCCAGTGGTCTGAAAATATTAAATATCACCCAAAAAATGCGGAAAATGAAAATGAATAATTTTACGTAAACATATCTGAATTAAAAATCGCAGGCCTTTGGGATCACAGGTTCGCTGTTTTAATACATTTCGCTGCTTCGATACATAAATATTTCAATTACATTGAAACGTTGTTGTTTACTTCAGACAATATTTGTAAATGTATATGGCTTAAAAATAAGCGTGATAACCTACCCCTGACACAGTGGCGTAACCAAAGGGGGGGTTAAGAGTCACAACCCTCCCAATGAGGAATTTTTTGCCGTACAAAGTGTATATTCTTCACTACCTTATCACAGATACCTGCACATATATATGAGTTGTGTACCTACACATATATATGAGTTGCAACCCTTCCCCCCCACGAAAAATTTCTGGCTACGCCACTGCCCTGAGACAATGTTGACGATCTTCCCAAATAAACCAAACATGCGGATGCTTGAAAATGTTTACATTTTCAATAAAATCCCTTTACTAAATTGGGTGTGTTCTTATGTATTCTTTTCATTTTCTGAAGTCTTGTGTTTGTAAACATTGTTTTACAAATTATTTTCTGATTAAATGAAACATACTTTTTATTAATCATTAGATTTCGCGTCAGCATTTTAGCATACCTACTAAAAGAAATTTTCAGCTAATAGTAAAGGAAGTTGAATTCTTTTACAGAACATATCTAAAGAGAAAAATGCTTATAGTTGAAATTTATAGCCGTATCCCCATAGAGAAAGTTAAGAATTAATGTCCTTTTAATGATACCTGTGTTGACACATTGATCCTGAGTCTGATTGATGGACATCTTTAGCAAGATATATTTTTCCACTGAATCTTTTAGACACAGCCAATCTATGCCGTATTAAACATTCATTTAGCCATTTTACTGAAATGTGTCAATGGCACCAAACTCAGATACAAAATTCATTCACCGGAGATAAAATATCATGAAATTGAAATCTGGGAATGAAGCTAAATTTCTCCACTTTTTAAAGAAGTTTTAAACAGTCTATTTTAACCGTCTTTTCCGCAGATAAGAATAAAATTCTCAGAATGAATGAAACAAATGTATTTTGAAAAGAATTTTATGTTTTCAATATATATATAGTACTATAAGAATCCGCATTATTTCTAGAATGTTACTGCATAAAAATATGCAGAAAACATACATTAAAATTTGTTCTTGAAAGAATAAAAAAAAAACCTTACACAAAACGTACAACATTTAAATTTGTTCTTGAAAGAATGAAAAAAAACCTTACACACAGAAGCACACTTATTTTTTTTTTCATTTTTTAGAGTAGTACAAAATCCATGTGCTAAACCTTTATCAAATGGTTTGTGATGATATTTAAACACGCACCACAATATTCATTTCATAAATAGTACAAATTTCATTATCATTTTTTAAATTATTTTTTTTACCTATAAATTTTCTGTTATCTCATTAGAGAAATGACAAGAAACTAAGTTAGGTTAAATAAAATCATGCATAGTAGATTAAATTCAAATGTAAGGACATTCTGTAGAACTTCAAGATAATCTGTTTGTATTCGAAATATTGCTTTCCACTAACTTTTTAGTCAAACAAGTCTACACCATTATCATTAAACGCAGCATTAGTCTTCTTTCAAACATTTATTTGAACTATATTTCGAGTTCGGTATAATAGTCGTGATAAGTTATATAATTCTGTCTATGAAAACAAACGGTTCATGTAAGGTGAATACTTAGCTTTCATTAAACATATATTTTGACAAATAAAAACAGTAATGCATAATTATACTCTATAAAACTTTTTGATGAAAATAACGGTCAGATAATCGATATTCACTGATGAAGTTGAAGGTTCCGCTTTCTAAATGTTTTATTGCTTTTAAAAAGTTTAAAAAGTTTATTTTTAATAAAAAATAAATTATCTATTACCAACCTATTAAATTTAAATATTCGCAGATTTTAAATGTAATTGTAATTTTCTTCGAAGTTTCCATATTCCCCACTTGCTTTTCCTTAAAATCGATTTTACTAGGAATTTTTTCTTAAAGGCTTTGTATAAACCTTGCAACAAAAATTGAAAGACATATTTAAATTTTAATAACCGATTTAATATACTCAGTCTAAAGTGTATACATTATAAACATAGTAAAAATTTTAAAAGCACTTAAATATTTAATACTTCAATTTGCTTATGCGTTAACATACACTTTCTCTTTAAATCCCAAGGAAGTAGAATATTTTGGCTAAGTAGCTACAAAGACTATTTTTCAACATTAAAGTGCGTTTGAACTATAGTGCTTGAAATACGCTAGAGTATTTGACGCTGAAGAACTCGAGGGAGGAATAAATTGAAGGATAAAAGACCATTATTTAAGACCCATTAGCATAGGAATTAAAAGCCAAATAATTCTCAATCAGAAAAGATGATTATGCATTGAAGCAGTAGCATAATTTTTGTTTAGTTTGATTAAAAAAGCCTAGATATTTAAGAAGGTCTTTAAAACTAACTTATAAATCAAACAAATAATTACACTGATTTTTAGCAGTATTAAAGCTAAATTAGTTCTCCTCAAAATATTAATAAGAGCCATAATCATTCAAAAAAAGAAAATTATTATGCATACAATTAGAAAGTAGGAAGTGTATCCCATTCAGTTCTTTGCTACCTTATTAATTTCGGAACGACGAGAGCTATATAGCTGACCTAAGATCTAAGTTTAGTAAAGTAGATATGCGCTACACAATGAAACAGCTTACAGCGTTGCCTGGCCACTAAATTGGAAGTGTGTCCTTATGTCAAAATCAGTACTCGAGACGGAAAAAAATTGAATACAAGATTGTTCAAAATCATTTATTTACTAAGAAAAGGTACTTTTCGAACATAAATGTTAAAAATAGAAGGCGTAAAACACAAAGTGTAGAACGGTATCAATGATGTTTGTTACAGCGTGTTTCCTATTACATTGTGCAATACGCAGCAGCAATAGCTCACAAGAGTTTAGTTTTGAATTACTGCAAGCAAAAAAGACTGAGCATGAAATATAAATGAACTTAATGTGAAGCAATAGGAGTTTGAGAAAACCCGACCAAGAAAACATGAGTTTTATGCCTTTTATTCGCAGGATAATCGTGCACATTAATGTGTGTATTAACGTGGGGAAAGTGTATTTTCTTATTAAATCAATGACGTGGACAACGCTTTTTCATTATTTCTCGTATCTTGTACTTCTTTTGAGATAAGAATACAAACTAATAATTTAGCCGCCAGGGGGCACTGTAAGTGATTTCAAAGTGCAGCGCATAGCTACTTTACATCATCTAGACCCCATGTTTATAAATTTAGCTCTCTAAACCACAATGTTTTGCATATAGCTTTCGCCTTCTAATGTTAACGTCTAACGACGGGCTTTAACAGGCACACTGTTTATTGCACTTTAAACATATTATACTGCAATTGATAAATTTACTGAAGCCATTTTAGAGATAGCACAATAATTAAAGTCTAATTCCACATTCCACATGATACAAGGATTTTTGGATGAAAGCAATTTAAAATTTATTTTTATTTGCATTTCGATAAATCTATAAGATGCGCGTATCAGGCGAATAGAGTGAAATTACTTGGAAGTTATCAGGCTGTAACGAAAGTTTCTCGAATTTCTTTTAATAAAGTTGAAAAAAGAAACAAGAAAGCTGTACCTTTATGGTGTATAATAATCACCATTCAAATCTATGATTTTCTGCCGACGTTTTGTTAGTTTTTCAAAGGCTTTGGCCTAGAAACTTGGAGGCCCCAAGTCCAAAAATAAATTAATTTCATTTCGGAAGACCCGTGCTGAATCGAAGATAACACCAGCAAGGTGTGGCTTCAAGAGTAAAAAAAAGGTAGAAGTAAAAAGGAGCGATGTCGGGGGCTATATGGTGTGTGTGTGGCAGAAAATCCCATTCAAGTTTGTACAGAGTTCAGCCAGTGAATGCAGACACATGTGGTCTTATCTGGGTATTATCTTCATGGAACAGTACCTCCTCATTACAACTGATGATGCGGTCCATAATGTTGCGCTTTCGTTGATAATCGAGCAGATTTGTGCTGGTTTGAACACGTCTGTCGTTATCTGCTTGTATCAGCATCTGCTGCATTCAGCGATTGAACTTGTACGCCAAATTTATGCGATGCATAGAGTGACTGATGGACACTGCACTAACATCTAACGTCAGTGAATTCATCTAACTCCTTGTTCTACTCTGGAATGGTGGAATATTGATCTTCTTCCACAAGTTCGCGCAGTCGGGCCCCATCAACTTCGGTAGGCAGACCGCAGAGCTCTGCTTCTTGAATGTATGCCTTAGTTGAATTTCTACGAAAATTCGCAGTGTCATATGATAAAACAGTAGTGCCGAAATTTGTGCCCCTGATTCGATGATATGGTTGTAATCTATTATCGTGATATTTCCATTTCAGATACCTTGTACTTAATTACAACGGTATTTTTATTGCAAGCTTTACAACACACTAGTCTAAAGCAAGTGCTTTTCCTACAAATGCCAAAAATAGTTTGACAGAATATGAGTAAAAAAGCCAGCGCGAACATTTGCGGTAGGCGGTATTTACAGTGGCGGGAAACCTTCATTACAGCCTAATATATTAGGTAAAGAACACATCACTTCATGTTCAAAGATAGTCTTACATATTTAAGATTTGAAAAAATAAAGCCTACTAATCTTTTACAAATATAAATTATTGGCGCCATATTTTTTATGACTATTGAAGAAAAATTTTCGAAGTATGCCTCTGCGGACGAAAAATTTTCATTTTTCCTTTTCAAAATTTTACAGCACATTCTTGTATATAAAATTAGTTCTAATTCATATAAAAATGAACCGCGAAGACTTTTAAAGACAGTTTGATAACCTTTAGTAAAATTAAAAAAAATGTATTTGAAAAACATATTCACAGAATTAGTATTAAATTTATGTTTAAGTTTAAACGACTTTCACATAATACTATATTTTCTTACAGTACAATTTTGTTATGTTACTTTTTTACTTTTTTTACAATACAAATCCAGTTTAAAAACATGTTAATTTTCAAACTTTATTCACGTAAAAAAAGTATATTCGAAGCATTTCTTATATACTGAAATTGTGTGCTTTTCCACTAAATTTGTGAATAAACTTTCAGATTGCAGTTCGAAATTTATGATAATATAGAGTTACACATTAAACGCTTTCATTTATTGATTTCATTCCACTTTCCGCGTAAAAAAGTTTCTCTTCCCTTTTTCTTTTGTTTGAGTAAAACTCTTCACATTCAAAGAAAACTTAAGAAACTAAATGAAAATGAGGTTTTCGATTTAGAGTGAAAAGAAAGTCATTTGCCTGAAAACGGGTTATTATTTCAGATCAGCAGTTTCTCCCTCGGGTGCATTCTATTGTAAACTCGGATAAATCGTCCGATAATAAAAAAAATGAGGAACTAAATACATTTTCTTTAATTTTCAATAAAATATTAATTTCTTAATATTGGTTGTGATTTTTCTGAATAAAAATATTTAAGTTCACAATTTAAATGTTTCATTTACTATTTGATTATGTAGATGCTCAAAAAGTCATTTTTGAATCGTTAGTATAAATGTGAGTATATAATCCTGTTTACAGTTATATGGTAGGTGGCTAATATTGGCTGTTTTGGAAAACTGCCTCGAGGCAGCCATATGATTAGACCTACTGAAATCTTGATAAAGGGTTCATTTTTCCAAAAGCATGAATCAACCTATTAAATCGTTCTACATTAGAGGACTTTGTCTTTCTTGCCACACGTGCGCCTAGTTAGTTGACTGGGAAACGAACATGCAAGTTTAGGGTAGCAGTTAAAACAACATGAAATGACTATCCACATCTTGACTCGATTCTCCTTGCTGAACTCAAACTTCAAGACATGTGGTACACAAAATATGGTTGAGTGTTCACCCACTCATAATTATAAAAATAATAACCAACTGTAAAAATTGGGTATTTGAAGGGAGTAGAAATGTATGCAATCTTTATAAAGATCGTTTTTGGGATGCCCTCCAAGTTCCCAAAAACGATACGAACGATACAATACAGTACCAAATGATACCTCTGGGGATGTAAAACTAAGTATTGGCGTCTTCTGCTAGGTATTTGCTTCAAAATTAAGAAGCCCCAATAAAGATAGATAGTGCTGCCATCTATCGGCTCCTGAATGAGGAAGAAATGAACTCATATTTGGGGGGGGGGGAAATAACAGTCTTCGCAGGTATTGGATTTGGGGTTGGTACAAAATGCGGCAAAGCAAAAGTGCCTAAGTCCCCATAATCCATGAAAACAAACAGACAAGACACAAGCAATGAAATCTCATCACCCAAAAAATAAAATAGCTCACGAAATGACACATTGCACGGTACATGTCATAAAATGCGAATAAAAAGGTATGAGTATAAAAAATATCGTAAAAATTGCAAACGTTGTTGAAACTGTCAAAAAAGAAATTCATAAGCTAGATGCAAGATTCTACAATTTGCTCAACAAATGATCCATGTAATGCCCACAATTTTCTCCTCTCAGCTGAAATATAACAGCAACGTGTTTAAAGCACATCAAAATGTCTCAGGGGTGATGTTGCGAAAGTGCAGCGCAGTGTGATTTTCAATTCGGATACGTTTATAATTCGAGCAATTTACATAGCATATTTTAAATAACCTCACATAATATCAAAAGGTTCCAGTTACTAGGTCCTGGCGGTCAAGGTCTTGAAAAAGGACGACTTATAATTTTGCCATTGCCAAAAAGAATAATCAAGAATGGCTTCACAATTGTTGCATCTTGCATGGAAATAGGGTTGCTGACATATTTTCGTAGTTGCAGTGCTGGAATGATCTAGCTGCGCAGACGATTGCTGTTTTCTAAGAGCAAATATTGAAAAAGAATCTGTCGATGAAACTATATTGTGCATTATAAAATCAAAAGTTTTGCGTCATCAGTGTTGGATGTAAACTATTATTTAAAAAAATAAAAAACATTGAAGTGTACTGTATTTTCTTCATTTTGAAATTTCTATAATCAGTAAATGGGGTAGGAGAATATAGTATATAACCATTTAAATTGTTAATAGGTATGATATCGTAATTATTTATTTTAAGGATAGTATTCACATAAAACTCTGGCGAGATAATTGCTGTAAGGATAGCTCTAGATTTTTAAAAATATTTTTCTTTCTAGCTCTTAATTTTTTAGTTTGTTTGAAAGCTGCAATATAGCAAAAAAATGATACAGTTTCATTTTAGAGTTCACAAGAATTGGTTGAATCTCTACTGCTTTCCTTTAATGGTTTATCCAATAAATTTAATTAAAAAAGCTGTGATACTTTATAATATTTTTCATACAAAACTGACTTTTGTCTTTTAGCAGTCACACTATTTATTAATGTAGCATTAATAATATTTTTTTTCTTTTTCATAGTCCGTTTAATTAGTTGCTACGATAATTAAATTTTGGCATATAAACCTCATAGTCAAATTACAAAATTGAAAAATTAAATTTTACAGAGTTTATTATATCATTTTGTTCCTTATAGATAACGGTTTTTAAAATATGAGTCACTTTATTCAACGAATAAAAACATGTTTAATCGTTTGTTTTTACTTATATATTGTTTGGAAATGTCGAGTATTGGATTCATCACCATTTTTTTTTTAATCGAATCCAAATTATGTGTCTGAATTCATCCTACTCTGTGCACGCTAAATCAATTTTTCGTTTTTTCCGCGAACACTCTCTTTAAATGTGTCACCATCTTGTACTTTCCCATAATGCTCTTTGCTGTGCGTTTATTACAAAACTAGATGAAGTACCCGTTCTTCGCACGGAATGGATATTGTTAAACCAACTTATACAAGTGAAAGATAGGTAATAAATATTAACCATATGTTGGTTATAGATTTAATAGCCCACAAAAAACCTGTTTTACAATATTCGTTAGGCACATTTTAAATATACTTGAGTTTTTTAATACTGTTTGGAATGTGCATCATAATCCGCAAGTGTGTCGTATTTGTCTTCCTAATTCCATAAAATATTTCTTCAAAATTAAACTCTACATTAAAATCGTCTCCTAAAACTGTTATAAAATCCCCGCTAAGTTTGGATAAATATATTTTTTTATTTTTAGCTATACTTTATCTTTATTTACACGAATATAGACACCAATATTCTAATAAAATAAATAGTAGGTTTATGTAATTTCTCAACAAATATGGTAGATATCGTCAAGCATGGTCCAGTTGTGGAGACTTATTTTTCCATGCCAAACTTGGCGATAAATCAACGACAACGGCAAACCTTGACGACTTTTCACATTTTATCTGGGAAACCTTGAAAAGTGTTTGACCATTTTACCAGGTACAAAAAATCTTTGTCTGAATTAACATCATTACAGAGCTAAAAAATACGTGAAAAACAAAAACTTTTTTGTCATCTACTCCGTATTGAGGTCGTCTTAACATAAAAGATTTTTATGAATTAGTGTTCGATGCTTTTTAATGCAAGATTTTATTATTATCTTCATTTTCCTTCGATAAATGATGAAAAATATTAAACTAACGTTTTGGCCTATCACACCAGTTTGGACACGAATTCTAAAAAACCTTGAAAATGATTTTAAGTATTTTTGTTAGTTACATTTTAAAGCAAGAGTATTGTAGCGGTCTAATATTTTCCTCTGAAATAATAAGGAAACGTGAAAAGAACGTTTAAGACCCTTACCCCCGCTTTTGTGCGAATTCTAAACAGAGCCTGACAAAGGTTTTATGTACTTGTTAGTTACCTTTTAAACAAAGAATTTTACGACTACATCCGCTATATATATATATATAATAGTTTATCATCATATGTCACATCTAAATGAAATCCATTAAGCTCTTTGAATCAGTACAGGTACTTCAAATATATTTAGTTTTTGCAAATATTGGATCCATCGTTTTACATTAGCCTGCAGTTGTTGTTTTTTCTTTTTTACTATCTACTAAACGTTATAAAAAAAATGTGAGTGAGAAAATACACATTTTTATGGCTTTCAAAATATCTTTATTCTCCATTTGTGTGCTTTAAAAGCTGTTTTATTCAACATCTTCACATATTGTAACTGCTAAACAGTGTTGTTTATTTCGTGATTTTATAAGATTTTGGATAAAGACGTTCAGAATGCCTGGATAATACAAAAATATAATTTTAGAAGTAATAAATAATTAAAATATAATCCTTTAAATGGTGTTATAATTGCTTCCTTTGCATTTTAACTTTTTACTATAAGCATATATATTTACACATATATACTTTATCGGTAAGCATTCAAAATGTATTGGTTTATTGGCTCGAAATCCATTTATCTTTAAACTTATATCAAATGTAGGGATTTTATTCAAGATAGTTTAATCCAAAAGATAAATCACGTACTGAAAGCAAAATAATAAAATGCAGAAAAGAGAGCAATACATAAAAATATTGCTTTTCCTCAAAGGAGCAATACAGAGGAAAATCACGTTCTCCTAACAGTGCTCGTACGAGAGAAAATTCTTTGTATCTTCTTTTACATTCGTAAGGATAAGGAATGTAAGAAAACATTTACTTTCAAAATGTCGTTTCTACGTCTGTGAAATATAAATGCACGTGTAATTAGACAAAAATTTTAAAGTATTGGATTTTTGGACTATAAAAGTGCAGTATTAATTATAAAGAAAACAAATGAAAATGGTAGTTTTACAAGACACTATTAAAGCAGTAAAACACTTTTGATATGCCTTTAGAAATCGCATTAAAAGATTCTGTATAAGAAGGACATATTTTAAATTATTTATTGTATTGTGTGATATCATACTGCTATCATTAAACTATTTATTTCACTTCTGTAAATTTGTTATTTTGCTATTAGAACAAATTTGTGTTTCTAGTTCTCTGAGGAAATTTACATCACTCTTCCTTCAGAGATTATGAAACATTTGAAAATTTATCTAGGGAAAGTACACTTGCAATGTACTTTTATAGTGAAACATATTACTAGAACCCTCTTCGAAGCCATAAAATGTATCTTAACTACTTTCTGAGATTTCTTTCAAGAATGATCAGCAACTAAAAATCTTTATTTTTAAAATACGTTAGGCTTGTTTTGAAATAAAATTTATTTTATTTCCTTATTAAACGCTTTTTGATACACAAAATCAGCTGCACCAGTAGTCTGTGTTACGGTTTTTTTAAGTTTTACTGTGTGTGTGTGTGTTTTAAGTTTAAATGTTTACTATGGTTCGTTAAGTAAATATTTATACACATTTCTATAAGCAGTACTAGATTCATTTTCAGCCATTCAATGAGTGTTTCTAAACGGAAGATAGAATTAGCGTCTATTGAATGCAAGTTTAAAAAATTAACTAGCAACATTCATGTATATAAAAAAATGTGTTTAGAATAGTGTTATTCTTTCAAGCTCAAAAACATATTAAGTTTATAATGCATATAATAATGCCATTTAATCTAATCAGTAATTAAATGATGCATATATTAAAAGATGTGAGAATAACAACTGGGATTTAGAGATCACTGAGTATCGTAGACACAATCATTCAAAAGGAATAAAAGTAAATTTACAACTTCAATATCCAACTTGACCATGTATTTTTTTTACATTTAGATCTTTTAATTAATACTGGTTGAAAGCCTATTCATAAAAATTTGTAAAAACTCGTTGGCATTTCGCATTGCAACTGTTACAAAAATATTTTTGTACTAAAAACTATGACAAATGACTCTGTTATCCGGCATTAAATTTAAAAAAAATAATTTAGAGCTTTACATATTTATACATATAATCTGGCAGGGTTGAGCAAGACGTTTATCGAATATTTACATAACATTATTTCTTTTAAAACAATTTTAATTCTACCAATAAAAAATGTATGTTTGTTTAAAAAAGAGTTCTGTTTGATTTGCTCAAAATTACTTTTAAAAGCTTGTGAAATTCTTTTTTAAATACGAACTTTTGATTACTATGAATGAAACGCTGACGTAACTGTATAGGAATTTTTATATAATTTTTAAAATAAAAAGATTACATACATCAATAAGTTTAATTGTCCTGTGACTACAAATACATGCTTATTTACACAAGATTTTTCCATGATGTTTTCATTACGTAAATATTGCATTAAACATACACACATATACTACTTATTAAAAATAAATAAAAGAAATAATGTTCATTAGAAAGTTTATCAAGTATTTTTTTTATATTTCTGACTGCTCACTGCTGTACATTTACTATAACTGAAAAAGCTATTTACATTTCCCTTTCTAATAGTGAAATTTTGAGCTCTAAAAAAAATATCTCTTAAGAAAATTATGACAATTGACCCTGATAAATATGATCCGAAATGAAAGGTTAGTTCAGGAGCGACGGAAATGCTTCTTTATGCCTTAGCCATTCAGGGCGCTTATTCTCCAAGTGATTAACTCTTTTAGCTTATATTCTATGCGGAAATTTGTGTTTCCGATCGGAACTTAAATACTGATATCTTATAATGAAAGGTTTTTGGATGAGTGCGATAGAATATACCCTGTAATAATTATTTATTAGCAAAAATATTGTGTATATATTTACTAGGAAAAAGTTCATAGAAATATTTCGAAATTCATACATACAAATATACCAATAAACAGATTTTTTTTCCAATTTGCACATGAATTAAAAAGAAAAAAAAACATAGGTTCTGAAAAACGAAGCGTATTTAATAGTCTCTAAAGTATTTACTCACACAGCACATAAGCTTAAATCAAGCTTGACATTTCTTTGAATTTGACGCATTAATGCAAGCTTGACAGTTCAACTCATTCTAAGCTGGCAGCAAGCTTGCTGGAGTCAAGTTGAATTGTCAAGCTTAAATACAGCTTGATTTAAGCTTGGCAATTGCTACTCGCTTGAATTTTTCCTTTTTAAAGGAGCGTTGATGGCGCCATCTGTGAAAGAGAATGGACATTAATTGTCTAGCAGCTGCCTGCGTCAAGGGCAACCTGCATCAAGGGCAACTGCCCAGGGCCTACAGATTTTAGGGCCCAAAAATCTTACATCTTACACTTTTGTAGTTTTAAAATAAAATTACAAAGGATAAAAAAAATTCAGAAGTTAAATAGTTTTTTTAAATTATAAAGAATGAACAATGAAAATAATTCAAATTTACATTTGTATAAATTAATTTAAACTTATTTTTAATTCTTCGAAATGCTCTATATCAATATAGCATACCAATATGTAGGAAAATAACTAACCACATTTGTAAAGAGAATTTTTAGCGTTAAAAAAATAGCAAAAATTTTCAATTATTTGTTATTATAAGAAATATTTACAAAAATGACTAAAGTGTTTGTACTCCATACATGTTAGCAACTGTGATATAGCATTTAGAAGTAACGTTTAACTATCTGTTTCTTTGATTTCAGATTACTTAACACAAAATTTGTGTTAAGTAAGTAAACCCATTCTATATTTCCAAATATGGAAATTCTTCAAAATAAAATACAATTATACTACGACATTGATTTCAAAATCAGTCGTTTGTCTCGATTTTGACCAGCGGCAGTATTGCTCATGAGTGTTGCTAAAGTTTTAAAACATGTGTTGCTCTTAAGTTTATATTATGTTTATTTCCCTATTAGTAGAGTCTCTAAATCACACGTAAAACTATTTTAATTTTGATGCATCCCATGGAAAAAAAAAAAAAAAAAAAAAAAAACATATCGCCCACTTATCAATCTGGCCAGAAAACCGCTTAATAATTCACTTCAAACTTTAGTCATAGCTGCACAAGGCTCCGGTGGCTGAATGGATAACGCGCTCGTCTACGAACCGAAAGGTCCCGGGTTCTATTCTAGCCACGGACACTCGATGGAAACAGCTTAAAATTACAGCATAGATGGGGGGAAATGCGCGGAAGAATAAAGTATGTGGGGCGCGTTCGACAGCGGGCGCCACGTGTATTTAGAAAAAAAAAATTTGGAACATTTTTTAAGCTTAAAATTAAGCTTGAAATGTCAAGCTTAATGCAAGCTGGGAAAGTGTAAACTAGAACACTTGATTGAAGCTTGCATCAAGCTTACACGCCTGGAATTTTCAAGCTTAATTCAAGCTTATTGACTTGATAAATCAAGCTTGCTGCAAGTTTGATGCAAGTTTGCTGTGCTGTCTGGGTATTAGCATCTATGCATTATTTTCTGGTCATAAACATCTGGGTTTATTTGAAAAAGCCCTTTCCTTTTTACATAAATAAATTATTTACGTGTTTTTTTAACTGTTTCTAATATGCACTCAAAATGATATATAAAGAAATATCCTGAGATTTTTCCATATAAATAATATGAGAATTTTGGAGATCATGTGAAAATGTGTAGATCACAAAGTATTGAATCTACTGGGCGGTAATGAAGGGAAAAAAATACTAAATTATTTCTTTACATTTATACATATTTCATGATTAATTTACGTACAACGCTTTTTTAAATATAAACGATTCAATTTCATTTAATTATCTCAATAGATTATTTTTAATCTTTTTTTTTTCATGATAAGAGAACTGTTCACCAATTGTTACTTTGGGAGGAAAGCGAAAACTGACCTTAAAATGTCCGATTATCTAACGCGCATGTACGATATACTACTATATGAAATGTTAAATATTTTATCAGAAAGCATGATCGCATAAAGTAGCGCAAAGTATCTACCAATAAGCATTCATTTTACAACTGAATAGAAAATGCATTTAAATTAGATAATGATTGTAGTAATTAAATTAGAAAAAAATGAAAATTAGAGAAAAATTAGAGAAAGCAAATTTCTAGAAACTTTTTCGAAGGAATGCAATATTTAAGAAAATTTTGAAGGACTCAATATCCCGCGTAATGTTTAATGATTCTCGCTTACGGTAGTAAACTTAGGCCATTAAAACAGAAAAGTTTTCAGCAAGTACACATTTCAAACTCCCTTAAAAAGAGACGCGAGAAAAAAAATAAAGAAAAATTAAAGCATGAAATCTTCCTTCATCCTTAAGCACAATCCATTTGCTGAATAGAATGAATAGAATGATATAAATTGCCAGAAGAGCATTGCAAAATCTTTGTAGCGGTGTGCATAATGAAGTTCGTTTCCTCCCATCTTGCATAAACTCACTGAATAAGTAAAACTTTAGCGTTACGTTAAAATATCTTACAGGATGATCAATCAATCTAACTGCATCAATATTTATATCTACCGTACAGGCTCTAAATGTGAATTTCTGATAATTTTTTTTACGAGAAAAATCAATTTTTTATTTACGAAAAGTAGTTATTTTTGTAATGTAGATCACATATTTAATATTTATTGTCATTTGTTTTCTGTTTCTTAAATTTAATATCTTTAAAATCTGCTTTGATTTCGGTTCTCAATTTTCCTCGCTTCGACTTACAAAATTCATATTTCTCTTTTCATCGCAAGCAATGGCATTTTAATTGTTCATTTTATTGGCGGCATGACGCAGCCTGGGCTAGAAATAGATTCTATTACGTCAGTGTTTAAGTTGTAATGTATTTCTGCTTGTACTCTGTTGGTGTTTGTTTTGGCATGTTTTATTTTGAGGATATGCACCAACTTTCAAAATTATTCGTTCGCCGTTAATTGGTTTAATTTTATTGGTCTAAATTTATTGTAACGTTGTAATTAGCATTGGTTATCTTGTCCAAGTGTATCTTCTCGCCAATATCAAGTTCTGTGTTGACATTCTCTTTTTACTCACTTCACCTTTAATCGACTGCTCTTGCAACAGATATTTTTATATGGCCATCACCAGCCGCTATTTTTATTATGTTCAATCTTCAATAGTCTCAATAGACATAAAGTCATTTTAAATGTCTTACGACTTCATTATTTATTAAAAATGAAGTACTTAACTCATAGAACCTGAAGTACTAATTGACAAGCCTTTTATCGTTAATTTAAAACTGCAAGTCATTTCGGCATTATATTAATTGGTGCCATGATCAGGATACGCTTCATTAATTTTATTTCTGGTGATGGCCAGTCGCAGTTATCTTGACCAATCAACTCTTCCAGCCCTAGACTTTTTTACAGGTGGCGTAGCAGTTAACTTCTCCAGACCATGCTGTAAATTGATGGCAAATTCATCGGAATTCGACGGCCATCTGAACTGTGTTTCATAGACGGTCGATGTCAACGTTCATGTGTTACCTCCGACTGTACTAGCAATCTCTTGCCCGCAGGTCGTTTCCTGTTTTCTTCGGCGAGCTTTATGGTTCAGACCTTACGAGATCATAATAAGGGCTTGGATATTTTCATCTCCTGAACGTCTGCAATTGTAAACCGCAATTGTTCTCCTGCTTTTAGAACAGTGCTACTCCACTGTCACGCATCTTATCAGGCTGCTTTCACACCTTTTATTACAATGTTGTTCTTTTAACTACAAAAGTGTTACATAATTGAGAAAAAAGACTGTAGAAACAGACTATTTTATCATTTTTGTTTGAATTCTGTAATCACTTTTTTGGTTGCTTCAGAGAAGAATAAATTTAATGCATTTTTACTCTTTCCTTAATAGAAACTTAGCGAAAGCTTTTAGCGAAAGTGTGTTAATATAATTCATTTGTATGAGCCTTCTTTTTCAAAAGACATGATTTTGGTAGTTTCATCATTTTTTTTTCCTGTGGAATCGTACTAATATTATAAATGCCAATGTTTGTATGTATGTTTGTTACTCTTTCACGCTGAAATGGTTTGGCGGATTTGGATGAAATATGGAATAAAGACAGTTAAAGTCTTGGAATAGCAAACAGGCTACTTTTTATCACTCGAAAAAAAAAACACTGTTCCTATAATATACAAAAAAACTAGCTTTCATAAAAAAAATTGAGTTTTGTTTTACAAAGCCGTCGACAGATGGCGCAAACTAATAGATTACACAATTTTTAACAAATAAATTCAAATTATCTCTGCTATGCCTATATAAAGAATACGCCTGATTAAGTATTTCCTTCTGACGTGGATTTATAAGCGGACTTCGGGCAAAGCCAACAAATCTGAAATATATGTTACACAAACAAACAAATTAAAAATGAGCTTTTGAAACTTTCATTCTGTTCGAATTGTGCATTTTCTGCACGTCTTTTTTCCTTTCTATTTCTAATGTATTACATCGAGAAAAAGGATGTTAGAAATATCAATTTTAATTTTGTTTAATCACACTCATGAATTTTGTATACCCACATTCATTAATCACACTCACACTCAATGATACACTTTCCGACTTAATGGAATAGGAAAGAAGATAGGGAAGAGGCATGTATTATGATACGCTTTTATTATATAGCACTTTAATGCGTATTTAAAATCTGATAGTGTTTCAGATTGACTTACTTTTTTTTTTCCTTTCCGTTTTTTGATAACGGCCAATACATGTAGAAGCTCTTAAAATTAATATAGGGCGAAAATAATATGTACCTTTTGTAGGCTTTTAACGTTGAACCATCTTATTTTTCTAACCAGGGGGGGGGAGGGAGACACGGTAAGCAAGGTAAGCATCGCATTGGGACGCCGGCTTCGAAAGGGCGTCATTTCGAACTTAAAAACTAAGTATAGCATAAAAGGAAGGGGCGTCTTTTTTACGTTAGTAGGGGCGCCACTTACCCTAGTGCCGCCCCTGTTTGTAACCATATTAATTTTAAATTCCATTCAGAATCTGAGAGATTTCAGTGCCAAGGAAGCTGGTGAGAAACAGGATTCTCTCCTAACAAGATTATGTTCGTCATCTACATAAGATGACGAACCAACTGGTCGCCTCAGGTGGCTAGGTTTTAACATAAATCTCTCTCTTAATTTTAATATTTACGACCGTAGGCCACTTTTTAATTCTAAATATTTAAGCATTTTTCACTAACATAAAATGTACCTAATATTTATTAGACATTTTTTCTCACAAATGGCAAAATTAGAAAAATGTAGTAATAATAATGATATGTATAATAAAAGGAAGCTGCCCTAACACGGCCGAAATTTGAGTGAAAATATATTAAAGTATGCTCACTCAAAAACTTGAGAAAATAGACAGCGTACTACCTAAAACTATATTTAGATATTTTAATCAAGGCAAAGGCTCTTTTGATTAATGATTCATTTTCTTCCATTGTTTAGCTCATTCCATCCTGAAAAAACATCTCTCGGGATATATATAGTTCTATCTTTCTGATTTTAACACTTACTATTCCGATAAAGTAATTGCAGTTTTGCGAAAAATGATACCTCTGAAACACATAAACTTAATGAAACTGAAATTGTTAAGCCAAATGAGTTTCTTCTGTAATGAAATTTAGTTCCATATAGATTTATACTTTCGAAAAGCACAAGAGACTTTAAGTGTAATACAGTGAAAGGATTGTTTTGGAATGTTGAATAAAAATAAGTATTGAATTAGTGAAATAAATTAAATTGCAATGCACATGAAAATCCTATTTATTGCAAATTTACGTACACCGTATAAGAGAATTTTTCTATTTTTCTTATTCATTTTACGTACTTATAACATAAACATTCTCATTTTACTGTATCAAAGTGTTAATAGTACGCACTTTGCAAAAGTAGTCCATTGTAAAATGTGTAGGATATGAAAAAAACTCATTTTTATGAATTTATTTGCTTTAGAATATTTTAACACCTAAATTTAAAGTTTGCCATTCTCTCATTCTCAAATCTAAAGTTTGTCATTCTCTAATTTTAAAATTTGTCATTCTCATAGACATAAATAAACCGTTTTAAGTATTTTCGTTTACAAGGAAAAATACTGACTAAATAACACTTGATTAGCAATTAGTAATAGCCACTTAGCCAGTACTGATGATAAAGAGCGTAAAAAAAGAATTATTTGTCAGAGAAATACTGGAAATACTACTACAAAATCAAAGTTGCAGGGATTTTCTTTCATCTAGCAGAAGGTGGAAATTTACTCAGATTAATAGATCGTTGTTTTATAAACTCCTCATAAAAATTCTTTTTAGAGGAAGTCTTGTTTTAAACCTTCGGTATCTTTTACTAAATAGTATAGCCATTTAATGCAATGTGCATAGGTGGTTCAACAAGATACTTTACAAGAGCTCTCAAGGCTGCATATACTCGCCTAGAGAATGGAATTTCATGTCTAGAAACAACAGAAGATAACTGCAATAAAATTCCTCTAGATGGCCTCCAGATGACACGTAGTGCGCTACAGCGCCTCCGAAGGAGTGCATCGGAACATCCTTTGTACAGCCCGGATCTCGCATCCAGTGATTTTCATTTATTTGGGCCTATGAGTACGTGGCAGGTCATAATTTCCGAACCGATGTCGCAGTTCAGGGCGCCTTCGTTAAGTCACTCAGCGACAGGGTCTCATTCCAACGACGCCGATTTCCATAGATTGGTATAAAGATGGAACAAATGTTTTGATGATCATAGAGGGCAGTTAAAAAATAATTTGTATAACATTTCTTGTTATATTTGTGTATCGCTTGGATTTTTGTATTTAGTGAGCAAGCTTTTTGGTTTATATATATATAAACCAATATCTATCTATCTATCTATCTATCTATCTATCTATCTATCTATCTATCTATCTATCTCTCTCTCTCTCTCTCTCTCTCTCTCTCTATATATATATATATATATATATATAAATAAAACTCGGATGTTCGAGCCTCGTCAAGGGGAGATCCCCCTGAACCTTCCCTATGTTTTTAGTTTCATTATTGTTATATTAAAACGATACTAATTGCCTTTGTTATTTTATCGCTCATCTTTCGCGTATTTCGCCTGGTAACCCTATGTTGAAATTTTTATGAGTGTGACCTATTTATAGAAAAATACACGCGATGCATATTCTACAGCTTACGAAATATTGTAACAATAGATTAAAGCTGTTGTGAACTAATAGTTTTTAAATACAAGTAAAATTATGTCTTTTTTATGTCGCTTTATTATGTCATTTTTTGGGACACATTTTTCAATAAAGGGTGTTGAGAGATAAAATGACATAGTCATTAATATATATATGCATATGTATGTATATGTATGTATGTACAATAGGGTGGTTTTGCTGCCTATGGAGAAAATTTTTTTTTTGAAAAGTTAAACTCTCACCCTCTAGTTTGGTGACATTAGGCGAGTTAATGCTCCTGTTAAAATATTAGATTATTTAAAGGTTATTTAGAGGTAGCTCAAAGGCTTTAAAGTTTCAGCCTTTAGTGTATATGGAAAACAACATGTTTTCTGTATAAGAACTTACATTTCAATTGGTATAGTATTAATATGTGTTTATAAAATAGATATTTGTTTTAGTGACAACAAGTTTAGTACAATTTAAGTTTCTGACAAGGATTAGTCCTTGTCTGGAACTCGCATAACAACTTCTCGAACTAACTAAATAATTTTTACTCCAACTCCAAATAATAACTTCTACTCCAACTCCAAATAATGTTATTGCAGCAACTGTACACAGTTTAGGCCTTAAAGTTGATGACTGCAATATATCAAGAAGCAGTGTAAGAAAAGCAAGAATATCTTACCGAAAGGAAAATGGCGGAAAAATGTTAAAGATGATTTTAGTGCATCAAATCCTGATAATAAGTTTTTGTGGTACACTGGGATGAGAAAATTACTTCCAGGGATTTTCTTGCAGTGGCACAGAGAAAAATAGACATACTTTTCAATCTTAGTTACAGGAGGCGGATTAGAAAAAGTTTACTTGGAGTCTCTAAAAATCCCGAATGGCACAGGTGAAGCAATAGCAGCAGTTTACAGTGAAAAACCTTAGAAGAATGGAAATTAAACTGAGCAAGTCAAGGGATTATGCTTTTTATACTACATCAAGCAAACACTGGCATAAAATTTTTGGAGCTTGCACTCTCATTGAAAAAAATATAGAAAAGAAACGTGCTATACTTTGCATGTCCGACATCATATCCATGAAAACTATTCTTGCAGATGTATTCACTCTGTGTTTTTGGGCCATCATCTGGACCAAAATGTTTCTTCTTTTTTAAAAAGGTTTTAAAGAATATTGGAAACTTCATTGATCAAGAAAAAGTTTGAAACATATAAAAACTAATGAGATTGGTCAAAGAATGGTTTGCTGCTGAACTGCAAGAGCTGAAGAAAAAATGCTATAGAAATTTGCCTTTACAACTTTTACGAAATGAGGAGCAAACCCCACGATGACTACAGAGAAATTTCTTGAATTAGTATTGATCTTTTTGGGCGAAAAATCCTCCTAAAGGTATTCACTTCAGAGCTCCGGGTGCCTTCCATCATGCACGGTGGATGGCAAAAGATTATAATTTTACTCTTTGAAGATATGGCTATTTCATCAACAGTTTTGAAACTAGCATCAAGACAGAAGAATGCTTTTCATAGAGTTTTAACCTATTTTGTAGCATTTTTTATATATGAAGCACTGGTTTTACTGCTAATATTGCAACAGAAGCTTCTGTTCATGATCTGCAATTTTTTGATAAAAACTTCACGAACATGCAGAAATTCAACAAAAAAACATTGCAAGCAAGGCAACAACCGCAATAAAAACGACTTCTTTGGTACCTAGGAGAAGAAAACTGGGTGGGCTCAGTTTTGTTTTCTAACAATGTGTCTGCAGAAAACAAAAGTGAGCATGGTTTCAAGGTTTAAAAAAAAAGAAATGACACAAAAAGCAATTGAAAACGACTTGATGACAAAAACAAATTACATTCACCTAAAAACCTTTAGAAGATTTTTGTGACAGTGAAGTCTCTGACGCTCTTCAATTCAATGCAACTTGATCCTTAATTCTTAGAAGTAGAATCCCTCAGAATGGAAGGGATAAGATTCTTACAAGAAATCCAGAGATATAGTGAAAGGTATTAAAGTAGTTTAAGGACTGTGCTGAAAGAGGTGTCGCTCTTATTACTCAGTTTCAATGACAAATTAACCAAAAAATGAAGAGCAGAAAACAATATCTTTTGCAAGTGGTTGAGACCCATAGGAAGCAATTCAAAACCTCTGAGAAGACTACACTGATGAAGTTTGGGTGCTACCATGAAGACTGCTAATACCAGTATTTCCTGAAACCCAAAGAAATGAATTTCTAATGTATCCTAATGTGCATTTTTAATTTGTTCAGTTTTTTTAGTTTTTACAGATGGGCAAAATTTTACTTGACATTATCTTGGTTGTATTTTTTATAGGTAATGTTTTCATGATTAAATATAATAAAACTAAAACTTCTCTTCATTAAAAAAACTTAGTTATTACCTTTGATTTACTGATATTTATTTACTTTATTGGACTATCGTTATAATACAAAGTTTGACACTAAAAATTAGCAAAACTTCAAAGTCTTTTGAGCTACCTATAAATAACCTTTAAAATGATCTAATATTTTAACAGGCATATTAACTCACATAATGTCACCAAAGTGGTGGTTGAGAGTTCAACATTTAAAAAAAAAATTTGAAACCACCCTAATGTACAATGTATCTAGCAAATTACAGCTCCCCGGCCTGCGTTTGATTTAGTCCAGGCCTGAGTCAAGTAAAAACACATTTTTTTTTCCCTAGCAGAAAAGATATTGTGAGAGTGCAAAAAAGGTAGACTCACTATAAAAGCTCCGTTCAGTTACATGCAGGCCACGTTAATGTCTGGCAGCTCAGCTGGTTTTGCAGAATGGATTCTCAGTTCGAACGCATCCAAATACAGAACTTTATTAAAAGTTATACCATTATTTTATATCGATAATCTGCAATAAAGTAAATTGCGTGCGCAGTGTAAAAGCTTATTTGTTAAATTAATTTTTGCTGGAACAGCAGTTAAAGTGTTCAGTCTGAAAAGATGTTCCGTATACAGGGTATTTTAAAATTAACATGACATTCTTCAAAGTGTTAAAGAGGGTGACGAAAGATATGATTTTGACTTTCATAAGTCTTACAGGCGCATAAAGCCATAAGTACTCATAAGTATTTCATAAGTATACAGGTTGATAGATGACTTTTTAAGTTGGAAGTTAGTAAATATTTTAAAAGAATTTTCATTAACCGCATTATAAAAAGCGGTTTACATACTCAAATTATTTCTCATTCAAAGGAAAAGACACGGTTTAAAATTACCTATTTTAGATGGAATAATTTTCACATAACTTAATTTTTAAAATTTTGGTATGGGATTCGTTTAACATTTCATTCCATTTTTAACGATTATTAACTGGTTCATAAAAACAATGCTAGCAAACAGTTCATTCTGTGGAAAAAAAATATTTAACTTCTCTCTCTTAAAATTTTGTATTATTCGTTATTACCTTAGAAAAACCTCTAACCGTTAACATATATTACCTAAAACCTAAAACCGTTAACATATATTACCTCTGTATATAAGAAAAGCAACATAAAATGATAGTATTTCAAACTTAAAATAAAACTTATCTATTTAACAATTAAATGAAGTATTTATCGAATTTATATTCTTTATGCTGAATTCTTTGACAAAATAATAAGTTAAAACTATTTCTTTAAAAATGCGTTTTACGCAGGTGAAAATTAGGATTTCATAAAACTTTACAGGTAATATATTTTTATCTATAAAAAATAAATGTCATAAGTATAGCAGATAATACAATCAGAATTTTTCAGATAATCATTTTTTTCAGATTATTAAAACTTTTCTATACTTTTTAAAATAACATTTATTTAATTTTTAATTTAAAGTTTAGAAGCCATACAGAATTTTACCATGAAACCATATTTTGGTATTTTGCGTGCATATATATTAACATATGTTACCGTTAAAGTTATAATGCAGTTATTTCATAGAATACCTAGTAATTCCATGAAATAACTGATCGTGTCAGTTAATGTTAATAATTTGACACTTTAACTAGTTATTCTATGAAATAACTAAGTATTCTATAAATTAACAAATGAGAGACCGTTAAAGTGTAAAATAAACAATTTATCTAAAATGAAATAATGACACGCTAAACAATATATCTAAAATGAAATAATAACACGCTAAACAAGTTCTCTCCCTATGGCCTGGAATAGTTCATAAATGCAGTAGGGGTGGAAGGTAAATGTATTTGTCGTTGACATTTTGAGAGTATGTCGAAAAAGTATTCTCGTTGTTTTATGCTTGGTATTTGTGCCGTCCTTAAAAAATTATTTTTATTTGAACTCGAAATTAACGTGTTTCTTTTTACCGCTACTTTCCATATTGTTAAAAGAAACGTAAATGTACCTTATACTGAAAAGCGAGATATATGATATAGATTATTTTAATCTTTAACGGGCTGAAGATCGTTATTCTATGAAATAAATAGTTAAACCATGAAATACAAGAGAGTTTTACACTTTAACGGACACAATCAGTTATTTCATGGAATAACTAGTTATTCTATAAAATAACGGATTTCATACTTTAACGGTAACATATGTTTATATATATATAGACACATACATATGCCTGCGTGTGTTTTGAGATTTCGTTGGCTTGATGGTTTAATAGGAGATCCATATTACGTAAGTTTAGCCTTTTTATATTATATTATATTATATAGATATATATTTATATATATGGAAAGATGGCCTAAAAATCCTAGTGGGTAAAACGATACACATACGTTTTCTTCCATACAGTTAGAGGTATCTACCAGGTATAAAACAAAAACTAGTTGTGGCCAAGTGGAGAAGAAGCAATGGCGGTATCAAAGTGATCACAGTATTATTCGTCAAAATTGAATTCTTTGAAAAATTGGATTTTATAACATTTGTATGAGGTAAACATTAACTTTCCGGCTTATTTAGATAAGCAGTCTTTCATGTACAGAAATATGGCTTCGTTTACTGAATGGAGTATATATTTTTTTTTATTATTATTTAGGTTAGATCCATTGTCACAAATTCCTAGGTAGGTGAAATGATGCATGCGCTGCTATACCTGATAATAGTGATGGTGTGCATTTTTGTGATATGTGCTCAAAATTTCCGAGTTTTTGAAGTGTCGGGAGAAGACATTATTTAAATTATTTCTGCGTTTATTAATATTATAGTTTATTGTTTGAGACACATTTTTATTTTAAAATTTTCATAAAATAAATTACGTGTGCTATCTGATTGTAAAACTTACTTTATTTCCTCATGCATACTCGTAATTATTTTTTCATCTTTTTATCTTACCGATAAAAACAAATTACAATTATTTATAAACGAAAGATCATTTTGCACTTTAGTTGAGGGTAAAACGGTCCTTTGGACACTTTTTTCAAAAATCTATTTTCTTAAATAATTAATGTGGGTTGAAAATATCAGGTTGTAACGGAAGTTTTCCGCCATATCTGCCTGAAATACTAACTTCTAACTCCTTAGATAACTGTTTTTGAACTTTCGGTACCAAACCTGCACTGTGTCACATGATACAACAATAGTACTTAAAGCTGTACTCATAATTCATTGATATTATGTAGCTGACTTTTTGAAACACAACTGGAAGTAAATGATGGTTCTATTCCTCCAGAGTGATAGTTCTATTTGAGACACCTTATACTTAATGATAACTAAATTTTTTACAGATTTCACAACACTGTGTTATAAAGCAAACCTCTTTCTTTCAAATGCCAAAAATCGTTTGACAAAATATGAGCAAATACGCCAACGAGAACTGTGTGGTGACGAAGTTTGCGGTGGCGGGAAACTTTCGTTACAACCTAATATTATTGAAATATATTTATAAAGCAAAATATAGTGTAAAACATACTAGAAAAATGCCAAAGACTTATTCAAACATCTATTGTTATTTATACAAGTTTTACCCTTGAGGGCATCATTTTAGGCCAACTTCCCCTATATACAAAGATCTTATCTTATGCTTCAGACTTAAAAGATATTATTATTATTGTTTAGTACCTTTACATCACAAATCCCTGCGCCTTAAAATTGACAATAAATCTAATTAAGTCTTAACGAAAATTTATGCAATGGCTCCTTTTATTTACTCGATGGAAACTGTTCCATTCCAGTAGTGCAGCTGTAAACAAATCCTTTCTAAATTGGAATCAGAAATTTACATTTAGATTAACATCTGATAAGAGAACATTAACCAAATATCCTTGTACTTCGTAGGAATAGATAATCCAATCTAAGTAATCTTTTGCAAAAGAACTTTTATCTAATAAAATATTCATTGGTAAAACTTTCAGGCGATCTCTTTCAGAAGCATTTATTTTTCTTTCCATATTTATAATGAACTTCTAAATGAAGCGTTAATTACATTCATTGTCATTATGAGATTATTTACTTAAATATATAAATTGTGTTAAAATTAAATTTAATGTGGAAACTAATTGAGTATTCAAAAGGAAGAAATGGTAAAGGTAATATGATTTTGTCTTTATAATTAAAAGTATTGTTTTGCATTCATTGAGAATTTTTATTTTTCATTTTGAAGGTTAAAGATGTTACTAACGATCTATTTATTTTTTAAATGTAATTATTTTGCATAAATTTTTCATCCCATCACAATAATTGAAAATTGATGCAATTTGGTTAATTTAAACCAACTAGCACTTTTAAAAATAATATACAACAAAATAATTGCGAAGCTATTTAAGTTTTATATACTTAATTACAAGTAGTGTTACATGACTTTCTTTAATTTTAAAGGTATTAAAAATAAATCTCGGTATATATTAATATTACTTGAAAATACTAAGAATACCGATATTTTAATAGAAAAGAATAAAACATCGAAATTGGGAATAAGATTTCAAGACATTCACTATTTCTAATTTTAATGCTGGAAAATTGGGCAGTGCATGTGCATATCCAAATCCATAAACTTTCAATTACATCAATTTCCACACTGTTTTGCCATTAATTTCACGCACGTTATCTGTTATTATTACCTAAACATTTTTATATTAACCCTCCAAGCGATTGTAACTTGAAATCCCCTCAACGTCGTTTCAGTTTTCACTGAAGTGCATCTATAGCTTTATTAATTTATAACACTTAAGTATCATAAATTATGTTCTGATATTAAAGCTTGTAATTAATTTAGGAGCTTGTATTTTTTTAAATAATTTCAAATCTTATTATCAAAATTTTATTCGGTTTGTAATTTTAAAACTGCATGACAATTTTACCGTAAAGACACCTGCGGTTTGTGTTCAATGACTGCCAGTTATGTTAACAAGTTTTATTTCATTTATCTTAGCCAGTTGCATGTGAAGAGCGAAAACATTGCAAAAAAGCGCCAAGAACAGATTGACAGCATACATATACACTTTTTAATTGTAATTTTTGACTGCCAGGTGGTTGAAATTGATAAAAATTCTAAAGCTTTTGAGTTCCAAGTACTGCACAGTTAAAAGTCTTAATTTACGTAGATGTCACCGCGAACTGTCAAAACCTTTTTCAGTTAAAATGCTTTTATTATACTTTTAAAAGGTAGCTTTGTTTTAATCCTATTCATGAAAACTAATATTTTTTATTAATTCTTTCATATTTTATACTGAATTTTTAAATTTTACACGGACGTTGAATGCACCCTGTACATATGAATTCACATATATATGTGAATAATATTTCCTTGTCTTAAATTTTAAAAACTGGCCTGGTTTTAATCCTCTTCGTGTAAACTAATATTTTTTTAAATAATTATCTCTTAATTTTTATTGAATTTTTAAATTTTACACGTACTTTGAATGTGCCCTCGACATACCCAGCAAACACAGCCCTATCGGATAAGTTTTGGGCCGACATCGGCATGCCGACGCAGAATGGCCGGGGCGATATCGCTCAGCCGGTGCCGAAAACGACAAATTTGCGTCCGCCTGGGCGTGTGTCGGGCCGGAAGGATGGGGTGGTTTTGGATCGGTGTCGGCTATAACGACAACGATATCGGCCCAGCTTTACGCCGGCCTTAAAGTGACAACTTTCCGCAAATGGTATGGTACCGGCAACGATAAAAAAAACGAAAAAAAAATCGCTGCCCCATTGAATTCTCAAATAAGCTTATAATTAGTTTCCAGGGGCAAAAACTATATTATTTATTATATATATATATATATATATTATATATTTAACTAAATTAACGACTGTATGCCCCTAGGACTGATTTTGCTGAAAGTACTTATGAAATAATAAAAATTTCTTTAAATAAACTGTTTTGATTAATTTAAAAAGTGTTTCATTTATTTACTAAATTATTTTGTCAAATCAACCACTTAATTAGACATTTTTCATATTTAACCAAATATTTAATTGCTTTTAAGTAAGGTTTTCGTAACTGACCAAATATTTGTTTCATTCGTTTTGATAGTAATATACATATATTTTTAATATTTTAGAGTCCAAGAAAATAGTACATGCAATCAAACACATTAAAAAAGATAAATTAATAAGTTTACATTAATTATATTGCAAGTTATGCCATAATACAAGAATAAAATGGACTTATATCATTATGCATTGAAATAATGAAACTAGGTTTCTTATGAGAAAATATACAGTATGTTTCTGATAGATATCCCATTTTACACCACCTTACCTATATCACCTACTGTAGGGATTTTTTTTTTTTTTTACTTTTTTACAATATACATTATAATTTTTTGCATATTATTAGCAAGAAGCCTTTTCAATACAATATTGATGTTTATTTGCGCAAAAGAATAAAAAATAATATCCTATTTATATTTATGCATGTTCCTCCTTTTGTATAATAATCAAGCTTAATATGCTTATTAGTAATAGGATATACAGACATGAAAGTACATAGCTAAATATTTAAATCGTTCAAAGATATCAAAAAAATTAAAGTAACAATTAAACTAGGAATTCATCTGAGCAAAAATATAAGCAAGCATAATTTACAACAAAATTAAAAAAGTTGAAAAGTTGTTACCCAATATACTTTACAACGAAAGGCAATAGTTAAGTAAATCTTTAACTTACCATTTTTTTCCTTACATTTGGGATCTTCATCATTATAAGACAACCAAACAGATTAAAACATTGTTAATGAACTTAATTATGTCATTTAACAAATATTTTAACCTAGCTGGTCTAAAGCAAAAATATTTATTCTAATCTTTTCAGAAATAATCACACCCTGGCATCTCATCTCACTAGTATCCGTGCAAATAAAGCTTTTCAACGTATTTTTCAGTGAAAACACACGAAGCGCCGAAGTCTTTTTTTTTTCTTTCTTTTTTTCCCGAACAGGCTGTGGGTACGCACTAGTATAATAGGGGAGTTTTGAAAGGCACTCGCCCCGACGAATCACTCCGCCCCTCAGTGTATTGGCGGGAATTTAGTTTAGAACAACCCTTCCCCTTTCGCCAACGGAGCAAACAATATATGCCTTTCCCACGCTTTTCTGCTGACCCTCAGGCTGTGTGCATTTTTTAAGATACTGGCATCTGAATTAAGATGGGGCGAAATAAGCAAAAATATTTGGATTTCGGATTCAATTTTGGAACAGTACGGAAAACTTGCATAACGGGATACTTAGAAGGTTAGAATTCGCAAACATCTCCTACAATATTATTCAATATTTAGCCCTCCCCCCACGAATTTGCGACATCGAAAAACAGAAATAAGAGGGGGGGGGGATCAAATTTTATGAAAAAATATCTTTGGAAAAAAATGTGAATTTTTATACTGGCATACCACGAAAATGTTACATAATAGGTCAGTTAGAGCCTACCAAAAATAAATAAATTTCTCTCAATATTTTACCTCGCCACTCTGACCTGTAAAAATTTGAGAAAAGTGAAAATTTCGAATTTTCTAAAAAGCTATAGTAAGAAAGTTATTTTTCGAAATTACCATCGATATTATTTGATTGATTAAATAGTACTTAAAATAATAAGAACGCATAATTATTAAGCAATTTAATCTATTTTTTTACCAAATTAGTACTAATATGTTGTTTTTAAATACACGCAGATAGAAAACAGATTAAAACAAAAGTCTACAGATGCTTAACCTGTTCGCTTTTATAATTGAAAAGACGCAATGGAGAAGACTCTCCTTCTGTGACCAGTATTGCTTCCTAGACCAGGTCTTTCAATGTCCAGTCGAGCATTGAAAGAAATTCCCGTTCTGGGAAGCTTAGTCACAGTGTCATATTACTGGCAGGGCAAATGGGGCAACTGCACAGAGCCCCAAGATTTTAGAGGCCCAAAAATGTTATATGTTACACTTTTTATAATTTCACAATATGATAACAAAGGAAAAAAGCGTCAAAAGTTTGTATTGTTTTTCATTTATAAACTCTGAACAATGAAAGTAATTCAAATTTATATCTGTATAAATTAATTTAAACTTCTTTTCAATTCGTCAAAAGGCTTTGTCGATATATAGCATAGCTGACAACATGGGCGCCGGCAGAATATTTCCCAGGGGGGGTGCAAAGACTACTCAAGGGGGGCAAAGACTACTTTAACGTATGGTTACCATGTTGGAAAGAGCAAAAAAGCAAGGGAAATCACTGCATACAAAAATCTAGGGGGAGGGCATTGCTCCGCCCCTTGCCCTATGCTGCCGGCGCCCATGGCTGCCAACATTTGTAGAATCTGATTAACTACCATTTCGTAAACAGTATTTTTAAAGTTTGAAAGTAACAAAATTTTTGTAATTAAATCTCTTGGTTAACTGTTATTAAAAAAAATATTTTTTTTTAAATGTGGTTTATTATATCCCATACATTTTGGCAACTATGATATAGCAGTTTCAGTTAGACGTAACGTTTCACTGACGTTATCTATTTCATTGATATCATATATATTCGTTCATCATATTTATATTCGTTTATTTCACTTTACTTAAAATAAAATTTCTCGTGTTTGGAGAGAGGGGGAAGATATTTAAAATTTTTCAGAATAAACCAATCAATTTTTAGAAGAGGGAAAGTTATCGCGTGGGGCCCAATATTTTTCTTTTGCCCAGGACCCACAGATGCCTTGATCGTAATCTGCGCAGAGAGAGACTTTAATTTGTGTTAAATTCCCACAAGAATATCGAATAAATACATTAACCCTTTAACGCGCAGTGTTCCCTCTCTGAGAACACCAAACTCTGACGTTTTGACTGTTGCAAGTCACGAAGAATAGATTTGATTTCTATAAAAATAGTTGCGGGTGACATAGCTCCACGAGAATCCTTTACTTTTTAGCACGTCATTTTCCATAAAAAATTGTCACGATTATTTTTAACAGCTCTGTGCCGGCACAGCCAGCTGTCGTCAAAAAGGGGTCTCTAGATCTGTGGCACGCGATGAACGTTTCGATCGTCCGCCATCTTTCTGGTAGTTAAGTCGAGCGATGGCAACGGCTGCCCTTTTTTCAGCATTGGGAAAGAGTTGCGCCTCAAAGGGTTAAATGAAGCCCCTTTCAAAAAAAAAAAAAAAAAAAAGAGCTTTTGTTGATGTAGAAGCATTGTCGTGTATCTGCATTAACTAAGATGTTTGTTTTGCTCGTGCGTTATGACAGGTCTGCCACAGGTTTATCTGTCTAGGGAGGCTTCCTGGAGCGGAAGACTTTTTAAGGGGTTATATTTACAGAAGACTCAACCATGACATTGCATTCGGAAGTGATATGAAATGCTCTAAGATAAAATTTAATATGGAAGTTTTAATTCGACGTGCCGTTCGGGTTGTGTAGTGACTGACCATTCTACCATATCACGGGTCCGGGTTCGATTAACGCTGGTCCACTTAATAGTTGCCTCCGTAATAAAGTGTCCAAGAATTCCGGCCAAGTGGTTCCAATGCTTATACGGCAAGTGGCCGCCATTTGAAAAAAAAAAAAAAAAAAAAAAAAAATGTTTTAACCCGACAGTTTATGCTAACCATATCATCTGTGCTGTTTCAGATAGTCAGTATACATTAGCTGGACATTTTTTTTTTCAATTATTGGTCAGTAATCTCAGCAATAACAAAAATATCCAGTACATTTACATTTTGGCTATGAGGAATTTTCTTTAAGCATTATAATGAATGTTAAAAGTCTTGAAAACTATTTAACTAATTTCATCAAAAGTTGCTATGTATTCAAAAATGCACCTCTTTTAATAATCGTCGTCTCGTTAATAAGAGTAATCGTCAGTTCGAGGCCATGGGCGGTTGCCCACGTCGTTCGCGTCTCTCCCCCGCAAGTATTGCACATGGTGACGTTTTGAATTTCAAAAAAAAAAAATTGTTTTCCGCACAACTCTAGTCCACAGCCTCTGAATTCATTAATCGCCAAATCTGGCAGGTACGATTGTGGGAGCGATACATGGCTAAAACCACTCTTCCCTCTCCCCCCCCCCCCAATAGCCTTCTCTGTGTTAAGGGAAGGGGGGGAGGCAAGGGAAAAGTGACACATCTGCACGTGCCTGGCTGTGCCCTTGAGCATGAACTCTGACCCGCAAAACAGAACGACCAATGTTGCGTCGAAAAACAGGCTATCGTTTCGGTAGGGACATTATACAGAATTAAACTGTATGAGAAAATAATATTTTGAAGACTCAATAGTGTCTGTACAATTATAGAATATTTCGCTGAAAAAACAAACTGTTTTCAAATCTAACATAATGTTACAAAAGAAACACCATAAAAAAAAATTAATGAACAGTCACGAAGTGATATTTTCATTTACATTTTATAAAAAATTGTTAAGGGACCTTCCAGTAGGGTGCGGCAATTTATAGGCATAGATTACATTTTAAATCCCCAAATACACAACGTGAAATGTGTACTATTCCATAAGTTTCGTATTTTCGTTTTCTTTTTAAGGCATTCGGATTAAATTAAAGCTCATGTATGAGCACTAATGCTACCCAGCTTAAATTATTCAACGCTCCGTTTGAACCGAAAATCAGAGCATGTCACACAAAAAAAATTAAACCAGTGCATATTTTCAATGATCAGAGCGATCCTGTTAAACCCGGGTTCAGATGTGGAATAAAATCGGACAAAGCGCAATATGGCGGATCCTAGGAAGGTGTTTGGGAACTTGACACCCAGCCTCCCCCCCCTCAATCCTTCTTTTCTCTGTGCATTTTGTTTTAATCAAATGAGCTTTTTCATTAAACTGGCTCCTTCCATTAAATTATTTTGTTTTAATGTGATATTTTTCTTTATTGTACACTTCATTTCAGCCAAATTAGCAAGTTTCTTTTTTTGTGACTCGAAGACCAATTTTCTGATTTGATTTCATATGATTTTGTAGTTATGGCAAAGCTACGCGAAGGCTATCTGCTTAAATGGGGATGCCTTACGCGTAGAAACTTTTAGATTGTTCAAACTCTTATTTACGTTACACCTGGAGAAAATCGCCCTAAACTCCAGACCATTAAATCGACAGCCTCGCGGTATACCAGTAACCTTGACCTTCACTCTTCGGCCATCTACCATGTTGGGTGTTTTATCCACTCGGACATGGTCGGCAACCAATTTTTCTGTATCCGCCACAGGAGGGTTGGGGTAAAATAAGTAAATTAAGCTTTAAAAAAAAAAGCTATAGATTCCAAACTATAAAACAATTAATAAACAATAAAATTGAGGTTGAACATTAGTTATAGTAATTATTTATTCCCTAATTTTATAAAAATCAATCATATTTCTTTCATTTTATGAATATTAGATAATCTTTTGAATTTATAAAAATTTTATAAAATTCCCCCAAATTCTGTTCTAGAATTGGGGATACAACGGTGATTTATCCTCAATTATATGTTCAAAAACCTGTTTACGTTGTCTAACGCACATTCACATTACATTTGGAGAAAATCCTCCAAAATCCAAACTGTAGATTGACAGATACGCGGTAGACCAGAACCTTGGACCTTCACATTTCAACCATGTTCAGTGCCTTAACCTCTCGGCCATGGTGGGATAAATAGTAAGTGTCGAAACATAAATTAAAAAGTATTACTATAACAATATATATGTGCTGCTTGCTGGTTTTATACCGTTGAGTTTAGAAATTACACTTCTGGGCCGATATCGGTTATGCGGTACATCGCCGAAATCGCATGTTAACCCTAAAAGACTTGCCGCAATCGGACCGTTGCATGCCCGAAATCACCTTTCTTTTGCCTACGCCAACGCATTTTGCCGACACAGAACCGACACCGCTCCAGTTACCATCATGCCAATGCCGACATCGAAACGGCACTGCCGATGTCGGCCCATCCCTTACCCGATACGGCTGTGTTTGCTGGGTATGAATACACATACATGTGTCAATAAGATTTCTTTATAAAAGAAATAGTCAATTATACATTGTTCATCTAATAAACGTTTTTGTACGTAGCCTTTTGTTTGTTTTTCTTAGTTCTATCACAGAACTTGATGCTGAGCATTTATTTAATTCATGTCCAAATTGTCTTCGTATCTCAATTCAGGTGAGCTGGATTAATCTGACACTAATAATCGCACTTTCATATGTCAATGTTTCAGTCACTAATACCTTCAATCTATATTTAATTTACTTTTCCTGTGTAGATATTGACTGACTGCATGACTCCATTTCAGGACTTTGATTAATTAAGCTGTGTTTTCAACCTAGCTAATCCACAGACATTTAATAATATATTTTGCTGAATCTGCGATAAGGTATTTATTTCAGAATTCCCTAGAGACATAGTACAAAATGGATGTTATAATGAATAGTAGAGAAGGTAAGCTACTGATTATAGAACTCTGAACAGCGATATTTGAAAATTTTTAATATGGCAGCTGACTCGAGAATAAAATGAAATTAAAAACTTAAACTTGATATGAATCTTATTCTTGATGTCTTTCAAGTTCAGGCAGGTACAATCGATGTCATATCCATGTGTGAAAATACAATTAAGTCTATTTCTTAGAAAATTAAATCCAATATTGTAAAATCAGTTTCAATGGGGAAAATATTTTTATGAACATCATGCCATTGTATGACGGCACTAAAAATGTAATGTCTGAAATACAGATGAAGAGTTTATGAATTTTAATTTTACTTAAAAAGCGTAGTTATTTCTGTACATGTTGACAATCTGTTTCTTGTAAACGCCTTGTCTTATTACGCAAAACCACAATAGAAGGGAAGCGTCTTATGTTATTTAGAAGTTGTAAAACAAAATTATACATTTAAGCTGTATTTCCTGAAATGTCAAAATTTTTGAGTTGTTCGTTAGATTGCAAAATGAACACGTTTCGTATCTAAATGAAGGTTTAGAGAACTGTAATTGAAGGGTAGGCTGCAAGAAAGGAGGTATCTTAAATTATTTAATTTTGCGAAATGTTAATAACATTCAAGATCACCAAACTAACGACACAAGCAGCGCCATCTCTTGAGTAACACAAGAAATAACCTAAGTTGTACCTGCGTTCTTATGGAACCACACGAAAGATATTTCCTGTTTTTTACTGCAAGATAGACCTTGCAACTTCAAACACCAGCAGGGTGGAGCTATCTTCATTTTTCAAAAATCCTTTCAACTGGTTTCACAGCTTATATATGTTACGGCCAAAGCCCGAAGTTCGGTTAGTTTGCGATTTGACTGGCCGATTCGCGTTTTGACCAAGAGGTTTGGCCAAAGTCCGAAGTACTTGCAATTAATATTGTATATTGTACTTTGGCTGGCCATTTCGCGAAGTGGCTGGGAATCCTTGGCCTAAGCCCGAAGTGATAATGGTAGCCTGACCGGTATCAATTTGCCTTTGCAAAAGGTATCATATTTTTTTAAGCGATATTTCGGCAGACAATGTGATCTGGGATCTTTAGCAATAGATCTATGGAGCAGAAAAAGACTAAGGATACCCCTTAAAGGTAGTTGAAAAATTGAGTACTCAATTTGCCTTTGTTTTCTTACAAGTTACGCAACGCATTTGCTGAAGATATAATTCGTCATTTTCAAGGGCGCAAATCCAATGTTCTTCGCGCTATCTCGTTGTTTCAGCATGTACGCTCACAGAATAATTTCTATTATGGCTTTAATATGAGAACAGAATAACACGAGATCGTATTTTTATATATTAAAAGCTAATTTTTAACTCAGAGATGTCACTTATATATGAACTCGTTTCTAAAACAATTGTACTTAAAAAAGTAGAAAAGAATAAAACAGTGCACAGAAGTACTCATTTTTAAATACTTCATTTTTAACAGTGTATAAAACAATCTGCTCTTGATTTCTTTCTTCCTACTTTGACCGATCGTTCCAAGCCACTTCGCGAATCGGCCGGCGAAAACCCGAAATCAAGAAAAGATCGGACATTGGCCAGTAAGTTTACAGCAACGTTGGCCAAAACGCAAATTGGCCGGCCATTTCGCGAACAGGCCAATTTTGGGCTTTGGCCGTAACATATATAAAACCTTAATGAAAAAAAAAATGAAACGTTTCATCTTAACGAAAAATTTTATGATGTCGATGCACTTTTTGCATTTTATGGTTTCTACATTTTGTTTCAAATGACTTAAAACGATAATAGTTTGATACTGCATATTTCCATCCGCTAGTACGTTTGCGAACATAAATTCTCAAAATTTTCATCGAATTATTTAAAGTGTTTTAAAACTGTATCGCCTTACTTTCCATAAAGTAAAATGATATACGATCGGTAGAAATTTAAAACTATTTACAAAAACTACTGGAGTAAGTGAACGAAAAATGAAATGGAATTGTAAATAAGTTCAGAAATATTTTTAAAAATCTGCAATAAACTTAAAATGTGCCTTTCTTTAATGAAATTCTCAAAACGCAGACAATATTCTCATATTACATTTCTAATAAGCTGAAATTCACATTTCACTAAAATTGAACAATAAAAAAAATATATGTGCATAAAAAATTAATATTAAAATGACTAGAAATATTTAAACAGTCGTTTTGAACACAGCTTATAAAAGTGTACGTAGACTGATCGTAAATTTAATCTATATTCCTTATATGACCTATCTAGTTTTGACTAAAAGAAATTCAATTGTTTTTCTGCTTATGTTTTAGCTTAGCTTCAAGACCTATCGTCGTTCTTTTTCGAGTTTTTGTGTGCTTGTCTGACTGATTGTTTTCTTTTTTCTTTTCGATATTGGCTTTCTCATTTCTCTTCTTTTTCCATTTTCTTTTGCTCTGTTTGTTGCTTGTATTTTGGCACAGGCATCAATAGCCACTGCAATGCTATTTGAATATTTCTGTTTTGTTCTCCGTTTTCTAGAGATTTTTAATTTTTTTTTCTTTCTTAAATGTTTGAAGAATATAAATTTATATAGACCCTGACTTTTCCGTTTTTTTTACGTTTCTCAGTCTTTAGAAGCAGTCTAATGTCTTCCACTTTTACAACGATTGAAAAAGTGTCGTATCTAATACTGGCAATGGTATCCCATAAGTAATTCTGAATGCACTGTACAATTTCTTCTGATATTAAGGAATAAGTTTGTATGATTGTAATTCATTCACCATAAGAGCTGTTGAGTTAAATTGGGTGGCCAGTTACATAAGTAGAAAAGAACTTTGAACTAGTTCTTTCACATTATTTTAAGCCAAGCCACAATACTAGATTCTACATTAGGTAACTATATGATAGTTTAATATTGTTTTAAAATTTTAATCTAAGATCTACCTTTGCTTACTGCAGCCTATCTCGACAGTAATATTTAAGTCTACACATCGTCATTTTTCAAACTACTCCTGCTGTTTTGATTTAAGAATTGGCATTTTATATTTAGCAAATGATTAAGTTTGTGTCGCGAACAGATAATTCATCATTTTTGACATCGAATAACGAACGTTCGAGAATTTCTTCTCCCCTTTATACTGTTTCTTTTCGTCAGCATTTTAGCATTTCTCACAAACGAAACGCTTAATTAACATAAGTTGAGCACGGTCTACGACCGCCAATAGAGTGCAACTGAGAAAAAAATGCTAGAAATTAATGCTAAGAGAGAGAAAAAAAAATGTGATTATAGCCCGATACTATATTGATACCGAGACGTGCATGCAGCACACGTTTTCTGCGAAGTATGTATCCGGCAGCAGATATGGGTTTCCATTTCGGGGAGGGGAGGGGGGGGGGGAATCCGGCACTCTAAGGAGTCTTGTACCCTTTAAAAATGATGAAAATCGAAAAAAGTACTTTTATGTATATGATCATGCATTAAAAAAAATTATTTACACGTAAGAAATTTTGTATATCAGTACAATGACCTTTTCTGTTTACACTAATGTCTTCAGACGTTTTCTAAGTTTATTATGAAGAATTAATTATTCCCTGATTAAAAGCAACTATTTTTCATGTTTGGTTCACTGCGCGCATCCTAACACACATAAAAATCATTTTACAGACTCAATCTTTTTTCTATATACACTATGAAAATACATAATCCAAATGCCTCATTATTATGTAGATGTTATATACCATCTACAGAAAAATAACAATTAATTATTTTTTCACTAATTAACGAATTAAATTATTCGTAAATTAAAAATTATACAATAACGGGTATAAAAACAGGTCATTATAATTATACATTATCAGAGTGTATTTATAGAAATATTGAGTCTGTAAAATGCATTTTACGTGTGTTAGGCCTCGCACAATGAACCATATACAGAAAATAGTTGCTGTTAATCTGTTAATTAATGTAAATTTTCTAATAAACCTGTAAAAATTTAAGCCATTAAGGTAAACAGAAAATCTCACTGCATTGATATACAAAATTTCATACATGTAGATAAATGTTTTATGTAAATATGGTATCATATACACGAAAGCACTTTTTTCGATTTTCATCACTTTTAAAGGGGACAACGTAGAGGTCTGCGCAGCACGGAAATTCGCGAAGGCGGCGTAGCGACCCCAGAAACCCGACGGCGGTGGCGGAGCGCCGAGGCGTGGGAAAATTTTTGTTAAAGAGCAAAATGAAAATTGGTGTATGCGTATACACACACACATATATATGGATAAATTGGGACTAAAATGGGATTTTTTTTAAAGACTAGAATAAGATTGGAATTTTTATAAAAACTAGTCTTCAGTATGATGCTGTTAGTGCGATTACGGCCAATTAGCTACACGTGGGCTCTAGGCCGAGGGGGTGGGGTGTAGAGATCACGATTGTGTTCGGGCTCAGATGATCTCAATTATATTTGTCTTTAATTTGCCCAAACGGCAAAATTTATGATATTCTATCAATGAAATAATCGACTTTCAGGTAATTAGTCTATTACCTGAAATTTCGGACTTGGATTCCGACTTAAATAATATCGGACGGGTGGGCTCCAATTAAAAGTCCTCGGGCTCCGACTTTAAATATTGAGCCTGAACTCATCTGTAGTGGGGAGCCAAATTAAGTATGTGTAATAAATAAGTGTGTTACACAAAGTTGTCAATTTCAAGTAGTAAGTTCTCTTAGATAACAGGTGTTTAGAATTACCCATTATTCGTTTTTCTAATGCAGAATAACTCACAGTAACTGATTTAAAAAGTGTCATTTCAGCATCAGGTGCGATCTCGGGAAAAGGCTATCTCTCCAAGCAGGGCGAATCTAAACCGCGTTCTCCAAAATGTCAGCACCCAGTATCTTGAAAATGAAAAACTATTGAGATTATATCAAAGCCGGTTTTGTTCAGCTTGGGTATTTAATACCATTAGAAGTATTTGGCGGCGTTAACTATGCCATTATAGCAGTTATGGTACTGCTTGGATATTTGCCAGCGCGGCGAGATGATATATTTCGTGGTGCTAAATACGCTAATCTGCAAAGGATTATATAGGGGGTCACTAACCGATTCCGCCGCAGTGTAGGACGATTCCGCCGAAAATTTTTCCGTCTCATTTACCCCCATAGGACAATTCCGACCGATTTTTTTTCGAGTGTTTTTTTCCGAGGGGACAATTCCGCCAGAGGGAGTTAAAGAAAGTGTTTCTTTTGGCGACGAGGAGTGGGCGTTATTTATTTGCTCTTTGACTACAAATAGGATATTTTGAAAGCTATTAGGAAAAGGATCTAGGCCTGACCTAAGTAAAATTTGCATCCTTTGAACGTTATCATTGGGCCATGTTACACGTATAGCGTTGTGAATAGCTATCTGGAATCTACCACAAAATGGCTCGGTTCAAAAGGGAGATTTTGTTCGATAAAAGTCTTTTCCGCAAGTGCATACACTTTAGCAGAGCATTTCTTTTCTTCACTGCACTGCCACACAAGTTCACCTTTTTCAGTATTCTTTTTTTATAGTAAGTAATACCGTCAACAAGATCTTTTCCTCCCTCGGTGGTGCAGATTTCAACATTCATGGTAGAAAAATTTTTACCCAATCAGGCCGCCACACAGTCATCAAGTAGCAATGATATCATGATGACACAAATTACAATCGAATATATGCCAACATTAATAAAAAGAATATCAGGCAAATATGCTGCATTTGGTGGAACCTCTCTGCTAATCAGGAATCCTTCTTGTGCCCCTTCTGACTGGGTTGGGCACACAGACAAAAATTATCGATGTCGGAACGACATCCGATACTAATCTCGGAAGCCAGAGAAAATTATCAATAGGTTCACTAATTTATAGCGCATGCACCCGTGAGCATATTGGCTTTCTGTTTTCGCCAAACACGTGCTGGATGCATTGCCAAATATCGCAACTCAGACAAAAACTATCGATGTCGGAACAAGATCGGAAATTAATCTCTGAAATCAGAGAAAATTATCAATAGGTTCATTAATTTATAGCATATGCACCCGTGGGCATATTGATATTCCGTCGTCGCCTACAAGGGCTGGATGAATCGCCAAATATGAACGTGCTATTCAAACTACATTTATTGTCTCAAGAAAATGGCGAGGCGGAATTGTCCTGTAAGGGTCAGTTCATGACAAAATGGCGCGGCGGAATTGTCCTACGGGTGAAATCCCGGCGGAAATTTCTCGGCGGAATTGACCTGTTCCCTATAGGCGTTGCCTACGCAATACTCAAGAAAGTAGTATTACGTAGGCAACGGTATAGGAATATTATGGATACAACCTAGAAAAACCTAGTACAATGTGTAAGAAAAGTGGCTTATGCATTCGAAGAAACGGACTTCAAAAGGCAACAACATCAGCATGAATTGCTAATCATATTTTAATTTGTTAAACATCTCAGTAGAGAACTGTAAAAGCCATTCACATGAAGATTACAACTGAATTTTGCTTTGACTTACTAATGGAATTGAAATTCGAATATCAATTACTTTTATTGTCAAGTACATGCTCAGCCAAATGTGTTTGTAGCCATAGACACTTGGCTGAGCAAGTTCAATACCAGTTACGGATAAAAATTTTAACTGCTTTTCTCTTGATGAATCCGATAGCCTTATGTATTTCAAAGCACAATTGATCATCTCCACCACCCAGTAAACGCTTAGTGTAATTTGGTATAGAAAATGGCCAATAATACCCGAATTTACATGACTGTTTGAGATAGATTTGTGCAGCTAACCTTTGTAGTGATCTACAACAGAATGCATTAGTAATGTAGAGATCATAAAGCTAGAGTAATAGTAAATCATGAATTAATCAGCGTAACTATTAAAGAATTCCATATAGTAATATAATTTGAAGAGTAACCTGCAAACAATTACTCTCTGTAACCGATAGTAACTCATGCACTATTGTCAAGAACTGCATATTGTTCTCATTGCAACACAGTTATTTACAGACTGGACTCAATCTGGATAGTGACAGAGAGAAATGTATCGCAGCTATGAGTAAATCTTCGAATATAGCTTTAATAAAGCTGTCATCAGTCTTTCTCATGATCTATGTCCTCTCATACATGATCTGAGTCCGATAAACAGCGAAAGTAAAAGCCAGGACGTTGAAGATAGCGAAGTGATACTTGCCCTGCTTGCGGAATAAGGACCAAATAAATAAGGTATAATCATTGTGTCAGGATACTTCTTTGTGCCGTCAACCAGAGATTTTTTTAAATGAAATAAATTTAAACTACTGTTTTAGTTTAAGTTTTAGCTTATTTTTAAGGTAAACAAACAAGCTTACGCTGAAAAGACAAAAATTCCATCTGCATACTGCAGATGATAACTCCTCCAAATTTTCGTACTTATTCTGTACTCTTGAGATTGTAGCATATCTACCCAAATAATTATGTTCGGAGCTTTGTTTACAGACTCTCTAAATTGTTATAAGATGCAATCTATTCCTTAGGGTATATTCCTATTTTTTATACTTTCAAACATTTGTGTAAACTTTCACTAATTGAAATTCAATTCATTAACTATATATCTGCTTACTGTTAATGAATTAAATTCAAATTAGTGATACGAGACATTAAATTAAATTTCTAGCTGATTTTCATACTCAAAACTTTTGAATTTACTCTTTAGTTTTAAGTAAGCTTAATACCTCTGTGGAATTATTAAATATTAATATTCATTAAACATTCGTGTTTATTAATTTAACTTATTTTTTGCAGTGTGAAAAGGCATTACGCTTTTAAAGTAAACTATTTAAAAATGCAATAAATTTTAGATAGTGAATTTAACTATAATTCAAACTAAAAATTAAAACATCTTGTAACTCTATTTACATGTGAAAGTATATTTATACTTAAAGATCCCTAAGGTAATAAGTTATGAAACATAATAAGCTTAACAAAATATGAAGCATAAAATATATCATTCATTACCTTAAAAAAAGCAAATGTAATAAACACCACTTTCATACGGGTAACTTTAAATTATGATGTAACAACAAACACCATATAGTAAAAAATAAATTATACACACAAATAAATACACACACACACACACACACACACACACATATATATATATATATATATACTAGCTGCGTGACCGTTCTTTGAACGGTAGGAAATGAATATTTTGCTAAAATGTGATCTTAGTAACTGTGACAAAACAAATTATCAGAAAAAAATAAAAGAATGCAGGTAGTCCTTTCTGTTGAAACTACCGCGCGATATATTAATGAAAAGTAGGATTAGTTTAGGCAGTTATAAGACGACCGTTTAAAAACGCTGAATAGAACACTTTTAATTTCACTAAATATTGATTAACGTGGTATCTTGGGCTTTAATCCATATTACAATAACAAATCTGCAACCTATTACTTATATTAATATTAATGTTCCAAGTATTGTAAATTCGATATTTTAAAGCTGCGAAAAAGTCCGAAAGATCTTCCATTTTCATGTATCCATTATTGTTTTTTTTTTTTTTTTTTTTGTAATCCTGCGTGACATATGTTTGCTCCATTTGACTGTTAATTTGGATTTTTGCGCTTGCGTTATTGTTATTGCACTACATCAAGCTCTTGCCGCTTGCAGCGTGGAAATATCATCGAATTTGGTACCGCCAACTTTAGCGTATTATAAAAGTAGATATACTTACTGCATTTGACGTTATCGAACTGTTAATTTTTTGTATTTTCGGTCATGCGTTATTGATATTGCACTAATATTTACATCTAGCTTTTGCCATTGACAGTGTGGAAATATCGTCGATTTTAGTACCGCATACGTAAGCGTATTACATAAGAAGATACTAGAAATCAAATATAGTTGTGGAGGCAATTACAACGATCGCTAAAAAACATTTGACGAAAATATATTTAATTTTCATCCACCTAAAATATATAAGTTCATATTCACTTTTTATTATATATCCAAATCGAATTTCATGCTCTTCTGGAAAAGCGAGAAATCTTTCCGCAGTCGAAAGATTTCGTTTTGCGTACAGAGCTATTCTCATATCCAGACAGACGATTTATTTGTGAAAAAAACACAATAATAATAAACTCTGCAATCTAGAAGAACTATTTTAAACGAAATGGAATCCTAATTGTATGGCGTCATATTCACTTGAAATAGGTAATTTTGTCACGCAAATGATTCTCTTTTTTGACTCTCGGAAATAAAATGGTGCTGAAAATAGCGAAAAATAACTTAAAAATGAGGGAACCGGTGTATTTTCAGATTTTTAAAGGGGCGTAGATTGTTTTCTAGATTTTTATACACAATTATGAACATTTTCAAGCGGATCGTACAAACGATGTACAAGCTACTAGGCTTTATGTCTTTGTTATCTTTTTGCAATAATGACGGAAAAAGTTTTATCTTGAAATCAGGGATCGGCGCAACTTTATAGTAGGATGATAGGCTTTAAAGGATAACTTTCCGTAGTAGTTATCCTTGTTGCGTAATGTATTGAAAATATTTTGAGTGCTCATGTAGAAAAACTATAAATGCTACACATACCATTTTCAATAGGGTACATGGTACTGTATATAAGAATAACATATATAAATTTCGTAGAATTCGATGCTTATTTACGCGAGTTAGAGCACGGTCAGACAGAGAGACAAACCAAAATCATAAACACTTGTCAACATTGTTGAAAAGTGTTAACTTGTCAACCTTGTTGAAAAGTGTTAAAGAACTTTCAAATTTATATGATAGATTTATACTTCATTGGAAGGAAGAGGGAGTTGTCAGTGACGTTCAGAAAGTTTTAGTTTGGATGAAAATAGCTTAATTTTGTCAGATTCAAAATTCCTTGAACTAAAACCAGGGTCTTTGTTACACTTGAATGATTTCCATCCCTACATTTCCGCTTTAAGAAAAACACCGTAAACGCCTGAAATGTGCACGGTGGTTTTCCAGAAAGTAGTCCTGCAGAAAATATCAGATGATCTGGTGAATGTTTCTGTTGATTTACGGAAAAACAAACTATTAAGGACTATGCTCGAAATTTCGAAATCTAAACAGTTTCATCACATTATCTACAAAACTTTGGTCATGGTCCCTGAAGAATTTCCTTTCTTGTACGTAATTGTCGATTTTTTTTTTTAATGGCAATGAACGAATAATGAGGAACTCATCCTTAGTAAAGCAGAACTAAGTTCTCTGAACCTCGATACTTTCAATAATGTTCTCTGAACATCCCCGAACTTTGTTATTTTGCCTCAGTAGTACATTCGAAAAGTGGCCACGAAAATCTATATAATGATTTTGTCATCCTGTAATGAAGAAAATGGTTAATTAAACTATTTAAAATATGTTATTTGAAACACAGCATTGTTGTTTCAGTACTCAGGTTCGAAACACTTAGCTGCCAAACATAAAATCACATAGACACCTAATGCCTTAAAAAAATATTTATTGAATAAAGAGTTTAAAATAAACCATTAAATATCGCGGTCTGGTGATGATCCAGCGTAATTAAAATTACGTTAGTGGTAGAGCACCAGAGAAAATACAGATTCCAACAGGATTTGACATTGGAGAGATAACCAACTCTAGTTACAGAGTTAGGATAAATTTAAACGAATGAAATTAGAGTATTCAAGCCGAGATTGAATAGTTTTGAAAGTTGCTGCATAGCGTAATTATGCCAAAATGAGCTCCAACAGAGGGGCCGGGGTGACCCGCTACAAATTACAAACTGACATAATAAAATCTATTTTTAGCTCAATTGTCAAGTCTCAGATTACTCGAAAAAGGCAATTGCATGCTGTGAAAAGCGAAAAACAAAGTTTGAAAAGTGAAGTAAGGAAATATCACAACAGAAATAAAAGTTAAAATGTCTGATTTTAAATAGATTAAATCAGCGTTTCTCAACCTGTTGGCACGCCCCCCAAGGGGGACGTAGAACGTTTGAAGGGAGGGGGCGAGAAAAAACAAAGAGCAAGTAGTGATCCATGTTTTTAAGAAAACATCTTATTTATTCTCATTTTTACTCAAAAATATATCCATTTTTGCTGAAAAGTTCATTCAAACTTTATTTTGTAGAAAATTCGACTAAATGTTCATTATTAAAGATTAAAAACTGAATGTATGCTAAAAAATGTAAGGAGGGCGCCACCGTAACTAAGCCTTTGTTAGGGGGGGGCGACGTTAAAAGGTTGAGAACTGTTGAATTAAATTTTAGCAACAGAAAACAAATATGACAATTAGTATTAAATATGTGATGTACATCATACATCCTGTATACTCAATCTCAGTCAATCGCGGAGCTCAGTCCACTGCAGTGTTGTGTTGACAGATATCGTCCGAAACAGTATGGCGAATGTTCTTGATTATCACCGTAGTCAGTTTAATGATATATATTTTATTACATGCTGTAAACCATGGGGATCCAGCTTGGTTACTCTACGTTCTGTTCATTTGTGGACTGCTATATTACATAGAACTTAATGATCATTCGGAGGCAGCTGTATTTACTGGATTGTTGTAATACAGAAATAGTGTTTGGGATCTATGAAGTGAACTGCGTAAAAATTGTTTTGCGAACTTCAAGATTGAAAATAGCCTACAAGTAAACTACAGTAGAGTCCCAATTAACCGCGTGATTGGGAGGCAAGGGCGCAGCGGAGAGCGAAAATCGAGGAAAACCCGGAAACGTCTAACTCGGTATTATTAACAATAAACAAAAAGGAATGCTGAACTGCTAGCAAAAAGTTAGAAAAAAAAAAACTTTAAAAGAATATTTTTTTTGCCATTTTTTAAAAATTAGTCTTTCAATTTTGTTTTTTGCTCAGGAAACACCGTTTCTTTATTCTAGATCGCACTTTTTCTTAGTATGAGCTTTCCTGCCAGATGTGCACCGTCGTCTTGTTTCTCTAAATAGTGAAGCCAAAGCTGTGCATCATTATCTAAAATATATATTGAACTAAACATTCAACTAAAAATAACAGTTGTTAATTGAAGACAACTAAATGTTCAAGTGAAGCAGTTGTTAGTTCAAGGTCCAACTTGGCTCAACAAGTTAGTTTTAGATTTCTATTCAAATAAAACTAATTTAGTTAAGCGGATTTAGTTGAACATACAGCTAAAACTAATAGTTGGTCTTCCGAATAGCAATAAATAGTTTAGTTGTAGTTTTCAAGTAACAACATATAAGTAATGGGGATGAGAAATAAATATTTATTCATTATTTGGTTTTGAAATCAATGATTTGTGAGAAGTGTTGATCCATAAACTTGCCAGCTCTGTTCGTTAAGGTCAATAATTTTGGACCTTCGAGCGGTAGGGCGTATTTTATATTTCCTGTTTCTGCTTTCCTCTTATTTATTTTTTTAGGTTCTTATTTTTAAAAAAATTCAGCACTCAGGATTATTCGGTGCCCTACTGTATAACTAATCCTTCCCCCCTTAACAATTGGGCGTTTTTTAATTACTTAAAATACATTACTTACTAAACACTGAATTCACTACTTTAACCCATTCGCTTTCAATCCGCTCCTCCCGGCCGAAAATGCACGCTCCCAGTCTCCGGCCTTACCGCTGGACGCAGCTTCTTTCCCTAGTGCTTTGCAACATCCATTTACAAGTGTCAGGTGTGGAAAACACCTTTCTCGTGTTTGCTATTGCTATCCCCTCCCCCTTTGGTTGATCAGCTGTATTTACGAACAGGTGCTTTGCCGCAAATACTTCGGGGGAGGAGAGGGTTGAAGGTGCCCCTTTCCCTCCCACTGATTCTTTATACTCCTGTTTCGACAGAGATACATCTACACAGGTACAAAAGAAACGTGTTTCGTGGTGGGAAAGCATACACAAACATTTCTCGGGTGTTTCAGCGGTTTTGAGCGAGCATTCCAAATCAAAGCTTGGGAGCGAAAGGGTTAAGGAACAGAGATGAGTAAAAGTGTAAAACACGGTAAATACTGCAGTGCGCAAAGCGGATAACATTTTACATTGATTATCTGAAAATATTTAAAACGTATTTATGTCCTACGTAGTGGCGAAGCCTAAGGGGGGTGGAGGATAGGAGGGTCATAACCCCCCATGCGGAATTTTTTGCCATACTAAATATATATTATTCACACCCTTATCACACACATGTATGCATATATGTGAATTGCAGTAGTCGTAACCCCCACCCATAAAAAATTTCTGGCTACGCCACTGGTCCTACGTATAAAAAAAAACTTAATATAAACCAAAAATAAAATAACGCTCACTATAGTAACATAACACTATAGTAACACGTAAATTTAATATCCAAATTCTAGTTTGTCTTACGTAGTTTGATATTTTTCCCAAGAGATTTTTAAAAAATATATCGCTTAGCTTAATTTGAAGTAAATTTCCCCATTTTCTTCTTCCCTTTAAATTATTACTTGAAGATGCACTCTAATTTCTTAAGGCATTTCTAAAAATAAATTTTGAAAAGTTTTAACGTTTAATATGAAGAATATGACACTTTCTCTTTGCAGATCGTGATGTAGTACATGACGTGAAAGTAATCCTCCATCTTCCGCTAGCTTTGTCATTCAAATGTTTTCTCACTTAACATGATTACTCGATTCTCTCACGCGCAGTGTGCATTAGCCAACAGCAAACAATTTCTTTCCGATGCACATTAATTACTTTAGTGCCTCTCTGGAGTAGCCTATAAAACCTTTACATGCAACTTTTATAATTCGAAAAGGCTCTGTGTGAGGGAGGTAGTTGAAGTAACAAATGATGAATTGCCTCTAAACTTGTTTTTATTCTTACAGGGAGCTCGTGTTGGAGTAGTTGAATGTAAAATTCATAAAGCGTGAAAACGTGAATATGTATGTAAAAGGAATCTTTGATTTTTGTATTTATACGTTGGATAAAAAAATAATAATAATTTCGCTCAACGCATTTTGTCAGCACATTATATTCCATTCGGATAAAATTCAATTAATATATTAAACTATATTCTTAAAAATAAATATATTCTGCTGTTCAAGCCTCGTTAGGGGAGACCCCCTTAACCCCCATAATTTTTCAGTATCATTATTGCCATATTAAAACGATATTAACTGACTATGTTATTTTATCTGCCATCTTCAGTGTATTTTGCCTGATAACCCTATGTTGAAATTTTTATGATTGTAACCTATTTATAAAAAATTCATGTGATGCATATTCTACAATTTGCGAAATATTGTAACAACAGATTAAAGCTGTTGTGAACTAATAGTATTTAAATATATGTAAAAAATATATGTGATGCATATTCTACAGCTTGCGAAATATTGTAACAATAGATTAAAGCTGTTGTGAACTAATAGTATTTAAATATATGTAAAATTATGTCGCTCTTTTTGGGACACATTTTTCGGACAATTTTCAATAAATGGGGTGAGAGATAAAATGACATAGTCGTTAAAGCACTACTTACGTTCCTTCTTAATGGATAATATAAAAAAGGAGTAATGCAAAATCAGAGGCTGTTTGATGCCAACATCACAACTTGTTTTCCGGCACTCGTATATAAGCCCTGTCCTGTATTTTATGCGATGCATGCTATATACACCCCCCCCACATCCCCTCAATGCATTTCGGTTCTTTGTGGTTTATGACCGCAAAATTTTGACATTTCATTAATTAGACATTTCATTAATCAGTGACAATCCTCTATTTTTGTAAGTGATTTTAGCTTTAGTTCTATTCATGAGCAACGGAATACCTCGCTTATCAGATATTTTCTTGGAAAATCAGCTGTTCATATTAAGTGTATTCATTTCATCTGATTATGAAACGACTTTTTTTTTATAGAATCTAAGAGTAATTGTGATGCATTACAGTCTTATCGTTGTAATTGTTTAACTTAAGCTGTATCGGCGTTATGATTTTAAGATATAGTTTTATCGATACTTCCCAAAATAAACAAAATAGGATGTACGATTTCCGGTTTCAGTGTTTCGATCTTTGCATAACTCTACCTCTTTTATTGTTTACAAGCATATTTTAAAAATGCCCTGTTTTGATAAAAATTCCAAAATCTTTTCAGCGTAGCATGGTTTTACTTTAATTTTTCTGCATGCAGATGCATGTAATCTGAAGTTGAAGTTCAGATTGCATGCATCAAGTACAGATTTACATGATCTCATAAAAATATTATATTTGCTCTTTGATTTTCATACATTTTATAACTTTTATTAAGGTTGTACAATATTGACACACTGTGTTTTAAAGAATACATACATTGTGCAAATTTCACTTTTAACGAGATATTAAATTAAGAAAGGGAAACGCTTAGAAAACTTCGAAATAGTTTCAAGATATTTCTTTATGGACGTAATTTATTTTACCTAGCCTTACAAATGATTTTAAATTACTAAAGAAATGCTCAAAACATACATTGATATGTTTTAAAATTATTTGAAATCTTATTCTTTTAATTATTTCCCAAAGAACTGTAACGTAAAAATACATTTAGAAAGGTCACAGTAAGAAATTTCAAAATAAATGACTTAATCTTCCATTTATTAGAAAGAAAAGAAAAAAGAGTAGTTTTATCTTTTCTATCATTCGAATGATTTTTAAGCAAATCTAAAAGGTTTGAATAAAAGCCATTACATAAGAAATGTCAAAATTGCTTAGAAATTGTAACGATTAATTATAATGGTTTAATGTATTTATTTTTACTGAATATATCTTACAAAGTGTATCTTATATAAAATCATTTTGCAGGTAATTACATACTTAATGAGCTATCTGTATATTTTTGCTTAAATATACTCCCTGAAGCCACTTAGGATGCATATATAGGGTTCCCCAAAAAATTGTTAACCGCTTTAATTTTCTAGCTATTAGAGATACATGGACAATGTAAATTGAAAAAAAATGCTCAAAACAAGGTAGGATTAAAAACTGCGTAAAGAAAATAATCGTTAATTTCCAAAAAATTTCGTCCAAAAGTTTTCGTCTCGTTAATTTCCAAAAAGTTACACCTTTTATATTTGTATACGAACCCCCGTACACAAAGTCCCAATTAGAAAGAATTCCCTATTAGTAAAATGTGCCCCGTACACTAATGAGATGAACTGCAAAATGTTAGCCTTTCATCATAAAAGGTCGGGGAGATATGTTTAAAGAATCATCATTGGGAGATATACATGGATTTCAATGTAAACTTTTATTGCTAGAGTGGAAAAAAATATTTTCTTTCGTAATTTCTGTACGACCTCTAAAATGCAATCATTCAACATGATTTTTTTTCCCTTCGAGAACCATTGAAAATGGTTTAAGTCAGCATATATTTATCTACACATCTCTAACAATTTTATAATGTGAGTCTCAAACTTTGTATCTCCACATTAAAATATAGGGCACATTTTACTTGTTGGAATTTTTTTTTTTTTTTTTTTTTTTTGCAAGGGGGTCGTATACAAATTTGAAAAGTATAACTTTTTTGGAATTAAAACAATGATTTTTTTCATGGCGTACACTGTTTTCGTATCTCATTCTTAACTTCTTTTTTTCAAGCTATACTTCCCACAAATCTCTAACAGATGAAGGATTAAATCGTGTTACCATCTTTTTGGAACACTCTGTATATGTAACCAAATGAACTGCTGTTGAAAGTAAATTAATTAAACTTGTTTGGATTACAGTTACTGTATTTCTATTAATCGAATGAAACTAAATGGGTTATTTAATGTCATTGTGTTTAAAAAGATCGTTTACTTTTTTTCCAAAAAAAGTTAAACTAGCAACGTTGAACCAATTTTCCAACAAAGTTGAAAAGTGTTAATGACTTTGGTTTGTCTGTCTGTCCATCTGCGCTCTAACTGCCGTAAAAATTCATTGATTACTAGGAAATTTATGTATGAATGTTCCTATGAGCAGTATCATGTACCCTAGTGAAAACGATGTCTGTCGCACTGATAATTCTTTTGAAAGGATATCCAAAAGATTTCCAGTGCATTAAAAGCTATCATTTCTTTAGGCCTTTCAGAGATATTCAAGTATGTCAAACTTAACTAAATTCATAAATGTTATGAAGGATCATAAAATAATGAGCTTCATATAAAATAGTGTCTGTAGCATTTATATAATTCTACTGGAGCACTCAAAAGATTTCCAACTGATTACGGTCTATGGCTGTTTAGAGACGCTAATTGATTTCAACCAATCACCGTAAAACATACAGAATGTATAAACATTCATAGCTGTTTCCTGTTCAAATGAAGGATGGCAAATAAAGCATAACATATACATTTCTTTTACATGGTCTCGCCTAATTTTGCTAAAATAGCTTTTCAGGGGTTTTGCCATATCATAACGACAAATATGACTACGATGCATCGCAAATTTGGCTAATAAGGGACTGTTGTGTTGGAAAGTGTTTTATACTCCTTGCGTGTAGCATGATTTATCATTATTGTTTTTGATTTCGCTGAATAGTGTTTATAAATCAGCAGGAGAATCTCTCAAAGAGTTGTGCAGCGAAGAAGATAGCCGAGCTATTTTTTGTGCAACTATGTCTTTACAACACTTTGAAACAATTAGGCAGTTCCTTAGGTGTGACAACAAAGAAAGCAGAACAAGTCGTCGAAGCCTGGATAAATTAGCACCCATAAGATCATTATTTGAGATATTTGTTGCACAATTTCCGAAGATGTTTGTGCCTTACGAATGTTTGACGATAGATGAATAGCTCGTGCCATTTCGAGGTAAGTGCCCAATTAGGCAATATTTACCAACAAAGCCAAGATGGAAGTATGGAATTAAATTATGGTTGATGTCGTATGTAAAAACAGCATACTTGTACAACGCTGAAGCTTATACTGGAAAGCCTCTTATGGTGAGCGTGATATAAACCAAGGAAGAAATGTTGTTTTGCGCCTGGTAAAGGCAGTTGAGGGCACTGCTCGGAACATAACGGTGGATAATTTTTTCACCGATTATTTCCTTGCAGAAGAATTGTTAAAGAGAAAACCAACACTTGTTGGGACTCTTAGAAAAAATAAACCGTTTATTCCTCCTGTATTTCAAGCATCACCTGATAGGGCTGTATTCTCCTCAGTTTTCGGATTTGAACAGGATAAGACCCTGGTATCGTATACTCCAAAAAGAAATAAGTCAGTGATTCTTCTTTTCACTATGCACCAGGACGCAAAAGTGTCACAGAAAAATGAAAAGAAACGAGATATAATCTTATATTATAATGAAACTGAAGGTGGAGTAGACACAGCTGATAGACTAGCTTCCACCTATACATGTAAGAGAGGAACAAGGAGGTGACCGGTTTGTTTGTTTTTTATGATTGATCTAGCTGCAATTAATGTTTTTGTTGTTTTCATGCACATAAATCTGTCGTATAATGAACGCAAACTTTTCAAAAGACGGCTTTTTCTGAAAGAACTCGGAAAACAGCTGACAGAATCTGAAAGAAATCGCCGGGAAAAAACGAATGTGTCGGTAGCTATGAACAAGAAGTTACTAGCTGTAAAAGAAGGCGATGCAGATAATTTGAAAACACCTAAACGAGGAAGGTGCGAAGAATGCGGCCCTAAGAAAGATAGAAAAACCCAGACAAGATGTGGATCTTGACAGTCATTTCTTTGTCAAGAGCATGCAAATACTTATTGTAAATATTGTATTAATACGTAAAATAATATGTAATGTGCAATAATATTTCACATGTAATTAAAATATGCAGAAATAAGTAAAATAGCAAGTAATTATTTCGTGCGTTTAAATATTTTAACAAGCCACATACGCAATCAAGGAATCGGTCGAACTGGAGGAGGAGAGGGGGAAACAGTAAAAAGGAGGTATAAATGAGGTAAAATATACATACTTAATCATTAACTAATAATAGCATCCAAAATGAGCCAGACGGGAACTACTGTAAAAGACTTGAGTAAATCTATACGAACCGGGTCGATTAGACCCATCCAGGTAAAACGTAACTTTTTTTCAACATGGTAGGAAGGTTAAGCGAGTTTGAGCGTGGTGTTGTAGTCGGCGCACGAGAGATGGGACATAGCATCTCCGACGTAGCGATGAAATTTGGGTTTTCAGGTATGACCATTTCACAAGTGTACCGTGTATATCGGGAATCCGGTAAAACATCAAATCTAAGACATCACTGCTGCCGGAAAAAGATCATGCAAGAACGGGACTAAAGACGACTGACGAGAATCATTAAGCGTGACAGGCGTGCAACCCTTCCGCAAATTGCTGCAGATTTTAATACTGGGCCATCAACAAGTGTCACCGTGCGAACCATTCAACGAAATGTAATCGATATGGGCTTTCGGAGCCGAAGGCCTACTCGTGTACCCTTGTTGACTGCACGACACAAAGCTTTACGCCTCGTATGGGCCTATCAACACTAACATTGGACTGTTGATAACTGGACACATGTTGCTTGGTCTGAAGAGTCTCGATTCCAATTGAATCGAGCTGATGGACGTGCACGGGTATAGAAACAACCTCATGAATCTATGGACCCTACATGTCAACAGGAGACTGTTTAAGATGGTGGAGGCTCTGTGATGGTATGGGGCGTATGCATTTGGCGTGATATGGGTCCCCTGATACGTCTAGTTACGACTCTGACAGGTGACAGGTACGTAAGCATCCTGTCTGATCACCTGCACCCATTCATGTCCACTGTGCATTCCGACGGACTTGGGAAATTTCAGAAGTACAATGCGACACCCCACACGCCCAGAATTGCTATAGAGTGGCTCCAGGAGCACTCTTCTGAATTTAAGCACTTCCGCTGGCCACCAAAATTCCCCAGACATGAACATTATTGTACACATTTGGGATGCCTTGCAACGTATTGTTCAGAAGAGATCTACACCCCCTTTTAGTCCTTCTGATTTATGGACAGTCCTGCAGGATTCATGGTGTCAATTACCTCCAGCACTACTTCAGACATTAATCGAATCCATGCCACGTCGTGTTGTGGCACTTCTGCGTGCTCGTGGGGGTCCTACATGTTATTAGGCAGGTGTACCAGTTTTTTTTGGCTCTTCAGTGTAAAACAAGCACAAAATCGTTTGACGGAATACATAACGGATATTATTTTTCTTTAATAAGCTTGCACTTTAATATGATGTCATTGATTAGAACAATGAAATTATAAAACGTAAACATAGATTCGGAGTTCAAAAGATTTTATTAGGAAGAGGGAGATGGAATTCACAAAATTAATTGTCTTCAAACTGTAGACGGGGTGTTCTAATTTGAATGCGTAAACATTTGTTTAAAGAAAATTTCCCTTTTTATCCTATTTTTATTCCCTTGTAATTTCCCTTGTTACACGAATTTGTGTTATTCACATGTAAAAATAATGCAGTATTATACATTGAATATCGTTACAATGTGTACCATAAATATATATTTGTTATTTCATTCTACAAAACTTTGTCCGATATTTATTAGCAAATTAATAAGTTCTTCACGAAATGAATGTCAGAAATATAATTTTCATCACATTCAGGAACTGGAGAATGCACTGAAAATATTTGCCATTAAAGGGAAAAATCTTATTTTCAGAAAACGCTTCAAATAACAAATAAGACGTGTACATTTTCTCTTTTATAAATAACGTCTATAGAAACATATTAAATGGTCATACAGAGTATGAGAGAAATTTATCAATTGCAGCAAGCATCAACAAAAATTGGAGAATGTGATGATAAGAGTCTGACAAAAATGTGTTAATCTAATCACATACACTTGTGGTTGCAGTGTTCTCAATAGAATTAAAAATCTTTGAGTGGTTTCACCTGCGTGCACCTGCCTACTCTATCCTTTCCACTCTAGGCTAAACAAAACCTGTACAGAGTTTCTCAAAATTAGAGAAACGGATTTCTAGGAGAGGTACATTCCTCCAATTTTTTTCAGAATCACATAGCTATATGATTCCGTAAACGTTGTGTTCATGCATCAGTTAATAATCACTTTAGCATAATGCATTTTTTCACTAATTGCACTTGATAAAAGTTCTTCATTCAGATTTTTTTCCCCATTACAGCAGTAAAATTGCCGGAGAAGAGTCCATTGTTTATGAAACTTGGTTAAGAAATCAGACGCAGAAGTGTTGACTTCTTCCAGAGTGGTTATTAAATGGCAGAGGAAGACAACGTTTCCAACCCCTCATTGCTATGTGTATTTGAACCGTCTTGGTATATCCTACCTCTCCTAGAAGTTTTTTCCTCTAATTTTGAGACACCCTGTGTATATATAGCAGTACTTTTCTTTACTAATAAACGTTTTATTTCATATGATCTACTTATATTTATCATATCTTTAGTATTTTCTATTAAATTAATCTTTAATTTTTCTATATTTATGATAAGCTGTAATTTTTCTTACATATATTTTAATTTTTATCAGGTTGTACCAGAAGATATTCAAATGCTTTCAATAATGTAAAACATGATACGTTTTATTACTCTTTTTTTATTTTCGTGTTAATAATCCTCTATTCTTTAATATAATGTCCTTTTAAAAATAATAAGTTTTAAAGCTGAGCTTACGATGTCGTGCAGGGTCTCCAAAGGTTAATACTGATTAATTTAAATATGCGTGAGAAATAACCAGATGGTGGGAAAATTAAAATCTGTGCCGGAAATCTTAAAGATCGTGCTGGAAAAATCTTAGTCATGAATATCTAATATTCCCCAACTAATTAAATTATCTCGTTTCATTCAGAGTTCTGTGTCAATCCAGTCGGTAAAATTGATTTTAAATCATAAATGAAAGAAGTAAATATTAAGCTTTTCTGTGAGTAAATGTCGCTGAAATACGAAACACCATTTAAAGAAAATTCTAAAGACTGGGGCTTTTGAATGTGAGTATCAGCAGCCATTTTTCACTCAATTTCTTACTTAGAAAAAGATGATATGTTTCTATAAGGGTCATTAAATGAAATTACTCAGTTTTATTATTTACAAAATAAAATGTACGAGTAAAAAAACATAAACAAGTAAGTAATGCAGATTACCAAGCAAGCATTTTTCCTATCGGGTTCGTGCTGGGTCGAAACCGTCTGTGTTGGCTCAGCGCTGGCATTGGCACTGTGCCTGATTGGGGGGCAGTGTCGGTCCTGTACCGGCATACTATGCTGTCGCAAGCAAGAGAAAAAGCGTTTTGCAACGAAACGACCAGATTTTGGTAGTTTTTAAGGTGCATTTCTACTTGGTATTTATCGCCGGGAATTTTGCTAGATTCGCTAAATACTCTAAGCTATGCCGTTTTTTCCTTGTTTAATGTTGATTTTTCTTCACTTGGAGAAGTTTTATTTAGTGCGGTCTCTAATTCGCTAAGATCAAGTGGTCTCTAAATTTGCTAAGCCAATGAAGAAATTGTTGCAGATAAGCAACACTCCCATCTTAATCGCTCCAATATGATGGGTACGGATGTCGAAAATGAGACCAGGTACTGGCAGCTACATATTTGTTTAGAAATAACTGGACTTCTAATGATCTTTCGGTTCAATTAATTATAAATTTTCATTACCGTATTCAAAATTGTTATAAATCTGCTCTGAACAGAATTAATGCGTTTCACCTAACAAATGAAAGCGTATTATCATCACTTTGGGAATCCCTATACTAGACTGTACATTTTAACACCTTTCAGCTTTCAGTTATTGATTTTTATATTGTTTCAGTTTTTTAAGCGGGGGGGGGGGGGGTTCATATGTATATATGCTTATTTACATGATCGCGTGTATATAAGTTCATTTAATAACTCAAAGCGTATGAGTGATTTTCATAGTAAATTACTTAATGTAGAGATGACTACGGTTACTACGATCGGAAAGCACATATCCGATAATGTGAATAATGAATACCATAGCATATATATTACAAGCCACCTGCGTCCGAGATACGCGGATTAAATACTGTTCATAATTTAATGCATTATTAACTTATCTAATGCGCATATTTAAGCAAGCTTGATACCAGTATTCGGAAGATTAAATTCAGAACTTCGAAATGATGTCTGAATTTTTTATGACAGGTCTGTTATTTATAATATTATGAAACCATCGGCAACTAAAATTGAATTAATGAGAGAATAAGAATATTTAATTATTGGTTATTCATAGGAGTTTGAGTAAAGTGTGCTTCATGATTTTCTTACAAGAGATTAAACTTTAAGAAACTCTAAGGATTTGGTGCGTGAGCTTTACGTGTGTAACTAGAGAATTTGGTTATAACGAAGGAATTCCCCAGTCCTACCAGATTCATTATTTTAATAAAGTAACAAAATTAGTGACTGTAGGAACAGCATGATGTGCTTTAGATTTAGTCATACAGTTTTCGAGTGGTCATTGACCACAAATGAGTACAATGCGTACAGAAACTTTTAAAACAGGTTTTTAATGCTTTCATTGTAATTTTTGGGTATATTTTTGCCCAAAAACTTTTTGTAGCATATTATTTTTTGAAAATTCACTCCGTTGTAATCAAGAAGTATGGTTAATATCGAGTGTTCATTGGCTTTTTGGGTCAATTTTTACATTGGAAGGATCTAATTAACACAGTACGACTTAAGATGGAACTCCTGTTGTGCGTGAGCAATAAAATTTGGTGTTTGTTTTCTGTTTTAGAAAAAAAATGCGATTTGCGATTGTAGTGGCTTTCTAGAATCATCATTGAATTATTCTGATCTTTGTGATTCAATCAGATTTTACTTCCTGTAAAATAAATAATATTCAATCAAAAACTTATCAATAGTACATCAATTCGCAAAAAACGTGGGTCCGTTTAGGTCGGAGTCCGAAGGCGAATTCTAGGTATCTCTGAAAAAGTTACACCGGCAGAGTGAAAAGCATTCGCGAATATTAATCTCACAAACACGAGAGGATGGAATACGAACTCAAACTGGTGTATTGATTTGGAGGAATCAGTTATAGGAAAACTATAAGCTAGCTAGGCAAATAAATAAATAAAATAAACATAAAAGTAAAGACAACTCGTTAGTATTAGACAAAAATTAAAGTAACAGTGATTTTTAGAAAGCGAAGGAAGAAGCAAACTGAATATTTATTGGATCTTAAAGTGGGGGAAGTGCGTTCCATGGACCTCAATATCTGACTCCAAGAAATGGCGAACTGAAGATTGTGAACGGAACACAAGCATTATGCACAGTCTTGGGGAAGGAGCATAAATTGCTTTAAATGAATTAATTGAAAAGTAACTAAAATTGAAAAAGTCTTCTTTTACTTCCTACTCTTGCAAAATTTTTCAAATTGTGCAACTTCTGAATATTATCCAATTTTCTTGAAAAATTGGAAATATGCCTTTTACATCAATAAGGCTGTGCACGTAAGTAATGTCTGAAAGTTTTTACATTTTATTTTTTCCCTTATTAAGTGGAACATCCTAAAAAAACTATATGGGTATGATCATATCCGATTGCTATAAGAGGATTTTAATATAAAATAACTTCTTTTTAAGTAATCAAAATTAACTTACCTTCTTGAAGGTAAGTAAGTAACAGAAGTATTTCTGTTTTTTTTCCCTCTACGAAATAGAAGACTTTCAGACGTATATGAGAAAAAAAGTTAGTTAAACTAATCAGTAATTATTTACCTACCTTCAATGAAGAGAATACATTTTGTTAAATGTAACCCATGTTTAGACAAATAATTTGTTTATATTTTATACCAACGTGTTCCTTAAGAAAAAAAAATTAATGAGGTTTCTTAAAATGACAAAGTTTAAGTATACCGAAAAGCTCAATTTTAATTTTTAAAAAGCTTACAAGTATTTTAAACGTTAAACATATCATCCCAAAACTGTTTTTCCCGTCTAACAATAAACCAACTTCAGCATACGATAGTAACTATCAATCTTTTACAGAACCATATATCTTTGTTAGAAAAGTTTTAGCCTTAAAGTACGTAGAATTTTATCGAAACTAACTTCCTTGAACAATTTCTGCTTCCAGAAACCTAATGACAAATATGTACTATGTCATTTTGAAGTGTATTAAATAAAAAATATCGAAATGTAATGAATAAAATTACAGTACTTGTTGAAACATAACAATTTACTTGTCCTTGTTTAAATTACAAGAATATTTTCTGGTAAATTGAGCAATTCGTACAGCAATTGCGTGTGTAGAAGCCCATAATTTTGCTATTTTTTCCCGTTCGATAGAATTCCAAAGACATCCATTTTCCATTTGCAGAACGAAAATTCTTAACAGCAGTAATTTATTCGATATATTATAATATGGCAGAATAACCATACAGAATGCATCCAGAAGGAAAGTTTAAATAAGTATTTTTCAGAGAAATAGGTTTAAGTATTGCCAATTTGAATTATCAGAAAATTAGAGATAGTTTATATTTTCATGAGTTTTATTTTTGTAGATATAATTTGTTTTTAACTCAGTTGTAGCATTATATTTACAGCGATAAATAAGGGAAAAGACATGATGCTTTTGGAAAAATATTACTGTTTACATAATCTAAGTCTATTTAATGAGAGCCTAAAACAACAAAAATCTTAAAGAGTAGTATTTTATTTCTTTTTATATTACTTTAGGTATTTGTTTAAAGTTTTAAATTGCTATTTAGGAACTTCACGAAAGAATGCAGTATTACTAATCCTTATAAATAATTCCATAACTTTGAACAGTTATTTCAAAGTGATTGGATAAGAACTTGCGGCATTTGCATAATTGGTGGCTCTGTATTAGAAATTGGCTAGCTTCTTTACCCATGGACCATTTACTGACTGTTTCTGTTTTTCGTGGATCCGCCTTCTTAGGGGACATTCCAAAACAGCCTGGTATTTTGATCCTTATATTCCAGAGTTTAAATCCAGGACCAGTATAAAAATGTCAAGTGACAAGTGTGAAACCTATTAGACAGTGAAGCTGTAACGTGACATTTTACATTGGCTGAGTTGTTTTGAAACGCCATTTTTATGCCGAACTTTCAAAACGTATTTAACAACCATCAACGTAATAAATAATAAATGTATTTTGTTAATAAATAATTTTAATATTGTATCAATAAAGTTATATGTGATTTTAAAAGAAAAGCGTACGCAGAAATATATGAAAGTCAAACTGCAGAAATTCATTTGCCGCACGTAAGTGTGTCATAAACAACAACTAAACCAAAAACGTTGCAGGAGATTGAAACGATGTCCAATGCTGCACGAACAGAAACTTAAACTAAATACTCTATGAGAAACAGTGGACAGTTATCTTCTTTCACTATTTGTTGTGTTATAATCTTTAAGTGTACTTTTGCGCAAAATGGAAGTGACAAAAACATAATCGTGCCAGTGACGCTGTAACTTTCACAGTTTTTCTATGGAAGGACAAAATTGCTTATTTAGCGTTGTGTGCAAACGTGATCCTCGACTTGGATTTTTTTTTTAAATCTAGGTGCTTAAAGGCGTTTTACTTCGAGGTGCATTACGGTGTTATCTATGCGCAGAAAAAATAATTTGTCCCATGGACCCTTTTTTTACATGACATGGTCCGCCATTTTTTTCCTAATCTTGGCATCTGTCCTATCGCTGTTAACCTTTTTGTCTTTCACGTCGAAGTAAGGGACTATATGGTCCATTCAGAGAACAACTGCTCTTTGTAAACTGCTTCAGTAATTCCAGTGTCGAGGAAAAAAAAAAGAAATTTTTGTATTTACATTTATTTTACTCTCCAATTTCGTAAAACAAAATATATCTCCTGACAGTGGGGATTAGCGATAATTCGCGATTACCTTGGTATTCTTGCATTTAATCGCTTACTTCTATGTAATCCAAAAAAAAGAGAATATTTTCTTTTATCCTTTTCTTATTTATTTTGAATTTCCAATACAAAATACGGTACTTACGTATTATCCCGGCGGTCATTCTGGCCAAACTATTTTTTCGCTAAATGTGCTGGAAAATTCCGAAGCATCAATAATTTCATGTGTCCGGCATTTATCTAGCCAAAAAATTGCTAGTCTTGGCGGACCGCCGGAATAATACGTAAGCACCCAAAATACTATTGAATACTAATCTTCTTTTTCTGGATTAATCTGCAAAAAAATAGCAAATGGGAGGCGGGCTAGTCTTCTACAGAAGTGAATATGTAATAGAATATTTTAAAAGTCGTAGGACACCAGTACCGGAAATGTGTGCAAACATATAGCATGCAAAAATATGTGTAGTGAACATTTCCTAAAGGTTGTAGCTGCATCAAAGAGTGACATCACCAAGTACACCCTCCAAAAAAAGTATTCGAGCAAGAGAGAAATTTCCTATTTTAGATTTGCAAAAAATCATTGAGTTTTTGAAAAACGCACAACTTGATAGAAATATGCAAAGTCATATTTATACATAGCCCAAGCCCAATTCATATTCTATGATAAATAATTTTTAATATACGAAACCAACGTAGGAAATTACTCTCTTGCTCGAATACTTTTTTTGGAGGGTGTACTAAGATAATTTTCATAAGATTTTCATTGAATGAATTATTACTTTTACGCAAAATATAAGATATACCCACGTAATATGTTGCTTTTATGATATAAATAGAACACTCTCATGAATAAAAAATAACTACAAAAACTAAAACCAGGTTTTCATTTAAAAAGAATTAATTTAGAAAATCCAAAAGTATTAATACTACAGATACTGCACTGTACCGATAATCTGGCCAACTATTGCATGTTCATTTTTTTTTTTTTTTTTTTTTTTTTTACCGAATAAAAATCTAACATAATTGTGTAATCTAGTGGATAAGATATTCACCCATGCTGGTTTTCGTAGGGATTATGTAAAACTTACATTTACGAAATTACACTTAAGAGATGGCTGTTAAAATCAATTAACACAAAAAGCATTTATGAAAATTAGAAACACATACAATTTACCTTTAAAAACTGTTTAAATGCTATACAGGGTGTTTCAGAATTGGAGAAACAAACTTCCAGGCGAGGTAAGTTACACCAAGACGGTACAGAATCACGTAGCGGTGGGGGTCTCTGAAACGTCGTTTTCATGTGCCTGTTTATAATCTTTTTAGAAAGAGAGTTAAATTAATAGAAAACCTTCCGGCAATGGTTTTTTAAGAACTTTCATAGATTGTACTTGATAAGAATTGTTAATTCAATTTTTTTTTCTTTTTTTTTTCATTTCCTTGATAAAATTGTCGGAGGAGAGCTCATTGTTTATGAAACTTGGTAATAAATTAGACGCACATTTCAACACTTGCTTCAAACTGATTATAAACAGGAATATGATAACGACGTTTCCAAACAGAAATCGCTGTGTGGTTTTGGGCCATCTTGGTGTAACTTACCTTTCCTAGAAATTTAGACCATTTGTACCTGGATATTTTTGCTACTTTCTTCGAGTTTTGCTAATGCCAGCAATAATAGATAAATTTCTGACGTCAACTTCTTGAATAAGGGATGATTTCTTTTAAAATCATAATGTATAAAAATTGAAATGGCAACATTCTACTTGGTCATTTTAAAATATTTTGTCTAGTTGAGGTTCTATATTCGTGAATAAAGGCCAGGAAAAATAAATAACGTTTTCGACTGACGGCGAAAATGCCGTCCCGAAAAAGGGACATTCGGCATAAATGGGTTGATTTTCTAATTTTGAAACGCCCTATATATTCCGGCCAAGAGTCCTGCCCGTCTTCAGGTAACGAAACTGCTGCTGTCCTGCTTATCGCTTAGTCTTTCGATGTTGAAGAGGGCCCTCCATAAATCGAAAGATACGTTCGTCATGCCCTTGATGGCGGCATCTATCGTCAATATTTGCAATTATTCGCGGAAGAAATCGTCTATATCAATTTTAGATGTCTGAGTTAAGAGGAAGTGAACACTGATAATTTTTCTAAACTTAATGTCATTTATATTCTCGCGTTTCCTTCTTTAATTTTGAATTTGGCATGCCTATGTAGCCACCGGGTTCAGGCTTTTGGCCAAAATATATGTCTTTTAAACAGTTTTTAATCGTAATTTTTATGTGTCTTTAACTAAACTTTCAGGAATGTATATTTTAACTTTTTTAATTTCTATGAAACTTAAAAAAAAAAAAAAAAACTTTGTGTAAGTTGCCGAAGACAGAAATGGTGTCGGTTATTCCTTTTTTTCTGTATTTTAACATGTTCGCGAATATTATTCTAACCTAATATATATTTAAAATTTTGTATGCCTGTGTTACGCATATCAATTTAACTCTCATTTGCATGTTCATCAGAAAACCTACAGCGCCATCTGTTGTTGATCTTTGCAATTTATTTTTATAATGCTTTCTAGACAAACTTACTATTTTAAAAGCCGCAAACAAAGCATTCCCATCTTTTCTTGTTTGAATTTTATTTCTTTTCAAAGGAACTAATCATTTTTGGAATACACTGTATAAACTTTGAATTATTCCTTTAAAACGATTGTATAATTATACCATCCAGACTGCCTAATAAATGCTTCAATCTGATAAGCACCCTGCATGAAGCAGAAATAAATCAGATTGCGAAATAAATGATTTAAAGTTAGATTCTCGTAGTTAATAATTTTCGTGATGGCTGATTTATAAATTCTGTTTGTTAAAGTACATCCTTTGGTATCATTTCAATATTAAATTAGATATTTATTATATTTCTCTTCGTTTCGCTGTGAGGTTTAATTAATTATTCAATTTCAATCTGAAACATAAATTTAGAAAATTCCACGCTAAAATAATTCAAGTATCAAGGATTTCCATGTGGACAAACACGTTTGTCTACTCAAACTCACGTATATCAGTATAAATAAATGCTTTATGCATACACATATTTAGATTTACGTTTGTATTTTTGAATTGGATGTTTGGTTGAATATATTGAAACTCTTATTAAAAATATTTAACTATATTCATTGCCCAATGTACAAAAAGAATGGAATAATATATATTCCAGATCTTTATTCAGTTTCAAAATATGAAATAGAGAACTCATAAGTTGAAGAAATGTAAATATGTGTAATTGAAATTTCTTAGTATTGCAAGAAATGTGATTTAATGATTCTTCTATTTATAAATCGAAACAAGATCTCTGTATTAAAAAGGCCTTAAAAATATAGATTGTATGGCACAATAAAAGAAAAAAACTCTGTATAAACGCACATCGTCGTAATTGTATGTTTTATAAACATATTAAGAAAATCGATACATGTTGTTTCTCACTCTTTAAAGGTTTAATTTTGTAACATTTTAGTTAAGCATGCACAGAAAAACTCGGGTACTAGGAGCTTTCATTGTCGAAAGTAGTATTCAATGATTTACCAATTTAAAAAAAAACGCAATTTTTCGTAAGAAGTTGCAAAATAATTCAAAAGTTTTAAATTCTGTTTATCTTTCTTTGTATACAGAATTTAGCCATTGCTGAACTTTGCAATGAATGTCACGGAATCGAAATTTTTTTAATATATATTACTGAATACATTCTTCCGAGAATATAAAGCGTGCATAATAATGAAAACCCCGTTTTTTACAATAGTTGAACAAACCAACGCAAATCTGAGATCCAAATACAGGGTCTAAAACTCCAATATCCTATTAAAACTGCCATATGTTTACTTCAAATTTTGATTCCTGTGTAGCTAAATTTTATGAATAGTTCAAGTGCATCCGTTAGCACATTTCTTCAAATATATAAGGTGATTCCGACTTCCAGCTGCTTAATCTTTGAGACTTCTTTCATCTTCATCGGGTAAATTGCAATCATATCTATCATGCACTTATTAAAAAATGTCATCCTAAATGGATCTGCTATTTATTCACGGATTACCTGGAAGGAAAACACAAATAGTCAATTAGATAAATATGGATAAAAAATGAATAAATCAACTTAGCTTGCGACAACTGCTCCGGAATATAACTAACCACATTTTGTAAATAGTAAATTTTCTTACGTATTTTTTCGGAATGACAACCAACGCACGCTTAAACTCAAAATTTCGAGATAAATTTAAGCCAAACATTTCTGTTTTAAAAAAGTGATTAATTATATTCCGGAGCAGTTGGCAACTCTGCTATATATAGAATTTTAATCAATATACTGTTTTTATTTAATTTTTTGTCTGTGTAAGTGTATTAACTTAAAGCAGCATTTGAAGCGATAACCTATAATTTCATTTTCTTTTTGACATTTTCGGATTTCTTAGATTCAAGGAACTGTTTATTTCATTAAAAATATATACAAAAATGATGCATTTATAAAGTCATATATGATTTTTTTTCAATTTTCAATAATACAAGCTGTTTAAAACATTTATACATTTTCACGTTTTTGGATAACCGAGAAAAGAAAATGCAAATCGGTGAATTCGGTTACTAGGTGGTAATTTTTAATGGACTGTAGTAAACTACCATTTTCTGGTGTGAGATTGTAAAACCTAGTACTGTGCATATTGTACTCGATACAAATTTTCACATTTGAAAGCTGAAAAATTTAGGTCTCATTCAACACCTTCATTTTATTTCAATAAATAAATTTTACTTATGTAATTATAACCATAAAAAAAACCCGATATTTTAGATGCTTTATTTGGAGCATAAATGTAAGGGGCATGAGCCATTACAAATAACACACTAGTCATAGGTTTTAAACTGTTCAATTAAACAATTTGTATTTCGCATCGAAAAAATTAGTCCCTTCATTTCATTGAGAACTTCTTGCACATGGTCTTAAACAAATTCATTAGTATTATATGGTATATAAATATATATATACAGGATGTCCCAAAAGCAGAGACCAAGGCTTTCATTATTTAAATATTGATCATAGACATAACAAAAAATTACAAAATTACGTAAAAAAATGTGCAGGATTTATGATATATATATATATATATATGTGTGTGTGTGTGTGTGTGTGTGTGTGTGTGTGTATATGTTATATATATGTATATATATAAATTCAGATTAAATCTAAATAAATGCAAGAACTAAATTTTTATGCAACCCCTGCCCTCTAACTCACACACCCCTAAAAAAACTAGTAAAAAACTAGCCCAAATTGTAAAACGTGCCCCCATACATTAGTAAGGTGGCGTACAAACTTTCAGCTTTTCATCATAAAAAAGTCTCAGACATATTTTTTCACTAGCAACGATGAGGGCATATACAGTAAGAATAATAGCAGGAGTGTAATGTGTTTATGGAACATTTGTTTTCCTTTCGTAGTTTGCATATGATAACTGAAATGCGATCATTTCACGTGATTTTTTTCTCTTCGGAAGCCAAAAAACGTAGCTTTAGTCAGCATGTACTTATTTTCATATTGCTGACACTTTAAAAAAAAGGATTAAACGCTATCAGTATTACATTTCACCTAATTAATGTATGGAACACATTTTACTAATTGGGAATATTTTCGTACCGGGATGAATCTTCTATACTATTAAAATCTGTGTGCGTCTGTCTGTCTGTCTGTCTGTCTGTGTGTGTGTGTGTGTGTGTGTGTGTGTGTGTGTGTGTGTGTGTGTGTGTGTGTGTGTGTGTGTGTGTGTGTGTGTGTGTGTAGCATCATCTCCTCCTAAACGGCTGGGAGTTGAGTTTCGACCGAGGTATCCACGAATTCGGAAAATTTCGAGAAAGAACCTCCGCTAATTTAAATTTCGAAATTCGAGTTATTTTAAGAGATATTGATAAAAAACCCCCGTCAAAAACGCTAATTTTTGCTCTTCGCAATTCCGCGATTGTAACCCTTGTAGTGAAAATGTGAGAAAAAAGCATCGAGGTTACCATGTTTGGCTATTTTATTAAATTATTTAGACTCCTGTAGTAAAAATAAAAGAATAATGATTTTTTTTTCTGTTTAGATTATTTACAAAGTTATTTTTTAATTGAAGTATTGCGTGCATTTGAAATCAGAGCAGGAATTCAATGCTTTTTATGTGTAATAGAATAAGGTATTGGGAGATTTCCGAGACTAATATGTATATTTTTTAGTTTGGCGAAAAAAATGGCAGATTTGGTGATTTTGAGAAAGTAGTAGATTCTACCGATTTGTACAGTTTTGGGCTTGGCGCAATTTACTGCGAGCAAACCGAAATAGGTTTAGGTTTGTGTGTGTAGGTTTTATTAAAATACGGCGTTAAACTTTAATTTTCCATGCAGAAATAGTGCAATTAATAAGGCGATTTTAAGCAATCGATCTTCGGAATTTTCCCCAAATTAAGTAAATTGATTTACCTTGAGGGAATGCCGCCAAATTTCAAAAGAAATGAAATTCTCGCATTCGGTTAATTGGAATAAATAAAACATGTTACAGTAATTTAAAATACTGCTATGCTACTTTTCAAATAGATTCCTGCATTAATTTTTGGCGATGGAACCATACACAAATAACTATTTCCTATTTTGATTGCTGTTAAATCAGTGCTTAGAATCATTCTCTGAAAAAAAAAAAGAAAAAAAATCTCGCAAAACGGCATACGCAGATTCCTTCTTTAGTACCTTTCTTAGAAAAGTTGGCGATAAATATTCAAATGTAGTGTAACTCCATGTTTAATAGCGTTTCTATTTCTAATTCTATGGCACGATTGAGATGAGCCAATGTTACGAGCGGATGGATAGATAATTTTTTTTAAATCCCGCCAAACAGAGTATAGTAAAATAGGAATTCTGTACAAATACGAATGTCTTTGGAGATGAACGAGAATGCCTATAATTATTGCATTTACTGTGAAGTTAAATTTAGGATACATTTTGGCTATTTGCCATCGACTATAAGCGCTAATTACGCCAATATGGCAGTTCTAGCAAGCATAAATAAATTTCATTTCATGTTCTATTTTAATATTGCTGCAGTTTCCGTAGTTACGGAATCCGTTGTTGCCACTCAAGCCGTTAAATTTAACAATTAAGTGAAAACACTCATTTCTACAGCTCGACTCGAAAAATGAAAACGCATTGGATATGACACAATTAGAATATTATCACAATCACAACGTCACTAACGCGAACCTGTAACTTTGGTTATTTTTAACTAAATTCATTTTCAAGGTCTTTAAGAAATCCTGTGTACTATGTCAAAGCCTGATATCTTAATTCCGATTAGTTTGCAAGAAAATTGATTAATCAGTATAAACTGAAGCAATGAAACTTTGTAAGCGTTTTTCTTGAAACGAGGAAAATGCAGATTGACGTCTTTGGTGTAGAAGTGGCGATAGGGAGAACTACTTAATTCAGTAACCTTAATGGGGAATGATAATTGAATATGCGCATGCACAAGGACCCAAAAATCAAGAGAATATGAAAATTCAGGAATATGAAATGAAAATCAAAAATAAATCAAATAATATGAGATATAAGTAATAATAATATGAGAATGACATTGCAATCATGTGTACAACAAAGGTCCCAATTGCTTATAATATTCCCCTAGCAATGACTTAGTCCGACCAGTGGCCGAGCGCTTAGCGCTCTGAACTGGGAGACGGAAGGTTTCTGGTTCAAAACAGGTCGCGTCCGCCGACCTAACCGTTCGGAGTTTTCCTGTATTCCGTTCGGAAAATAAAACTGTACTCGCAACATGCATATGTTAGGAAACATATATGTCTGGTTTCCTCCAAAACGTAGCGTAAATACCGGTTAGGACCCCTTAGAAAGACCCCTACGGAGGACAACCCCACCCATTGACCTAGATCCCATGTGTGGAGACTAGAAGCAGGATAGTCTCCAGATTTGTAGAGAGTTCAATTGAACGCCCAGCGTCGTGTGCAACTTATAGAAGCAGTTCTACGATACCGGATCCATCGAGAAAAAGCCTGGGCAAGGTCATCTAAGAGAAGCTGCTTCTTTTTTGATCCCAGTCCAGTGACATTGACGTAGTTTTTGTGCCATCATGTTGCAGTCATCTCAGATTTGCACTCATGACGTCACCGTTTCATCACGATTTAAGTAATTTTTTACTTTTATAGATTCCGCATCAATGGGCTTAATTCGAATTATATGTATAAGGAAAATGTTCTTTTCCTACCGTTCGGAGAACGGGTACGCAGCTAGTATAAATTTAAATATTGTATTCATTTATATTTATTCTCCTGAAAGTTATAATCGATTTCATAAAATTCTCTATCTTTTTTCAAGTAACTTTGTCCTTTTTTTTCATAAGTACAATATTTATGAAATAAAAGCATGGGTTAATATTTAGGGGATATCCAGTGCGCATTCAGTGCTATACTGAAAAACTACTATGCTCTCTCTACCGAAAGAAACTTAAGCGTAAATGCAAGTGTCATATAAGACACGTTATATCAAAGAGTGTCTGAAGATAGCCTGGTACCTGAGGGATGCACTTTTTCGCTTTTACTGATAACTCTTACGAAATACCGTACTTCTCATTTTTCCTGGCATTACCATAATATGGAGTAAGCTCCGAAGTTTCACTTATGGATCGTTTTCCATTTCCCTCTCTCATTTTGAGATCATTTACTAGAGATCATCGTTCCACATGCGTGAGCGAGGCGTATTTCGCTTTAGATGTCGTTTTATCTATGAAATAAATATCAACCAGGTATCATTTCTGAGGAATGTAATGCAGTATTTCTAATATCACCTTAAATAACTGCATTGCTATATAGAATTATATAGAATATGATAATATTTGATGCAGTTTCATCACATTCTAATGATTGTTATCAGAGGCAATTGCAATGATGAATAATGTAACTGATAAGGAATATAACATGAAATTGCATTAAAATAATCTAAAGCACGTGCCAGCCTCGGTTACACCATGCAATTTAATTCTGCGAATAGAACTGTTTGCTGTAAGAAGGATATAGCTCCAACTGTTCTAGTATGCTTCAAAACAGTAAAATACCGTTTGGGGGGTCAAACACAAACTAACAACGCAAGCACTTTCATGTCTTATACAAGAACAAAGGATTGAAGTTTTATCCACCAAAAGAAAGATACTTTTATTAAACTGCAAGATAGTATATGTAACTCAAAACACCCGTAGGATGGAGCTACATCGTTCATGCAGCAAACTCTTTAATCGATGTTCACAGAAACTCTCGTAATAAATTTCCTTTCTTTTCTGAAACATGCTGAAATATTAGATGTAATTTTATTTATTATAATTATATTTATTTTATTAGAGGAGTAATTTATGTTGTAATATATTCAGTACTTTGCTATTTTATGCAGAAAACGAATTCAACGTCAAGTTGACGTTGCATTTTTGTAAAAGCCCTATACAAATAAAGCGGATGTTTGATTTATTTAGAAAAATGTGAAAGTTAGTTATACATCACAATTCCAGATAAACGACTTTCACACTTCCGCCATCTACCATGTTCAGCGTCTTTATCCACTTGGCCATGGTGGAGCCCGGACTTTGGTCAGAAAACTTCTGAAAGACATTTTGTTTGCCATTTAACACGCGGTTGAGCATTGTTATGCAGTTAAGTAAAATACTTTGTCTTGGCCATTTTTTGGATTCTCAGATCAAACGCGTGAATTACACATGCAAAAAATAAACTGTAACAATTTCTCAGTTTTCCGTATTTGACGATGTGCAATAAGCAAGGAGGAAGGCTTTTGCCTTCTGTAACAAAATCACGATTTTTGAGTTCTTCAAAGAACTTTTCTAAAGTCTTAAGTCAGGATTAAGTTCCTCATGAATGGTTCTAAGTACAGAAGAGACTTTTTTTTTCAAAGTCATTGTAAGTCTCAATATTACTCCGTTAGAAAATAAACTGTGTGAACTAACCAGGCTAACTAGTTGTACCAACCGGTGTTTCTGTTACGGTAAAAAACATAGTGTCAGAAATTCAAAATTGTGTAAGATTTATAAATTCTACCAAAGATTTACGTCATATTCGCAATATATGCAATTTTATCAAACTGTCTTGCTTCTCCAGGCAAGACAGTTTGATGTTTTTCGCAAAATTAAAATACTATTTTCTTTTATTGAACCATAGAGAATTTAAATATTTTAAATGACCATATCGCATGACACATACATTTGTTTTATATTTTCACTAGGGCATAATCTTTCAATACCTATATTTATGTAATGGGAACATTAGATTAAGGATTTTAAGAATAGAAATGTCCCTTTTTTTACGATAACATGTATTGAAGTAAAATATACCATGTTAATACGTATTTCTTCTTTATCATATTAAAAATATTTGCTACATTCATAATTTTTCAAAGGCACCTTACAACTAACTACGAGATAAGTAATCCTACGTTAATATATTCTGCGGTAGTTTCAGGAACTGAACCGAAAACCGGAAAAAAACGTTATTTTGGTCGGAACGAAAACCGGAACTGAACCAGAAAAAATATTAGTTTCTTTCGGTTCGGTGTATCTTCAATCATTTTGTTACTGTAACCAACTTATCAATATTTTTTTAATTTAACGTCAACTATATTTATCATCATTACATATGTACAGTCTGCTTTCGTTTCTCAGAGCCTTTCTTCCATTTACGCATGCGTCAGGTCTGATTCGATTTCATCAAAATAGGGGCGAGCGGAAGTCTAGCAACGCTCTTTTATGATTAAAACTATGTTTACACTTTGACTAACATTAAATAGAATAGTTTCTGAAATTCCGAACTGAAATTAAACAAGATGGAAAACATCATAAAAATACAGCGAGTCAAAATAGAGCTTTAAAAAATATCCAACTCAATATATCACCCCCTTTCCATGTAGAATCGTTTTGTTTGCAGTCGCTCTGCTTTAACAAAACGGGCAATACGTTGCCTCTCGATTTTTTGTTTTGATGTTCACTACTACTTTTCTGTTTCAGTTTCACATGAAACTGCTTGTAGGAGACAGATTTAATTCAGTTGATGATATAATTATACTTTTAGTACACACACAAATAAGCAAATACATAAAATTATTCATTCGGAACTGAACCGAAAACCAAAAACCGTTAGTTTTGGCTTAACGAAAACCGGAACTGAACCGATGTATTTTCTTTTAGTTGAACCTGGACGAAAAAACTTGAACGAATAAAATTCATGTTCGAAGCCCTGGGTAGTTTCAACAGAATAGACTACCTGGCCTTATTTTTCATACATACTTTTTTAAATTATGCACACACAGTAAGCCTTTTAAAAAATGACTTTCCCGTATGACTTATCTGTACCCATATGCTATTGCTAAAGTTGACTAATTTTAGTAGCATAGCGGCATTTTTCCAACGTAATGTATGATTGTTTGGAAGGAGCAGGCTACTCCTGTTTATTTTACAGAAAGTGTTGTTATTGGAGCCACTTACACCAGCTTGCTCCTCCTGCATGAGGCTCATACTTCCTTATTTTTTAAACTGCTGAACACAGCTTTTCTTTCTTATATCTCATCGTTTAAAGTTGGTTGGTTGGTGTTTAATGGCACAAGATCCAGAAAGGATACGCTGCGCCAGACAAAATGTAATAATAGCAGAAAACTATCTGCAAGTGAATTGTATGAGATAAAATCAGTAAAAGCCAGCATACGTAAATGCTAAAATGACAGAATAATAAGATATAGGAGTAGATAAAAAGGATAGAGACACCTAGATCAGGGGCTCCCAATCAGATACCAGTCAGACAAAATTGGGGGCTTCACACCGAAAACATAATAGTGACACTTTGAAGAAAGGCAAAGAAGTTATGGTGTGGGGTTTCATCCAGTATATCGTCAAGTTTCGGATAAGAACAGTTAAAATAACTTTGGTAAAATGTATTAAAAGCTGTGCATGATAATGTTAAAATATGACGAATGGTGAGATGGGTATGACAGTGGGAACAATCTGGAGCAGGTTCACCTAGGTGTAGGTGTTTATGAGTAAGTCTTGTGTGCTGAGTAAGTGTGGTTATGAGTAAGTCTTGTGTGCATGAGTAAGTCTTTGCTTGCGGTTGGGACAAGAGGGCCAGTAGGTGAGAGTCAGGTGTATTGAATGAAGTTTATTTTCTGTTTCTTTGTTCCATTCATTGGTCCTATTGTCCTTTATTGAATAAGAAATTTCCACCTTTATATAACTGTAAGGCAAAGGGCAAGTAAAAGGAATGTAGCATGTTTAGCTCAAGAGTCAGCATGCTCATTGCCCTGTATCCCAACGTGGCTTGGTGCCCAGAAGTAAGAATATCATACCCGCTATTTATAAGTTGTATGTGCGTATGGAGGACTTTAGTGATATAACTATTAGAAGGAGAGCCTGATTTGAGATTTTCTAGAACACTTAAAGAGTCTGAGTAAATTATAAAACACTTTTTATTTCAGCTAGAAATAAAACGGAGGCTTTCATAAATAGCGAGGAGTTCTGCTGTAAAAACTGAGCAGAAAGTGGGGAGAATGTAGCTACAAGAGTGAGAACCATTTGAATAGGCAAAGCCAACATGGATGTCAGACTTAGACCCATCAGTGTACAGATTTTCATAATTATAATATTCGGCTTGGTGGTCATGGAAAAGCTGTTGATAGATTTGGGGATCAGTGTTTTGTTTTGTGAAGCCTTTGAATGGCTGTAAGCAGGAGATATGCCAGATGTCCCAAGGTGGGATGGATTGCAAACAGAGAGCAAGTAGACACTTTCACATCTACTAACTGGGTACCAGTAAGACTACTGCGAATTCTGAGTCCGAAAGGAGGGATGCAAGATGGACGATTCTGATAAAAGCAATCCAGATGAGTGTCAATAAGAGAATTTTTTTAAAGGGTGTGAAGGGTGAGAAAGGATGCGGAATTATGTGTTCAATGACAGCTTATGACGTATGTGGTTGAGTGAATGCTCATGACATGTGACATATAGACTTTGTATAGGCGAGGTTCTAAAGGCACCTGAACAAATACGTAGTGCAGTATGATGCACAGTGTCGAGTTTCTTTAAAATCGATTTACAAGGTGATCCTTACACACAGCAGGAATAGTCTATTCTAAACCGGATAACAGCACGGTAAATTCGCAACATGGCATCACGGTCTGCCTCCCAAGACGTATTAGAGAGCACCTTTAGAATATTCAAATCCTTTTCACATTTCCCCTTAATGTAAGAAATATGGTCTCGAAACGTTAGTTTCTTGTCAAGATATATACCTAAAAATTTGATGGAGTCATAAACTTCTATTTTGTAATTATCCAGAAAAAGTTCTGGATCAGGATGGATCTCACGTCTTCGACAGAAATGTACAGCAACAGTTTTTTTTCTGCAGAAAAACTGTAGCCGTTGCTATTACTCCACTTTAGAATACGGTTGATGGTTGTTTGCAACTGTCGCTCAATGCAGCGCATGTCCTTCCCTTGGCAAGAGACTTGAAGGTCATCTACGTACAAAGTGCGGTTAACTGTTGGAGTGAGTTCATTAAGAATGTCATTTATCTTTATTGAAAAGAGAGTGACGCTGAGAACAGATCCCTGCGGCACTCCCTACTCTTGTACAAAATTATCAGATAGAGTGCCATTAATGCGGACCTTAAAATTACGAAGATTGAGGAAATTCTAATTAAAACAGGCAGGTTACCTCGCAGGCCTAGGTTATGCAGGTCTTTGAGAATAGCGTATCTCCACGGCCGGTCATATGCTTTTTCAATATCAAAGAAAACAGAAACCAAATGGTTTCTTCTCAAAAAAGCATTACGTATTTCTGTCTCCAAGCTTAAGATGCTATCTATTGTCGATCTGCCCTTTCAGAAACCGCTCTGGTAAGGGTGTATGTGGTTCTATGTTTCCAGAATGTAAACTAACCGTGCATTGACCATTCTCGCCATCAATTTGCAATGGCAACTAGTAAGAGCTATGGGACGATGGTTTTTAAAGTTGGTGGTGTCTTTGCCAGGTTTTGGAAAAGGGATGATATATGCATTCCTCCAAGAGGAAGAAAATGTATGTTCATCCCAGATTCTATTGTATAGTTGAAGAAGCCTGATCAATGAGTTGTGGGAAAGGTGTTTAAGTATTTCATAGGTTATTTTGTCAGGACCTGGAGATGTATTTGAAGATTGTTTTAAGGCTTTATTAAATTCTTCGATGGTAAAGGCACTATTAAAAGACAAATGAAGTCAGGTTTTAAAGTTCAGATTATGCTGTTCGAAATGTTCTTCATGTCGAAGGAAGGTATTTGTATAGGAGTTATTGCTGGAGGTGGAAGCAAGTGTTTGATCAATTGCATCTGCTATGTCTTTTGTGTCAGAAATTATACTGCTATTGATAGAAAGACAGGATATAGAGTGGTTGTTACATATGCCCATGGCTCTTTTTGCTTTCGTCCATAGCTCTTTACTAGAAGTTGAGATGGAGATACTGGAGACATATGCTATCCACGACTCTTTTTGGGATTGCCGCCTAATTTTACGTGCACAGGCGTTGGTTTTTTTATACTTAGTAAAATTTTCGGTGGTGGGGTACCGCCGAAAGATATCCCATGCTTTTTGCTGCTGCTTTTCAGCAACAATGCATTCATCAATCCACCACGGTTTTTTGTTTTTTCTGACTCGAGTGCCGGATTTAGGAACGCTTGCGTCAGCTGCACTAATGATGATGTGGGTAATTTTTTTGACGACCTCATTGATGGGGCCTTCAATGATATCTGAGGAGATTTCAGACAGAGCACTGAAGGTTGGCCTGCCAGCTCTATTTTGAGCATAGTAAGACATACTAATGTTTTGGTTAGAATCCTGATATAATGGCGAGAGAAATATACGAAAGTGATCACTATTGTGAAGGTCACTGGATACAGAGAAATTGTACGACGGAAGCAGAGAAGGAGAACAGAGATCGATATCTATGGCATGGAAAGTTTTAGTTGGGTAATGAAAGTATGTATCATCACCAATATTTAAAATGCATAGGGAGAAGTCAGTTATAAGCTGTTCTATTTGCTGGCCTCTGTGATTTGTGTTTTTGCTACTCCATAGGGGGCTGTGGGCGTTCATGTCCCCTATGAGTAGGAATGGTGAGGGGAGTTGCTCAATCAGATTGTTAAGTGAAGTTTGGCTGATGGTTTCATTCGGAGGGAGGTAATTACTGCAAATAGCTGTGAATTGTTTGAGGTGTATTCGTAGAGCGACTGCTTTAAAACTTGTATTAAGATTAACTGTCACGCAATGATAACTATCGTTTATGAGTAGGGCAACTCCACCAGAAGCCCTATCTCGTAGTTCGTAGTCTTTGCGGAGGATAGAATATGTGCGGATTTTAGGTTGTCTATGGGTCTGAAGAAAAGTTTCTTGCAGAGCAAGGCAGGCAGGATCATGACTGTATATCAAGGTTTTTAGGTCATCAGTTTTATTCATGAAACCGTTGCAGTTCTAAGAGAGCAGCAGGGCCATAGTTAGGTGTTATTAAGGGCATTGCACGGTGTTGTTATAATCCCCAATGAGTTACTTGGAGGGTTGGCCACCTCATCTTCCATTTCTTCATCTGAGATATCCGATTCTGAAGGAGCTAGTGATAAAATTGTGTTATCTATGTCGGGGAACAGATTTTATTTTAGAACGGGTATATTTTGATTTATAAGAGTTGGATTTTGATATTTGTGGTCTTGTTTGAGTATTGTTGATGTTATGTAGCTTTTTCTTAGGTTTAGTATTTTGGGTGGATGTTGCAGTTTCAGGTTTTGTAGAAAGTGGTTTATTTATTACTGTTTTTAAGGTACAAGGAGATTCAAGTTCAGTTTTAGGTGAGTCTGTTTGGATAGCTATTGATCTAGCGGATTTGGTTGCGGCAGCATAAGGTCAAACCATGTTTCGGTGTGCGGGTTTCAATTAATTTACGGGCTTCAGGATAGGAAAGGCACGCAAGGACTGGATCTCTTTTTCGAAGGACCATTTTGGAAATAAGCGTGAATAGGAGGGATGATCTTCTCTGAAGTTCATGCACTTAGGGGGAGCTGAGCAAGATTCGCTGTCGTGTCCAGAACTACCTCATCGTTCAAGAGACGCATATTTATTTACTATTATGTCTAGTGTAACATTGTAATTTTAGTTTCCAAATAAGAACTACGTCTAAGTGCAACTTTTACACAAAGAACAATATGGGGGATAATGCAGGCGGATAAAGAAAATTCGATATTGACTAGTTTAACGGTACATGTGAGCAAGATGAAAAATGAACACAAAGGAAGAAGGTTTAACCTAAAAAAATTCCACTGACGAAATGTTTGTGTCTTCGAATAGAAAATAACTTAAAATTTGTACTCCTCACCGAGAGCTATTCTATTTGTTGTATGTGCTTATGCAAAATTTATGTAAACAGGAAAAGGTGACTACTTTAAAATTCATACATGAGCAAAGTTTAAAAAACAAAATCAAAATTTCTAAATAACAAATATTGTTGATTCGACATTTCAATATAATTATAAATTTATGCAATGCATTTTTCTATGTTGTGCCAAATTATGAAGAATTCATGTTATTCTGAGTTTTAAAAATAAATAAATCTGGCTTTTCTTTGTTCTGTCTGTCTACGTTCTGTAAAGTCACTAGTGTATCGAAAAATAAATAAATAAAATGTTTCTGGATAATGGAACGCACGCAACTATTTTATTTTCTTTATTTTTAACTCAAAATATACGCGACACGCAAGTATACATTTTTTTCAGAAAAATTACTCGTATAATTTCTTTTGGCCGTAAATATTTCAAATGCGTCTATATTATAAAGGCGTATTCTAAGAAGTTCACTCCATTGGAATAATCGTTAGATACTTTGCAATTGTACTGCAATTTTTTAGGCTCTGGGCAGAAAAATTTTAAAATACGAATTTTTAATATTTATTTATTTATTTAAATATTTTGACAAAGATTTAAAACTATTTTTGATCGAATATACAACCTGTTTTGTAAAACGCACGAATGCATATATACTATATCTATTGAAATCCTCTCATACCATTCAAATAATTATTACACTATAAAAAAAGTATCATTTTATCTTTAAATAATTACAACATAACATACACGTACGTAATAACTTTCTAAAGTGAGCAATAAAAGGGTTTTTTTTTTTTTTTTTTTTTACGAATGTTATTTCTATTTTTACTTTCCGAACATGTACCATATAAGGAAAGTATTGTAATCATGAAAAAATTCGACTTCGAGATTTTGGTGTTTTACACGTTTTGAGGGCTTCTGAATCCGTTTATGCTATTTTTACGAGATGTATGTATGTATGTGTGTATGTGTGTGTGTGTGTGTGTGTATGTGTGTTTGTGTGTATGTGAGTGAACACGATAGCTCCTGAACGGAGCATTCGATTGAGCTCAAATTGGATATATATGTCATAAACCACCGTCGCAAGACCGGTATTGATTTTGGTGTGTATAGGACTTATAGTTTTTCTACAGGGCTACGACAAAGATTTCTTTTACATTATGGCCTATCGGGGGAATTTCTTGAAAGTGCGCTAGCGTTTAAACGGTAGATTTGATTGAGCTCAAATTGGGTATACATGTTATAAACCACCGTTGCAAGACCGGTATTGATTTTGGTGTGTATAGGACTTATAGTTTTTGTACAGGGCTACGACAAAGATTTCTTTTACATTGTGGCCTATGGGGGGAATTTCTTGAAAGTGCGCTAGCGTTTAAACGATACATTCGATTGAGCTCAAATTCGGTATACATGTTATAAACCACCATCCTAAGAGCGGTATTGATTTTGGTGTGTATAGGACTTATAGTTCTCCTACAGGGCTACGACAAAACTTTCTTTTATGTTATGGCATAATGGCATATGGGGAGAAATTCTTGAAAGTGCGCAAGCGTTTAAACGGTGCATTCGATTGAGTTTCAATTTGGTATATGTTTGAATTATTCATCGATTAAAATTTATTTAAGTGCTTGGTAATGATCTTAATCGTAAGTGTTCGGAAAGTGGAGTGGAGTCACTCCAGATTTTTTTCATTAATAACTATTTAAAGGATAGTTGTGAGTCATCCTTAAACAAATTATAATTTCTACTTTCAACACGTGAAAAAAAATGCATTTTAGTTATTTAGGAAACTGTTTAATTTAGGAAAATTCAACAAAGCATTTTTGCTTCAAGTCGTCTGAGCACGTGTGTATTCGGCATATGTAAAAATCAAAACCTAAGTGTTATAGATTTTTCAAAGAACGATATATCGATATTTTTGAACTGTACAAATAGTATCGACGACGTTATAGTGAACGCGATATTGCACTATTCACCGCCCATTTCTAGGAGTCATTGTTGTAGAATAATTTCTTCTTTCAAATCTGAGAACAATACTTCTCTAAAATCATCCAATTTCCTCTAAGTTTCTCGAGACTACCTAAATAGAAAATACGCGTGATATATAGAAGTGCAAACAAAACAATTTTAAATGAAGAAGTATATGTATTCACTGGTTAATACTCATTATTTGCCTGACCAGTGGCTGAGCGCATAGCGCTATGAACTAGGCGACCACTCATCGGCTTAGATCGCACGTGCAGATAATTGGTCGTAATCCCAGAACAACAACAGTATCGAGCTCATTATTTCTTACAAATATTAAAAATAGTAGGGCACACATATCTATATAAATAAAATTAGACTTTTGTCTGTACATTTCTTGGAATTCAAAAATTTTGCGATTTCTATCCGTTTCAAGCACCCGGGAATCCGATGCGGCCCTCAAAAAAAAGTTTGTCTGTCTGTCATTCTGTCATTCTGTCATTCTGTCCATGACACTTTTTTTGTTTAAGCATCACGTAAAAACGGCTGAAACGAATGATATGAAATTGGGTGTCATGATAGGTGGTCACTCAACTTAAAACATAGGTGTCGAATTTTTAAAAAATATTGATTAGATTTTCAGATTTTGCGAAAATCGTTTCAAACTGCGTAAATTTGTGTTCAAGCATCACGTAAAAACGACTGAAGCGAATGATATGAAATTGGGTGTCATGATAAGTAGTCACTCAACTTAAAACATAGGCGTCGAATTTTTTTAAAAATCTTGATTAGATTTTCAGATTTTGCGAAAATCGTTTCAAACTGCGTAAATTTGTGTTCAAGCATCACGTAAAAACGACTGAAGCGAATGATATGAATTTGGGTGTCATGATAGGTGGTCATTCAACTTAAAACACAGGCGTCGAATTTTTAAAAAATCTTGATTAGATTTTGAAATTTTGCGAAAATTATTTCAAACTGCTTAAATTTGTGTTCGCACATCACGTAATAACTGCAAAGGTGAAAAAATGATATTTGGTGACATGATAGGTGGTCACTCACCTTAAACTATAAGCATCTAATTTTAAAAAATCGATCAGATTTCGAGATTTTGTGAAAATCGTTTAAAACTGAGTGAATCTTTGTTCCCGCATTACGTAATAACAACCAAAGTTAATGCTATGAAATTTGGTCACACGATAGATGGTTGCTCAACGAAAATTATAGGAGTCCAATTTTTTAAACATTTTTATTAGATTTTGAGATTTTGTGAAAATTCTCTCAAAATACGTTTATATTTCTTCAAACATCACTTAATAACGACTAATACGAATGATACGAAATTTAGTGATATGATAGGTAGTTGCTAATCTTAATTTATACGTGTTGAGAGAGAGAATTTTAAAAATATTTTGATTACATTTTGAGATTTTGTGAAAATCGTTTTAAAATGGTGAAATTTTGTTCCATCATCACAAAATAAAGACTGCAGGGAATGAAACGAAATTGGGTGACATGATAGGTTGTCACTCAACTTAAATTCTAGGCTTCCAATTTTTCAAAAATGTTGATTAGATTTTGAGATTTTGCGAAAATTATTTCAATATGCGTAAATATTCGTTCGCGCATCACATAATTACGACTAAAGCGAATGAAATGATATTACTTAGTTACTCTTTAACCTGTAATATTGTAACAATACATAAAAATTATAACTTCGCTTTCTTTACTTTGGCAGCATACTACATCCATTCTGTGTACTCCTACAATGCTGACGAAAGTTCTTGCTTTTTGGAAATTTGCATTCACTAACCCGTCGAGGACGGGTACTTCAGCTAGTCTTAAGATATTTACTAACTTATATAAGACTATGCTTAACACTGATCAAACATGTGTTTTAAATTGTTTTATACTTTTTGAAAAACTGAAATTTTAAATCTGAAATCATAAGTTTGTGCTGAAAAGCCTGAATTAAATGAAGAAAAACTCATATTTTCTTGACGTCATTCTAATGTAGATTTCTTCCTGCTCTAACTTTTTGTGCAGCATATTTTCTTTTTCTTTTTTTATCAGATTAGTTTTTTAGACTATTCATATGCTGTCTTTCATTATGCATCACAAATTATATGCATTACTAACTACTCGAAACATTTCTTATAATTTATGAATAATGCAGCAAATATTTTAACATAATTTATAAATAAATCCAAACAAGCTATTTGAAAATTTTAATTTTCCTTATTACTTATGCATTTTTTAATATAATCCTAGAAAATTATATTCTATACTAGAGCTATTTCATTCATATTCATGTTTTCTTTTTATTGCTTTATGCGTACACCATAAGCTTGAAATCAAATTCATACGAAATTGTTTTAAATGAAAAACATTTTACTTTTTATGTTAATGAGTAAAGTATTTTTATGGGAAAATAAATTTACACAATGTATTTATACCTGTATATTTTTTATGGAGCTACTAGGAAAAGAAAATATATCTGAATCTCAGTGATTATATAAAAACATATACATAATACATATATTAATGGCTATGTCATTTTATCTCTCACCCCTTTATTGAAATTTGCCCGAAAAATGTGTCCCAAAAATGCGACATAATTTTACATATATTTAAATACTATTAGTTCACAACAGCTTTAATCTATTGTTACAATATTTCGTAAGCTGTAGAATATGCTTCACACGTATTTTTCTATAAATACGTTACAACCATAAAAATTTCAACATAGGGTTACCGGCGAAATACTCGAAAGATGAGCGATAAAATGACATAGTCAATGAATATCGTTTTAATATGGCAATAATGAAACTAAAATATTAGGGGGGTTCAGGGGGTCTCCCTGTGACGAGGCTCGAACAGCGGAGTTTTATATCTTGATTAACAATATGCCATATGGTATGTATAATGACGCATAATGAAGAAATAAATAAGCCGATGCAAGCTTTAATCAGAGAGCTAAAAATAGAAAAAAAGAAAGGATAACTTATGAATATTAGTGATTATCATTAAAGCATGTGACAATATTTCAAGAGTTAACTTCGTCGTTCTTCGTTTTATGAATCCTTAAATAACGGATATTTTCCAATAACCAATGAAGAAGTAATTAAAGTTGGAATTGTGTCAAAAATCTCATTTTACTTATAGATAGTGTGAACGTGACGTCACAACCGCAGAAGACCTGCTTCAAAAGGGAACACATATGGTCAGCTGCTAATTGTTCCTCAAATCTGAAAGAAAAATTCGGAAACTTGTTCACCAAGTCAGGTGTAGTCGGTGTAGTAAACGATAAAATGAACGTTTAGTCACGTATTTGCATGCGGTCTATAAAGAAAACAGTTTAGTTTGTAAACTGAAACATTAACATTCCATAAAGATTTTTTGTTCACGCCACCAGCAAGTATGAAAATTTTCACCTGTGCAATAAAACCAATCAGTTACAGTCTTTCATAGCGTGCTCCTACAGAAATCTATAGAAATAAAATTAGACTTTTGTCTGTACATTTCTTGGAATTCAAAAATTTTGCGATTTCTGTCCGTTTCAAGCTCCCGGGAATCCGATGCGACCCTCAAAAAAAAGTTTGTCTGTCTGTCATTCTGTCGTTCTGTCATTCTGTCATTACGTCCGTGACGCTTTTTTTTGTTTAAGCATCACGTAAAAACGACTGAAGCGAATGATATGAAATTGGGTGTCATGATAGGTGGCCACTCTACTTAAAACATAGGCGTCGAATTAAAAAAAGATCTTGATTAGATTTTGAAATTTTGCGAAAATCATTTCAAACTGCGTAAATTTGCGTTCACACATCACGTAATATCTGCAAAGGTGAAAAACTGATATTTGGTGAAATGATAGGTGGTCACTCACCTTAAACTAAAAGCATCTAGTTTAAAAAAAATCGATCAGATTTCGAGATTTTATGAAAATCGTTTAAAACTGAGTGAATCTTTGTTCCCGCATTACGTAATAACGACTAAAGCGAATGATATGAAATTTGTTCACATGATAGATGGTTGCTCAACATAAATTATCGGTGTCAAATTTTTAAAATATTTTGAGCACATTTTGAGATTTTGCAAAAATCGTTTTAAAATGCTGAAATTTTGTTCCAGCATCACGAAATAAAGACTGCAGGGAATGAAACGAAATTGGGTGACATGATAGGTTGTCACTCAACTTAAATTCTAGGCTTCAAATTTTTCAAAAATGATAATTGAATTTTGAGATTTTGCGAAAATTATTTCAATATGCGTAAATATTTGTTCGCGCATCCCATAATTACGACTAAAGTGAATGAAATGATATTACTTAGTTACTCTCTAGCCTGTAATATTTTAACAATACATAAAAATTATAACTTCGCTTTCTTTACTTTGGCAACATACTACATCCATTCTGTGTACTCCTACAATGCTGACAAAAGTTCTTGCTTTTTGGAAATTTGCATTCACTAACCCGTCGAGGACGGGTACTTCAGCTATTTATCAATATCAGTGTTATTTAATTTACATTTATAGAATGCGAATTATTAGACAGGAATTATTATTAGTTTCTTATATCAATTATTATACTTTCGGAAGAAGATTGCATAATTTTAAAGAAAAACTAACTTATTATCAGTTAACTGCACTTTGCTTAGCATCGTTAATGCTTTCAGACCAGGCGTACAAAATAGTGCACATAAATTTTGAAAAATATCACGAAGTATATACCAATAATTTTAAGTTGAAAACGGTTTTGTATACAGGGTGAATCTATACTCTTGGGCAAAACTTTAAGGGGTGATAGGGCACATAATAAGGAATCAGAATCACATAGCAATGTGGGGTCGGCAACGTCGTCTTCTTATAGCTGTTAATAATCACTTCGGGAAAAGAGCTGAAGCAACAGTGCACTTGCCGACCATTGTCTGTCAGAAACTAATGTATTTTTCTCCGTAAACAGAAGACTAAAATGATAGTTAAAAAGTTATATTTTATTTCATGGATGGAATTTTCGGAGACGAACCTATTGCTTATGGAACTTGCTTAAGAAATTCGACGGACACTTCAATGCTTTTCCAAAAGTGATTATTACCGGGTACATTAAAACTGCGTTTCACCCCAGATTGCTATGTGATTACGATTCTTCATTGTGTGCCCTGTCACCCCTTAAAGTTTTGCCCAAGGGTTTAGATTCACCCTGTATTTTACATGAATTTAATAGTTAGGATTCTTTATTTAATTTACTACAAATTAATTGCTTTTCTTATAAAGTTATTCCCACACAGATGTCGGAGAGAAATTATTTAATCAGGTCTGAAAGGGTGAAAATTAGCTGGTTCGAAGTCGGTGCTAAATGGTACACTGCCATGTGTAACTGGAAACAAGTACTGAAAATATCGGTCGATACCAATCCATATGTATTCCATAAGTTGTTGGCAAATCAGTTGTGTGTCTTGGTATGAAATATATTCACTGATTATTCTAGATGTAATGATAAGAGTAACAGCAAAACATTTGTTTCAGGGAATGCACCTTAATTATCTACACTGATTCAAATAAAAATGAAATGGTTATATAGTCTTACATTTTAACACACTTCACTAACACATTTCATTTATTGCATTTTTACTTTGGATTTTTATTAAAATTTCATTAGAAATTGATAACAAAAGCTTTAATGAAAGCATATTGTTTCCATTAAATTTTGAAATATGAATTATCTTTCGATGCATTGATCTCACCTCACGATAAATTATTTTACATTTAAATTTTACCTACCTATATCTCTCTATTCTAAAAAAAAGTAAAGGCCGCTGCCGCTGGCGCTGTCAATAGCTTGTTGGCCTATATCCTCCTAAACCGTGGGGATTTGAGTTTCGACTAAGGTGCCCACAGATTCGAAAAATTCCGAGGAACCTGCTAAGCTGACTTAAATTTCGAAAATCGAATTATTTTAGAAGATATTAATAAAAAACTGAAAAAATAAACAGAATAGTTGCCAGATGTGGCATAAAATCATTCATTCCTTTGCAACAAAGCGTTTCCAAGTATGTAGAGTCGCCTGAAATTCACAAACATGAGTTAGAATTACGACCATTTTACGCCAAAATAAAAACTATATGAAATAAGTAACTCAAAATGTGTTACACAAAGTTGACAATTTTTAAATAGTGAGTTCGCTTAGACAACAGGAGTTTAGAATTAGCGATTATTGGTTTTTCCAAAACAGAATAACTAATATCTTGAAAATGAAAAATAATTAAAATGCAGATTATTTTAAAGTCCGGTTCGGTACAGCTGGATTATTTGCTACCAGTAGAAATATTTGGCGGCGTTAACTATGTCATTATAGCAGTTATAGTACACTTTGAATATTTGCTAGCGTGATGAGATGGTATAATTCATGGTGCTAAGTACGCCAATCTGCAAACGATTATGTAAATGAAAATATGGAGAAAGGTTTTCCGGTAACGTTAAATAAACAGTAATTATAGGTTGTGAACATGTGTAAATCGCCAAATAATGAAAATCCGCCATTAGTGGCAAGCTATCCTATCTGTTCCGTAGCTTTTATTAACTTTACATGTACGCAAGTCGCCAAATAATGAAAAATCGCCATGGGTGGCAAATTCGCAAGGTGTCCAATAGGTTTTAGATTATTAAAAATACAGCTGAAACAGATGTTCTGATTTTATTACGCTGTAGCTGCTAGTTAATATTTCAGTATTTCAGGCAGATATGGCGGAAAACTTTCGTTACAACTTGGTAGTATAACCTTTGAATGGCAACATTAAATATCATTGTGCTTCTGAGGAGTGCAAATAATTTTTCCAGCGATTATAAGCGGATTCCGCACTCCAGGTGGAGTATAGATCAGGACCCGTACAACACGGATTCCCATAACAAAATATCTTCCGTGTTATGAGGGGGATGGGGTCTACTGTAGTGTGAAGTTTAAATTATGTACCAATGAACATGCAAGAACCAAGCAACGTGTAGCTCAGCAACATTCTATCTGATCCAATCTTCGGGTTTTGTCTGTTGAAATTATGTCTTTTTTACGAATAAGTCTTATTAGGGGCCGAATGCCTCATACGAAAAGCGAGCGGAGCGAGTCTAGGGGCCTTGGCCCCTAGATACTGTAAAAAAATAACAAATCATTACCCCATTTTGTTTGACGAATGCCATTTTTCCACAGGTATTTTTTGTGTCTACTATACACTAACTACCAAATAAATAATTACCGTTTATCTAGTTGTAAAAATATTTGCAAGAACACGCTACACTTCAAATGTCGAAAATTAAATATTCACGTTGTTTGTGTTTTAGGTTGCATTTTGACCTTATTTAGTTTCAGTTTCGTAGACATGCCCTTTAGTAATATTTAATAGTGAAGTTTTACTCGTCGAGTTATTCATAATGATTACTTAACGTTTGTTTCCTTAATTTTTTTAAGAATTAAAAAATGCTATACGAAATAAATATATCACATATTTCTTATTTTAAATACATACTTCTTTATAAATTTTAGAAGCATCCGTCTTTTAACTTAAAATTATATTAAATTGTTATCAAATGAAAATAAGACATGATTTGCTACTTTCATGAATACATAATATACCATAATTTATTCTATAGCCTCCTGGTTCTTGAAATTCCATAAAATGATAATATTAACCTATACTTATATGTAAAATTTCCTTTAAATAACATTAAGATGTGTTAATCTTGGAAATTATGTGTTCATATCACTTGATTTTACTTGCGATTAAAACAGTTTTACTTATACAACGTAAAGCACTGCAAATAAAACTATTTCGGTAACGGTGAAAGTTAAATTATGGCTTTTTTCCCCAAAGTATAATGATGTTCCAAATGCTTCACCCTAGAAAATGTAGTTATAGGTACCTGCTTTATATCTGCGGAACGGCAAAAATAAAATTAACCTGAGCAATTTGTTTAGGTAAAAAATATCAGCTATTTTTAACTGCTGAGCTTACTGCATCGTTGAATCTTTTATCATCATCGTTATCTATTTAATTGATGTATAACTTTTTTTTAATGTAGAAAAGGTACATTTTAAACTTCAGTGATTACTTTTTTGGGGGGTAATCCCAAATTAGTAATTACTCTTATCTGAATAAACTGAGAGTAAAGATAACTTACTGCATGCATGTTACAAGATGAATAAAGTGTAATTACATTATGTGTTATGCTCTATTAAACTTTTTACTTTTCAAAGCAGATTAAATAAAGATGGGATCATTTGGCGAAATGCTGGTGTGATTTTAGGTGGAATAAATTTGTCCTTAAGTTTTTATACATGTTACAAAAATCAATGAATATGAAAACGTTTAGAGGCTTATATTTGTTTTTTTAATATTCTGTATATTAAAAAAATAACCTACCATTCGATTTTTATTAATACTATCAATAATAAATAAATTTCTGATGTCAATTTCTTGAACAAGGGATGGTTTCTTTTAAAATCATTATATATAAAAATTGAACTGTCATCATCCAACTGGGTCATGTTAAAATATTTATGGCGTTGAGGTTCAATACACGTGAATAAAGGCTAGGAAAAATAAATAACGTTTTCGACTGATAGCGAAAATGCCGTCCCAAAAAAGGGACACTAGGCATAAATGGGTAAAAATATTTTTTATATCAAAACAGTTTCTACAGAGGTTTTATTGCATGTACTGTTCGGCCATCTATTAGATACAAACGTAAACATGCTGTAGGGAGAAGGAAACAGACAGGTCCATCATTTGTCTCAGTCAGACATGCGCTAGGGCAATCATTGAAAGAACTCTGCACTGCATTCCCCTATTACTTGACCGGTTCATTGGCCGGTTCCTCTTTTACCGGTTCATTTGGAATCGCCTTTAGTGGCAACTTTCCAATAATCCACGCGATACGTGTCAGACAGTAACTTTTTTTGTTTGCAGTAATATTTTCTACTGTTTGTGGTAATTCGTGAGAGCCACAAAGATAAAACTTTCGGAGGTTTATGTAAACCATTCATGTTGACTTTCTGATGTTCAATTCAAAGCAAATGAAGCACTGCTAAGGCAGGTAGAGTACGTGACGTTTCTCGTTAAGTTGCGTTCGAAAGTTCCCACTCAGTCGTGACTGACAAGTCACTGTCCACTTGCTTAGAGGGGGAAAACTCATCTTCTGATGTTCTACCATCTTGTAAAATTTATCTCCAGATTTATGACTCAAGACTTTTGTACACACTGTGCTCGCAAAAAGCCCTTTGTCCCCAATTAATTGCAGATTGACAAGAGTTATAGTCATAAGTGGGGATTCTACGTTAAGAAAAGTAGCTATGTGTTTCTCAATGAAACTGCGTACATCGCCAACTGGTGTTCTTAGATCGCAATCGGTAAGAGATAAGGGAATAAAACTCATTTACCTAGCTACAACGTCATTAAAAAAATCGATTTAGTAATATATGACATCTCGCATACATTAATGTTAAAAATAGAAGGATAGAAGTTTTATAATACAGAATAATTTATAAACGCAAAACCTAAAAAAATATTATTTATGCTTGTGCCAGCATGTCACCTACCATGTTAAAGAATGTGTCGCGTTGTTTAAAGAACAGAGTCCAGATGTAAATTCATACTGAAGGGAAACACTTTTGAGTGTGAAGTATAAATGAGACTAATGTCAGATAAGTGCAATTTTAAGAAACTCCAGTAAAGATATATATATGTTTTACGTCTTCTCTTTGTAGTATTATTGTGCGGAAGAAGTCTTTACTAAATCGATGATGCTGAAAAACTTTGTAATGGACACATTGCTCGCATTTCGTACTGTTTTTTTAAATAACAACACTAATTCCGAATTTAGTCACCTAGTTGTGCTGCAAACGCTTTCATTTCGTAGTGCATAGCTTTATTACTATACATAGACTACACTTTTATGAGTATTGCTTTCGCCGTTCTGAACTTAATGAAGTGAACATTTTCTTAAATCATTCATTCATTCAATCAGTCATTCTTCATTATTCATTCTGCAGCGGTTCTCAACCTTTTAACGTTGCACCCCCAACCCCCAACAAAGACTAACTTACGGTGGCGTTTCCTCACATTTTCCCCTATACTTTCAGTTTTTTTAATTTTTAACAATGAACATTGAGTCGAATTTTCTACCAAACAATGTAGACAAGTTTGGATGAACATTTTAAGCGAAAATGGATATATTTTTGAATAAAATGAGAATAAATAATATGATTTTTTTAAAAACATGCATCACTACTTGCTCTTTGGTTTTAATCGCGCCCCCCTGCAAACACTCTGCGCCCCCCCCAGGGGTCGCGCCCCACAGGTTGAGAAACGCTAGTTTACTGTATAAATGTATACAAGATGCACAGGAAAATCTCTTTTAACATGGAAATACTCGCGCACGAAGCAAGGCACGTAGTAATGGTACTATGCCCGATCTAATGCAAATAACATCAGCTCCCTCTAGTGGCGAAATTTGAAAGATAAGCTTTGCAAATCCAAAATGGAAAGAGATGGAGCAAAATTTCCAGTTAGAAAAATTTAGAGCATCAATTAATCAGTAGGAAATGACATTTGGTTCACAAAAAATAACATAAATTGGCATCTGTATAGACAAGTTTCCTATTTACAAACAAACCGCTCACCTGCGATAACCGATTGGTGTGTTTGGCCCACCAAGAGAATTGGTGGGCAGAACACACCAATTGCATCACCTAGTTTGCCCACTAGCTCAGTTCGTGACGTCACGGGAAACTCGTCTAAAACCAAAGATGTCCAAATTAATGCGCGACTATTCTAAACTCAGTATATTCACATTTCGTAAATGTAGCACAACACAATTGCATATTTTGACGTTGTATTCTGTTGTAACAAATTATGGTATCAGTTGTGAATGCCTCCTCGATGACTGGAACTGACTCCGTTGGATTTCTTCCTGTGAGATCTAAAACTTTTAGAATTTACTAGGAAATGCAATCCCGATCCCGCGGGAACGGGATCCTGCGGGATCCCGTACAAATATTTGTGGGATTAGTCCGGCGGGATTGATACTGAGAAATAAATTATATTTTATTAAAATTTCGCGCCGCTTTCCCAATCAATAGACTGAAATTTTTTTAATAATAATATCTCTTATCAAACAATAAACGAATCAATAATTAAAAATTTTAATTTAAAGTTTTATTTTTTTAAATTATCTTTTAATAAGAGTCTGGATCAAACATCTAAATCTAAACATCGTAATCTAAATATTTTGCAAACTTCCCAGTCCCAAATGAACTGAAATATTTCATACTAATTTATCTCTTAGCGAACAGTCAAGAATTAATTATAAAAGTTTTCATTTTAGTTTTTAATTGTTTTTAATTCACACTTTTAATAATTTTACTAAAGTTAAATCTAGACTAGGGAATTATTCATTGAATTTGTTCGATTTTGTACGTTCTTTTTTCAGCAACTAAGAAAATAACGTAAGTATGTGAATGTGTTTATAAATTGTATTTTTCTGTAAATTTCTGATTTTTAGCAACTAGCATAACTAATACTTATATTTTAAGACATAACTTAGTATATCATTCTGAAACACATAGTTATAATTTTCATATTTCTGTAAGTTATTGTATAAATTATCTCAAGTTTAATTATTATTATTAAAGTTAGCTTCGTGGTGCTTAAAATCTTCTTTCTTTTTTAACTTTTCTCTGTTGAAATGAATCCCTAGCTAAATGGAATGTCAATCCCGCGGGATCAATAAATCTCAATCCCGAAATTCCTCAAGACGAAAAACAGTGCGGGATTGCATTCCCTAGAATTTACCCACCATCAACTTTTTATCACTGCGTGACAGTTTGATTTTGCGGATTGTTTTTCTTGTGTTAGTATGATATTACCAAACTGTATTGACGTATGTACGTATTTTATGTAATAAATTGTGCACCTTTTTTTATGCCTACGGCTAATTCTTTCAAATATTTATCCAAAATAGATTCCAATGATTTCGTGAGACTTTTGGGTATACAGGAGATAGTAAGGCAGGGAGTCAAATACGGCATTGCAGCTTCTTATTTGAATGATAATTGCGCAGTGCAGTCTTGCATATGCTGAGAAATTGAACGATTTGTCTGTATAATAAGGTAAGAACTATAATAAAACATTAAATTAAAAAAGAGTAAAACGATTGTTTTTTTGTTTGTTTTTTTAATCCGAAGAAAGGAAGTGCTGGATTGCTTTACTTCATAAAAAGCTAAAGTAAAATTAATTACGGAATAAGGATATGCTTTCACCATATTTTTTTTTTCAGGCTTGTTAATAAGTATAATGCACACGCAGTAATATGCACTGAATCTCTGTTACGCTAAATTTGAAATGTTGATAAACGTCTCCCAATAGACTACTTCAGCAACCTGAAAAATCAAAGAAAATATGCATAAAGCAGAAATAATCTTGATTAAAAGCACCCCTGAGGTATTCATTCCAGAATGAGTAAATATTGTTAATATATTTTTCAGATATAAAACACATTAAGTAAGAAAAATTTGTACTGAACCAAAATGTGCATTCAAGAAGAACGGTTGCACTTCAGTAGAAAAATGCATGAAAAATCATGAGATGTTAGTTTGTATGGAAAAAACTGACTAAACCACAGGATGTTTTTTTGGGTACTAATTAATCTTGGCATAGAAAAAATAATTTCAAGAATTCCTGGTTGTGTTAATACGTTAATACAAAGGCGATTGACTTAAAACATGGTAGATTTACTTTCGTGAAATTTTTTTGACAAAAAGAAATATCTCTTGTCTACGCTAATTACAATACTATCGTAATAATACACGATATACGTATAATTGCATATGCAGTACGTTAAAGATCATTTGAAAACATTATCTGCAATAGATTCACTGATTATTTAAAAATAAATTTGTGCTCGCATAATAAGTATTATCGCCCAGATTAATATATTCAAAGATGCAGATGTTTAAACACCTCAGTTTGAACAAAACTGATTTTAAACTATTCGGTTTTATGAAAAGTTCGTAGTAGTAAAGTATTAAATTAATCTATTATGTTTAATTGTTCTAAGTTGTGGCAAGCCGACACGCAGGGCATCTGCGTAGGTGGGGATTGCCTAGGACAGAGGACATTTTAAGGGTTTCCAACGCGTATTCACTTTATATCTGGAGAAAATAGCCCAAAACTCCAGACCGTTAAACCGACGGTCTCGCGATGGGCCCGAACCCGGGAACTTTACACTTCAGCCTTCTACCTTGTTCAGTGTCTTGTCCACTCACCGTAGACAGATAAAATTCATTATTATTTTTCAATGACGTGTGATTAAAACATTAAGTATTAGTAGGGTATAGGATAGAAAGACTTCGGGATTTTGAAACAAACCGTTTGAAAGAACTCATATGTTATGTATATGTATGTAAGCACCTTTACAGCATCTTACAGAAACTCTTGCTAAAATATTCACCCAACTATTACTCTTTTTATAGGTAAAGGAAACATTAAACCTGTTTCAATACCGAAGGATTTAATACTTACAATTTTGTATTTAAATTTTCGTTTCCTGATTTCAAAAGTGAAAATCTCCGAAGCGTTAAAATTAAAAACAGTTTCTCCCCTCCAACAAATCAAACGCACCTCCTAACAGAGAAACCTCAAATAATTTTCACTCTCCTCCGTATTTGGGACAAAATGCTTCTTTATGACTTCAATAAAGAAATTATGCAAAATCGATCTGCTGCGAACATTTCACGAGCGAAACTTCTACATGATAAAGCTTTAAAACAGAAATGCGAAAGAAGACTCCAAATGGATTATTTCCAGTCTCGGTATCTTCCGATACAACGGCTTTGTTTAGTTTTATGCAACAGATGTGGCATTCTATAAAACCTTTCATCTCCAATATCTTGAAACATAAAGTGTTGTTTAATGCTCACCGATCCGTATTTATTCGAACAATTTCATTTTTACTTCAAGGGTTTGGGCGAAATAAAAGCATTACTGAAGAAACATATTTCGTTCTTTTTTTTATATTCGAATCTTGAGATGCTTCATGCGAAATTTCAAGAGTTTACTCATTAAACTATTTTACTTCATACTTGAATTTTTTTTTAATTTTACAAAAGCAGCATATTAATAGGCTGTATATAAATATACAGCCTATTAATAAAGCCTTTTAAAAATATATATTAGTTTCAATTTAGTCAGTTAAATAAATAAGTAAATAAATACGCACAGATATACACACACAAATATAAACAAATAAGGCTTGAACAGTATTTACTAATTTTATTAAAACTTCGAAAATTATTTATTTCAATTTCATTACAGTTTCATTTTTAATTTATGGGATTGGGCGAAATAAAGGCATTGCTGTAGGCACACATTTTGTTCTTTTTTCAATCCTCCGGTCTCGGGATGCTTCATAAGAAATTTATAGAGCTTCGGAAATTATGTATTAAACTATTGTACTTTATTCCAGAATACTTTTATTTAATTTTTAACCCATTTGTGCCTGGATATTTTTGCGACTTTCTTCGATTTTTACTGATAACAGAAATAATAGATATATTTCTGATGTCAAGTTCTTGAACAAGGAATGATTTCTTTTAAAATCATTATGCATTCAAATCAAAATATCAACATCCTACTTGGTCATGTTAAAATATTTTGTAGAGTTGAGGCTCAATACTCATGAATAAGGGCTAGGGAAAATAAATAACGTTTTCGACTAATAGCGAAAATGCCGTCCCAAAAAAGGGAAACTAGGCGTAAATGGGTTAAAAACCAGCAGCTTTGAAAAATACTGGAGCTCCAATTTAAATAAATACGCAAAAGTATTATTTATATAAGTCATCATTCGGCGGTATTCAATAAAATTATTAAAACTTCATAAATTATTTTTAGTTGTTTACGTAAATGTACCTTTTTTGTTTTTAAAAGTACGTAAAACTACACTAAATGTAAGCTTTTGCTTTCAGTTCCAGAAAATATTAAAAGTTGTAAAAAACCTTTGACATTGTTAAAAGAAAATTTGGTTTTGTAAGTAATGGCTCACACAAAAACTCATTTCATGTAATTTTCAGTTTGTAAAGTTTCAATTGTTATGAGAGTGATTCTTCAAAACAATGTATTATACATACATTTTTGTTACCATATTATAGAGTTGTATTTTTGGAGATAAATTATCAGAAAAGTAAAGGTAAAGAAGAAAAAAATTGAATATTTAATCAGCATGACAAATAGGTTATTTTATGTACAGGGTGGCCATAATTAAACTGCAAGTGTTCAAGGGGTGCTGGAGAGAAAACTACCAGGAATATTCCAGTGAAACTTGGTATCTACACGTTTCAGAACATGCGTAAGTCAAATATGCAATAAAAAATTGCCATTTTCACCCGATAGATGGCGCTATATAGCGTTTCAATGCTTATGGACGGCATGTATGCAAATTTTAAGCCCATGGAGCAGTGTAAAAACAAGACCACATTGAGTAATGGTCAATCATGACTTTGAATAAGAAGGAACGTGCATTGTTAGTGAAAATATTTCTATCAGAATGGTAGCAATTATTCACAACTCTGAAAGAATACCGGCGTATGAAACGATTATGAAGAGGTCCAATGAGTGTCAGTGAGAATAAATAATGATTTAATTGTTTTCCAAATCGTCTTTATGAATTGTTTAATCTGTGATCTTAATTTACGTTAATTTTTGATTACATGTTACTGTAAAAATTTAATTACCGAAGCGAATTGTATGGAATTTTGATAAACTGTAAATGATGTTTTATATTGTTTATATGCTTCTTAGAATGTCACTATACTCTGTCTATCGGTTTTGGAAGTTGCATAGGACACCGGTAAACTTTGAAATACGGAACAGAGCCATCTGTCGGGTGAAAATGACGATTTTTTTTTTTTTTTTTGTGCATATTTGATTTGCGCATGTTCTGAAACGCGTAGATGCTAAATTTCACTGGAACATTCTCGGTAGTTTTCTCTCCAGCACCCCTTGAACACTTGCAGTTTAATTATGGCCACCCTGTACATAAAATAACCTATTTGTCATGCTGATTAAATATTCAATTCTTTTCTTCTTTACCTTTACTTTTCTGATAATTTATCTCCAAAAATACAACTGATGTCCACTAATACTGATGTCCACTAATCTAGTTCCTTAGTTTTTTTTGCACTCACTAATGTACGAAAATAATAGGAAAATTTAAAAACATTAGTTCACGTATTTCTTTCAATTGTTTTAAAAGACTATGCATGTGTACAACTTCGAAAAAAATTTTTAATCCGCTAATCAAGAGAAATAAAAATGATTTTAAAAATCCTGTTAATCCTATAACTATAAATATTTTAAATATTTAGACCTAACGATCAATAATAAATTATCTTCGACTTCGCACTTTGAAAGTAAGAAAATTCAAATATTGTGGATAAATCAAAATTTATTGAGCTTCGCTTCAACTAACAATGCTGAAAAAAGGGGGGTCATATTTGGGGTCATTATGGGTCAAAAAACAAAATCAACTTAATATTTTCTTAAGTATGAAAGATAAAATATTTTAATTTGGCACGAAGTAAGCTTAAATACTTTAGAAACTATTGAAATAATCTCATTACCTAAAATTGATTTTTTTAATTTAAATTGTTGAGAGGCCAGTAATTGCCCGGGATTTTTGCAATTATGGATCAGGTATTGGGTAAATATGGGTCCCAGTTTTTTTTTTAATTTAAAAAAAAAATTATAATAATGCATATCAAAAGTAAATAAATATTCTAAATTATCTTTATTTTGTACACAAACGGATTTTTATTTATCTAATGTGCTATATTTAAGAAAAAATATTCAGTAGTAATATTATTTTTGAAGAAAGAATTTAAGACAAATCTGCACTGTGTCCCCGATTCGGAAACAAAAATTGGGGACGTTTTATAAATTCAAGACTCTTCTAAAAGTAGCTTCTATTTATTCGACTAGAGGATTACTAACATTCATAAAATAAATGTAATATTATTAATTTATTTTTAAATTGGGACGAAATAACTGTTTCAGTCAAAATTTTGTCCCCAATTGTTGTTTTACATTTTGGGACAAATTGAAAAAAAGTTCTGAAATTGTTCGAACTCGAAACGTTTGATCTCTTTAATCGTAATGCACAGAAAAATTTCTCTCCTCTCCACGTGCAGTATCAATTCCTTCTAGCACGTTCTTAGAATCTTCTATGGAATTTTTTTTCAACATTTTTATTTCAGTTTCTTCAATCTTATTTTCATTGTCATTAGACAGTATTTTATCACTAATATAATATAGTATTGCATTAAATTATAACAGCTATAGAAAACCCCAACACTATATGTACAAAATGAAATAAAAAACACACCTAAAATATGAAAAAATATCACTGACCAAGAATTATTTCAGTAAACTGGGAGATAAATCAGCATAGTTTTAAATTAATTTTAAAAATAATGAAGAAAAAGTACATGTAAGTATGAATGCTTAGACTATCTGCAAGTAAAAAACAGCACAACAAAATTATTTTTTTAAATGTTTCACTGACAGGAATCTTTTTAAAAAATCATGATTTTCAGAGTCAATCTTTTTTGAAGATGTTTTTATTGTAGTGTAAAAAGTCTTTTTTTTTTTTCCTTATTTGGTTCAAAGTTACATTGGGTTTTAACTTGATATAAGAAAATAGTATGTAAAAGGAAGGATTGGCATAATTTAGCTGTTTTTTTTTAAATAATAATAATGCTACAAAGTTAGTAATCATTATTTGCACCAGAAGAAGAGTAACCCTTAATTCTCCCATATGACCCTACTAAATAATCACGCACAAAAAAAAAATTCTGGTTAATGTTTCTCTCTTCGTCTGTTCAGAAAAATCTAATCCCATTTTTGCAACGATATTGCTTCAGATCTCTTAGTCTTATCGAAATTCTCCGATATCACCTCTACAAATATTGAATGGAATCCCTTCTAGATGAGTTTGTATCATATTGTTAGGACTATTCAAAAGGAAGGTAACTTCGCTTTGGTCTCGCGTTTTGATTCGGGCATAATGATTGGCTTAGAGTTTTTACATCAAAACAGATTCAAATAGCAACTTCGCGATGGACTTGTCATCCGGTCTCTGTTGTCTTTCGTAAAAATAACTACAAATAGAACACATTTAAACCAAAATTAGAAAACTACACGGATGAATCAAAATTTGATGGGGGCACTGGCTGTGCATTCTGTGAAATAAAAGATAATTTGTTTTTTTAGAAAATAATATAGCTTTCTAAATTTGTATACCTCAGTATTCCAGACAGAGCATCTTGATACCCTAAATGCGTCTTAAAGGCTGCAATCTATTCAATATTTAGTGCCAATAATTTACACGGACATTTTGTCAGCCCAAAACGTATTGCAGGATTCGGAAACAAAGTATCCAATAGCCCTTCAAATACTAAAAAAAATTCAAGTTCTAAATTAATTTTTTCACACTAGAAAAGAGCTTAGCTTTATAGGAAACGAACCAGCAGATAATATTGCGAAACAGGTGCCACTTAAACTAATAAAAGGTAACGCATTAGATTCATCAGAAATCAAAATCCCTTTCTCGTACATGAAACATATTGACAAAAGTTACATGAGGAAATTGGGGTTGACGCTGTTTTGCAACAAAGAAATTTATTTCTCTTCCTTTCGGTCCACGATCCATTTAATATTTGCCGCTCAAAATTTGGTTAGTTCCCATCTCCCCTTTGTATTTGCAGGAAAATGGTAAGTTCTCTTCTATACGTGACGGATCTCCCCGCAGCTTCCAAATACATTTAATGAAATCCCCAGTTCAGTCTCTATCAGAATGGTCAAAATACATTCTGCAGCAGCATGGTCTCTAGTCAAAACTGACACAATTTGTCTCAGAGAATAATCAGTTCAGCGTTCAAAACCCAGCACCCTTCGTAGGTTTGGGCGGTGTTTCTAAGGACGAGGACTCTGATGACTGGATGGGAGCTCGGTGTAACCGTGTCTTGCCAAGTGAACATTCCACATTCCACAAGAATGAAAAGTGCCCAAAGAAAATAGGGAATTCGGGCAAATTAATCCAATGCACATCAAACATAATTTTTACCATAAGAGGAGAAGAAACGAGAAGAAAAATCTTATCCATTAATTGAGAAAATTATAAAATCCAGCTTTTTTAAAAATAATTAATAATAAAAAAGAAGATTTAAGCAGTCTGAAAAATGAAGGATTTTATTTTCTCCAATTAGTTGAAACTTTTGCTGGCAGGTTGAGCTTTGACACAAGTAATCGTTTTAATATCGTTATTTCGGTTTAGTAAACGGTACTACCTGCGTGGCCCGATGCAATATCTGCGAAGACACTTTGTGAAAAGAGAAATTAGTACTTCTGTTAGTCTTGTAGAACATCGAATAACAATTTTATTTACTCCCTTGACAATTTGTATTGTCTAAGTTGGGCAACAATATTGGCAAAAATGCAGCCTAGCCGGGTCCTTTGTCTTGGTGTCATTACTACAGTAGATGTGGGCATTTTCCCGCACCGTAAACCGTTCAGGTCGGGAGCCCAATCCTCGAAACACTAAAATTAGAGCTTCGGACTTCGGAAGATACCCTTACTTAACATACAAAAAAATTCTCTATCAGACCGAACGTTTGACGACATCTGCATTTTGCACAACTATTTTCAGATGAAACAATTAAAAAATTTGAACAGAATTTCTCTTTTCGTGGCTTTTAAACAATCATTCTGGATAACGGATTCTTGTGTGTGCTGGGAATATCCCACTACCCTGGTATAAACATATATATAGTTAAAAGAGTATGTGCCCCAACATGTATGCTTCTATCAGTAAAGGCATAAATTTTTCACATATCTGCAGTACTATTAAGAGATGGATGAAAAAAAATTATAAAAAAATGTTATTTAAAGTTTGTGTGTTCCTTATATATTTTTACCTTCAGTGCAAAATTAAATATGCTCGTTTAAATTAGTATAAAATTTTTAAAAGTAATCCTCAGAGATATTAGATGAAATATTAAGGAAAAAATACTTTATGGCAATTGCACATATTTGTACATCATCCACAAACTAGAAAATATCTTTATAGATTGTAAATATATTTTGAAGTGGCTTCAATATTTTCTATAGTACCATTTAAGTTTATATTCACTTTAAAAATAATTTTTATGGTCACTTTTCTAAGAAACATTAAATTGTTTAAATTCATGCTTCGTTTCTTCTTTCAAATCGAAAATGTTATATTATTTCTCCTATTTCTTAAATAGAATTATTTCTTTTTCAGTTGAGAAAATTGATAAAAAATCCAGCATTCCCTTTTATTTTGTTGATGGCTTAAATTTTGAGGAAACCTTTGTTACTAAATCGATAACGAGCGAAAGGAAAAAAAAACACTTTAGTGCCATTAAAATGGAAAATACTTAATAGAAAATTTCATTGTGTAAACTTTTTTTTTTTCATTATTATCTTGAAAGAAGCAAACTTTGTATCAGTATAAAAAGCATTATTTTTTTGCTATTGCTGTATTGTTTATTTGTATCCCTTTGAACTGTCTTTTTTTGCTGATTACAACGCACGCACAAATCAACATTTATATTGTATATATATATATATATATTAATGATAGAAAAAATTTTTGGCCTTAATTAAATTAATGAATAGATGATTTATATACATTATGTGATAATATATTTAAAATCTCTTCCAAATACATACAATATGTTAGCATCTAAAAACATAATAATAATAATACAAATATAACAATCATGATCTTCATTTATCATGCATTTCTGTTTTACTGAGATTGTACTTCTCGCTCAAGAATTCTGAACTAGTACACCCATTGTGATCACTTATTTTTATAAATATCAGAAACATTGTCATATTTTAAATATACACTAAGTGCTGTATATTAAAAGCGTATCATATTCCATGCTCCCACACTATTTGTCTTTCTTGTCTCATACGCTGTAAAATACATCATAATTCACGAGCGTGTCTTACTTGTTTTTCTTTCTCCATGAACATTTTCAGAATTGAAATCTATTTTAAAGTTGATTACTAAAACTGTTTCACAATCTTCGTCAGGCGTATTTCAGCTACACTTCACCATATTAAATACCGTTTGGAAATTTTGTTTACACCAGTCTTGAATCCTATATAGACACTAATTAATTTTCCTATTAAAAGCAACAGCCACCCATTAGGCATCAGTGTTTGGCAACTTCTCTCTAAATATAGAAGATACAGCTAAGATGGGTTCAGCTTTGTAAACTTATTTTCAGACGCCGAACTTTGAATTCGAAAGCCAGAGGTTTGTCGACTTGATACCGTAGCTAACTTTCAAGCCTGTGTAGATGAAGCGGGGATGTTACTTGGCACAAGCCCTTGCGTGGAAAAACCCTTGTGGCCGTTCTTGTGCCCGTTCTTGTTCCCGGCAACTGTGTAGTTTATTGGGTTTGAGGAGTGAAAAATGATTTTTTTTACATTATTTATCACGGAAGAACGGGCACAAGGGTTTCCCACGCAAGGGCTTGTGCCAAGTAATGTCACCGCTTCATCTACATAACAACTTCATGCTCTGCGGGACAGTAGGTCTTGCATAGTTGTTTTCATCTGTTTAAACGATTAATTTGTCGCAAAAATGCCAAAAATGGTGAACCCTGGTGACTTTTGACATTTACCGCTCTATCTGTCAATCCTTGAAAAGAGATAGACTATTTTTTGAGCGGACAAAATTCCATGTCTGAAAATAATAACCCCCCCGTGCTAAATGGGTTGAACAGAGAGGTTTTGGGCACACATTTTCTGCACATCGTGTGAACGTCTTACTCCCGTCGTTAAAGAGGCGGTAAATTTACTACATCGGGCAGAACGTGCTACTAAACATTGTTATTGACTAGTTTTGCTAGTCCTTCAACTGCACGTCGTGTGGGACGTTATTTCACTTCTTTTTCGGGAAGGATACCAGAACATTTTTAGAACGCTATACAGAACGTGCTAACTTTTCTGATCACTCTGAACGTAATTAGACGTTCGGAGAAAGATCTTGTGTTAACTGGTAAAAAGCGTTAGTTTTATTCTTTTTTATTAATAAGCAAATAAAAATAGTGTATCTTAGAATAACATTAATAATAATTTTAATTCCGAGAGATTTATTCAATGATAATTAATTCGGGCTATTGTCTTCTCTTTTAAATCTTTTACTAACTAAATAAGCTGATTTATTTTGGGTAAAGCAGCGCAAGCCACTGATGCACAAATTTAACATGGAAAGACAATAGGAGGTAATAAATCTTGGTTTAATAATTGTGTAGTGAACATAATAAACGTCTTAATTTCTGGTGAAAGCTTAAGGGGATGGTGGACATTAAAACGTTTTTTTATTTATTTAATAAGATAGGATTATGAAATGTTGTATTTTAATATATTAAACGAAAAGCATTATAAACAACTGAAAAAAAATTAAAATAAATTTTTAAAATATTAGTAATTAATTAAAAATTAATTATTTTTTTAGTTTCGAAAAAAATGCTCTGCGTTTTAATTTTAACTTTTTTTAGTAATTTTGTTTTATAATAGCATAAAAATATATTTTAAAGAAAGTCTGTGTATCGGTTTTTGATTCGACCGAATAGTTAATTTTTTAGAAATATTTTCATGGATATATACGAAACTTTCCCGAAATTTTTCAGTTTTGGTAAATAAACGTGAAATTTCATAATCGAAATTTTGACCCTATTTAAAGAGGATACACAGATTTATTGTAATATATGAGAAGAATGTTTGTAGTCAATTTTGTACGATTCCGACCAAAATTAAGTCGCATGGAGCATTTTGAAGGCAAGAAAATCACAAAAAACTTGATTTGGAGAAAATACAGTTTAAAGTGCAATTTCCCATTTACCTTTAATACCGTCTCTTCTGAATAATTTTATTTATGATTATTACATATTTTTAAAATAGTTTCATTCGAATATTAGCTTATTTTGTAAAACGTTCTATAAAAATTGTGACGTGTTTATTTACGCGTCTGTTTGCATTTTTGTGGACATTTAACAGTCCCTTTTAATTTTTTCAAACCCTAATATCTTTTTAAAAAATTGCCGTAGACATACGCGGTTTTTTCTCCAGCAGCTTTAACTGTAGAATATTAGTATGTAAAAAAAAAAAAAAACCACACTTTTGGGGCCAATTTTGATGATTTGAGTGTCCACCATCCCCTTAATTTTTGAGAATTTTAGTTCTGGAAGTGCATCTGTATAATTTTTATTTTAATATATCTATGGAAGATAAAGACTTCTTCATGAGTTGAACTTTAAACATTTTTTCAAACAGGTACAAAAATGATGAACTTGGAGCACAATAACTAAATTTACTTTTGACTAGAACGGCGGGATGCGTCATTTTGATCCAAAATCAAACTTATTTCCTTTTTTCAAAATGTTACGAACTGAAATTTAAAAAAAAAGGATTCTTTTTTTTATTTTATATTATTTTACACATTTCGCAACGTCGTTGGTGTTATTGACAAGATTCCTTCAGTTATGACTTGTCTTAATTCCCTGATTTTTGCAGGATTTCTCTGAAAATCCCTACGTTTGAAATCACCCCTTCCTTACACACACATACACAAAAAAAAAACTGACGGCGTTTATGAATTAAATTTTGTTTTTCAAAAATAAAATTATCACAGAATTAAGTAACATTGTGGGTCTCCATTTCTGTTCTACCTCACAAATAAACTTGTAACAGTCCAACGGCGGTTAAAAATGTCTCCCACACTTAAACAAGGTTCAATATATCGTATTAGAGTGTTAGAATAGTTGCCACACAACATCAGATTTAAGATGTCACGATAAGAAAAACCAACGAGTGCATTTTTAAATTGATCACCCTGTATAAATATGACTTTTCACCGGCTATATAATAAGAATAAAAAATTAAGCAATGCCTTATTATTTTTTTAATCTGACTAGTGTATTCACACATCTTTCACATTAACAATTCTCATCAGTATGTATGTAGTTAAAGTGTAAACAGTCGGAACACATCCATTACGATAACTTTTTTTCCATTAAAAGCCCTCCTTAAAAAAATCAGTAAAACCTGCCATAAATAGAAAATTGCAAGAAAATAAAATGTTTTACTTTTGAGCCATCATTTTTATCGCATATAATTGAACTACGTAATTAAAATAACAGGCTTCCAAAAATAATTTCCAAATTAAATCAGGAAAAGTCCTTCATGTCAGCCATTATGTGCAAACTATAAACAAGTTTACCATGCTATGAAAAACTTAATGGAAATTTCGATTTAAATAAACACAACCGATAAAATGATCTGATTTGGATGAAATTCTATAATGTTCATGCACTTTATAAATTTTTATAAATTGTAATTAAAAAATATGTGCAATATATATATATGCCTCAATGAGTGAGAGACATTTCTCTCTGTGCTATAGAAAAAATAAAGCTTTGTGTAATTCTGACATTCATATAAAATATGTTTATTTTTTATGCTGTTCAGTTTGAATTGAGAAACATTATGCTGACAAATGCGCGTCACATATATGTGCATCACAAGCAGCAATAAAGTCGCAGGAAAGTTACCAGTGCGAGCAAAAATTTCGATAATAAAACTAAAGGAACATATTTCAAAGTGAAGAAAAATACAAATGCTTTACCATTTTGTTTTTAATGTCCAATAAATTTATTTTGGTCGATAAATTTCACAGTTTCTTTTTTTTCCTCCCAAAAATCGCTTTTTTGAAACATACGGGGATCGTAAAATTTATCACATTTACCTTATGTTTCAATTTACACGAAGTCAAATATACCATTTAAAAAAAAAGAACTTTTTTAATTTTCAAAACGTAACAATTTGCAAACTATTCTTTTATAATTTTTAAATTTTAGATCTTTTGAAATATAGAGTAATTGTATTGCACCCACAGCTACTTTTAAAGTTCTATACTTCATTTTGTACATTGATTTTAACATAAAGCGAGCTTAAAATTTTTGAAAGCTCTATTGTTCGAAAAACAAATTAAGGATAACAATACTTCCTTTTTAAAAATATTTTTGGAGTCTGTCACTCTTTTGAATGAGGTTGTACACCGCATCTTCGGTGTTTCACAGAATACAACTATTCCTCATTGAATGAGTAATTCTGAAGCTCTATTTAACAAAATACACAAACAGTCATTAGCTGATATTTTTCTACCAAAACTTTTCCTTAGTACAGAAGACCCCCCCCCCTATAACACGGGTCCGTACAAAACAGATCCCTAGAACACGGCGAAAAAATTGCGATCGGTTCCCTATAACACGTTAAAAGACACTCGCATATCGTCTGCCTTTTCTAATTGTGGTGCACATTAAACATAGTTGAAAGAACTTTTGTATGATTTATTTTATTTTATTTCATTTTGAGAAATAAAACATTTTATCAAAATAAATCTGCGAATTTAAACCCGATTGAATTAAAGGAAGTGCATATCCGTTATCTCTGGTGCATACGTATTATCCAGTAGGCAGTATTTAAGTGAAATGAGAAATAAATTGCTCAAATGTGCTATGCATGGGTTGAACAGCGTGTTTTACACTCCAGGTGTAGCATAGCTAGGGACCCGTACATTACGAATACCTATAACATGGATTCCTATAACACGAAACGTATCTACCGTGTTATAGGGGTTACTGTATTTTGAGATTCCTTGTTAAATCCTGTAAAAAATTTCATTTTCTACACTATGAACACGGCTTTATTTTTTCCCTCATATACTTTTAGGAATAGAACTTACTAATGTAGAATGCCTCTGAGGACATCAACATTCCCTTTCACGCGTTTCAAAATTTCTTTCAAATTTTGTGTGAAAAAAGATGTTCAACTCGCAACTACTCTCGGGGCGACGCGCTCTTCTATAAATAGCCGGCGCAGGAGGTACAAGAGGTTTCCAGAAAAGTCAATTTCTCGAGGGTTCTACATAAAGCGTGAATTTTGATTACGTCATAGAAGATAAATGTTAGGTTATTATGCGTTTTTAATGCAGGAAAAACAACTTCCAGGCCCCATTGGGAAAATCGCGCCAAATGACCAAAAAGTCGCCAAGCTTGGCGACTTTTGGCGAAATATCGCCAAATTTGGCGCCAAAAATAAGTCCTCAAAAGTGAAGAGATCTAAGCTCTAGGACTAATATTTCTCGAGATTTCTAGAAGCCCATAGAAAAACATATGGGAAAGCGAAACCTCCGTATCTCCGGTTCTAATTGGCCAATTTTGATGCAACAAAAAGCAAAATTTATCTATTTGAAGCGTAGAATACGAATTTTAAACCATTTTAAGCCCCAGAGCAGCGGATTGCCCCGAAAATTCGTAACAATATTTATATACATAATTAATATTTCCTGTTGCAGTGAATAAATAAAAGTAATTCCATTCTATTTCAGTCAATTCCATTATTATGAATTTAATTTCTACACTGTAAAAAGAATGATTGCAGCAGAAGGTGTGGGTAAATGTAACGTTTATCCACACGTTGTTCTGCAGATTGTGCCATTTGATGTACGATGTTCTTCGTGATTGGTTTATCAGCATCATTAAGTCATTTTGTGAGTGGATTTACAGCACACAGTGCTGTATTATTTTACACCACAACGTGTTGGTAAACTTAACGCCCACACGTTGTGAGGTAGACTGTGCCAGTTACCATACAATCATTGTCATAGGTTCTTCGTGATTGGCTTATCAAAGTCACTACGTCATTTTTGAGTGAATTTACAACACACAGTGCAGTATTATTTAGCAGCAATACGTGTGATAAAATTACAGGTATTTCTTAATGTGTAGAAATCATTAATATCAAGCCTTTTTACGTTGTGCTGATCTATAAAATGCTATAATATATACAGGAAACATTTTTAGTTGATACCTTATATAAAAGTTATAAATCAAGAACTTTGTAGAAGTCACACCATTTAAAACTGGGGAACAAAGTATAAAAAAGGTATAACAATTCATGTTATAGAGACATTAAGCAATAGAAATGAAGTTTGCACACTAGTGTGCTTTATACATAATGCAATACAAACTTATACATAATGCATAAAACAAAACTAAGATTGTTACTAATTGATAAACAGTGATACATTCAGTGATTACACATAATCCGAACATAAGAAAAAAAAAAGACATTTAAGAAAACATGTAATGCTTTCTTTTATTTTAAGAAATATATACGAATACTAATATTAAACCACAATTTACGTATTTTAAATAAGACAATATAATAAATTCTGAACTAATGAGTCGTTCATCATAGAGTGAAACTAAAAATAACGCCATCATATTTCAGACTATTAACTGTATAATTTGTTCTATATTATGTAAATGAAAATAATTCAGTAACATCAAATTAAAGTTCTTTTCACAGCAACAACCTAAAACTAAGCTATTTGTTATTTTTAATTTTATTGGTACATGTTTAAAGAAGATAAGAAGGATATAATTTCTTTCCGAGTTTAAAAATTTTCCATTTCTTTTATAGCTCTTTTGCTTTTATTTATTACACTATAACCTACAGAATGACTCCCACATCTCACTCCGCAATGTTACGTATTCAAGTGCCAAACGGGTATATTCTGACATCTTTCGAATTTTCTGCATTCTAAGAAACTATATATCACCTAACTATTTAAAAACTGGTAGAAGAGGCATGAGTGATTATGTGTTAATGTTTCATACATTTTATGCACAAAATATATTTCCATTTCTTTAAATAACTTGATATTTCTGTTCATTTGTGAAATACGTTATTTAATGCTGGATAAAATATGAAATCGTTCTCTCAATGCATATATGTATAACACTTTCAATTAAAATCCTGCAACTTAAACTTATTTTTAAAAATATTTTTATTATAAAATTTTTCAATTCTCACTATAGTTAAGACTTACCGTATGGTCCAGTGCTAAAGAATCATTCTACTTACACGACGGTTCTGGGATCGATTCGGACATTGGCTTGGGTGTCATTTCGTCTGTCCATACATAAAAGGTTATAATAAAATCGCTGGTTCACCTATTAGGTGCCTCTATAATGAACTGAATAGTATTTCCAATGTAGTTGTGTCCAATGCCTATAAACGGCTTGCTTCTGACATTCGAAAAATAAATTATACTTAAATTTCGTACATTTGAAATCGTTTAATCCATCTGAAATATAATTCTCTCACCTCGGAAAAAATAAGTAAAATTGAGTTCATTTGAACTATAGTAATTCTGCCATGTTAATTAAATTATTTGGATTCGAAGAACTTATCTCTCTTCCTTATACCGCAATATTCCGTAAACAGAGTGGTTATAATTAATGTTACCATGTTTAGACCGACGCCGAACTCGTTCTAGTAGACATATTTCGTTGAAACTTGGTAAATATGCGTTCCAAGAGGAAATAAAATATTCAAATAAAAATGATAGTTATATTTTAGAATGATAGATAGCGCTTTTAAATCAAAAGGACTTTATGCAAATTTAAAGCATTTTAAAAAGGACAGTTGTTAATATAATCAAACAATTTTTTAAAATCATAACTGCAGCTATTTGTCAACAGAGCTGCGAGAATATATCGACTGTTGAAATACTTACTAAAAGGCCTTATGTTTTTCAAGCGTCTGTATTCTATCAGTGCGGTTGATTACTGCAGTACTGTTTTTTAAAAAAATGTTTTTTTTACAGCAATAAATACTGACACTTTTAAAACGCTCCAAATTTGCATAGGTCGTTTTTGTAATCTTTTTAAGTGTCAATATTCTCGCAATGCTGTTGATAAATTATTGCAATTTCGATGAAACAATTTTATCACTAAAGATATCATTTTCTTCTCTGAAGGAATGCTGAAGATCGATTATAAGGCATTAGCTACTAGCTTTTCCAATACCCTCCAAATTTTTCATAAAATATGCTCTTTCTACATGCGAAACGCCACCTATCGGTCTGTATTTGAATTACTTTCTTGTTGAAGAAAAATTTTGCCGGCTTCATTCAACGCCAGCCTCTACGCAGGTCTCAACAGGAGACCTTAAACACGTCGTACTTCATATTTCAGTCCAACAGCTGCATGCGTGTTTTTCCTTGGAGAATGTGTCAGCTTACTGTAATCGATATCGTACAAGGTAAGAACAACTGATAAATTAAAAAGAAAAAAGTTAAATATTTGTTTTCTCTAAGCCTAAATTGACAAACTCTGATAAGTTTAATTTGTATAGGCTGTTTAAAACTTGGATGATAGTGCATTCGTTTGTTTCTCATTCTTAACTGTCTGAAAATTGAGAAATAGAAAGAAGAATCATTTTTTCATAATATTTCTGCGACAAAATATTGCCCAAATATGAGGTTACCTATAAGGTTATACTTCTGGGGGGAAAAATAAAATAATGCTGCATTCAGATTTTATGTTTAGACAATCCAGTTCCCTGAGAAATCTCCAGATTTTTCGAAGCTCGATTTTATCTAATAGGATAGAGTAAAGATGAGGTATACTGTCCTGAAATACGCAACGTGGATAAACTTTAGGATATGATTCAAATCATGTTAATCAGAAACATTAATATTGCAGTTCCACCATTTAGAAGATTCAGTTTTTCTTCGAAGGGACTATAACCTTACTCATTCCCGAATGTCGTATGTTTAAATAATTAATGTATGTTGGAAAAAATGTACTTTTAAAAAATAAATTTACTGTGAAAGTCAAAATGTGTGCACACTTTTCTGACGCACCTTGTATGAATGATCATATTATGGAAAAGGCCATAAATGTTGTAAAATAGCATTTATTACAGGTCTTTAACTTAACTAGGAAACCAACTTTGGTAATACAAACTGGCAGCCGAGAGGATTTGGAAACTTTATGGCAACTTTAGGCTGGAATACTTCCTGAACAGTTAGGTATTTTTAAATAAGAGCAGTGTAGTTTTAATCCGGCTGGTTCAATGCTTGTTTTTCAGAAATATATATATATTTTTTTTAATTTTTCGAAAGATCATTATCCACTTGCATTTCCTGAAAACGTTTTAAGCATGGGTTCAGCCGGTTTCTGAAGTGTAAGGCTCATATCATTAATTTCACAATTTTTGTAAGTATATATAAGGACCCCCATCTCTGTCAAATTTCATCGAAATTGGATATAAGTGAAGTTGAAGCGATGCGTTTATTTGCGTGGTCTAATCCATCGCCATTATTAGTATTTTTATTTTATTTTATGTTATTTCATTTTTTGTTATTTCCTTATTTCAATTCATGCATTTTCTCAATAAATTATATTAAAAAGTTTCATATTAATGCTGTTAGATAGATAGGAGTAAATTGGTGATTTGTCCCATGGTAATATTTTTAGAGCAGTTGAAAATTCAAAGAAAAATCATCGCCAGATAAATTTTTTTAAGGAAATACAGGGTGGTTATAATTGAAGCTCCACTTTAAAATGGCCAGAGAAGGAAAATTACTAGACTAAATGTTATCACATGTGGTAGTCGTGGAAAGGTGGTAATGGGAATTTATTACTTGCAGAGAAAAAGTTCAAAAATTCACCACGAGGGGGGAAATTTCACTATATGTAATATTGGTAAACGAAATAAAATATGAAGATATCGGTTTAAAATGTTGGTAATGGTTTTTGAAATGCGCTGAAAAGCATGAGCATGTTCAATAAAGCATCCACCATTGTCCGAAAACAGTTTGAATCGTATTACGGCTTTCAAAACAGTCGCTCATAGCAAATCAGGAGGAATGTTACATACATATAGGTGCATCGCCCCTTCCAATTCCGCCTAATTGCTTAGATTTTTACCATAAACAGTTCTTTTGAGATACTCCTACTCACAGTTTCGGTTTTAAAACGATTACAAACTTTTGAAACCGATGTCTTCATGCCTTATTCCATTTACCAATATTGCATACAGCGCCCTTTCCCAAGGTGGTGAGTTTTTTAACTTTTTTGCGGATAATAAATTCCCATGACCTCCTTTACATGATTACCACGTTTGATAACATTTTTCTCAGTAGTTTTTCTTTTCTGGCCGTTTCAAAGTAGAACTATAATTATAATCACCCTGTAGTTTAATGATAACAGATGTGTAACATTCCATAAGTAAAATTTTGTGTACATTTCAATTCTACATCAAAACATTAAAATCCTTAATTTTTGTATATGTAAAAGGAAAAAAGAATAGTACGAAAATTGCATTCTACGGTTGCGAACGTCGCATTCATGCACATACTAATAATCTACACGATGAAAGCCCATTATTTTCTGTCCTGATTCCGGTATGATCTCGTTTTGAAATTACATTTAAAATGCTCATTTTTTTTTTCTTTCTCAAGCAACATAAATTCATGCATTGCTAGAAAGACAATCTTATTTTGAACACTTTATAAACTCTCATCTTCTTTCTCACTCGTATACTTTATGAAAATTATGGAATAAAAATAATATACTCTGAAAGTGACATCATTTGATTCCTTCACTTAATTTTTTGTTTCGCCATTTACATTCTTGAAATGTACAACCAGGTTTCGTAGGAGTCGCTTATTTGTTGAAATTCCGAACTTTTGAAATATTGCCGTTAAATGATCTGATCTTTTAAAAGTGGTTCTGCTTTTTATAAAGTACGGAAAGAAATTCTGTCGTGTATCACAAACAGTAGGACATTTACGATAATTTTTCGGAAGTTCGAAATTTTAGCAAATTAATGACCTGTACGAACCTTGACTTCCTCTCTAAAATGAATTCGACAGTAAGTTAACATTTCTATTTTCTTTTGTAAATAATTAATTAGTTTTCCAAAAAATGCATAGCTCAATAGAAATACAGAGATTGTTATTATATACTAAAATATTCGTATTTTAAGCTATACAAATCTTTCGATATTTAACCGATATGGACTCTCAGAGGGTTAATACTTGTGAATTAGGGCCTGGAAAGTTAAAGAACCTTTTCAAATTTTTCAGTTCACATCGAAAATGCTAAATTGTGAGCGTTACGAAAAAAACAACGGTAGACTCAGGTGGGTTCAGCTTGCCCTCTACTGTGGATTTCAGTGAACAGTTCCTTTTTGTCTCAATTCTCCGCCACTCAAACAGTATATTTTTTTCTTACATAATTTTAAAATAAATTTAAAAACTAAACATTGGCTCAAGGATGACTGAAAGAATTAAAGGATGAGTCAACATTGCCCAGCCTAAGCTTGAACCCCATACCATATTATAGATCTCTGCGTTATAAATATCATTAACTCGCGAGACATGCGCCTTCACCATAAATAAGTTTGTGTACTTTTTTGTTTGGTTTTTCTAGGGATAAATTAAAATTGAATTAATTATCTTTTAGAAAAATTTTGTAAAGAATTTTTCTGAAAGCATATGAACTGAATCACGATATTACAAACGATCTGTTGTGAAGAAATGTTATTTTTTGGATATAAGTTGATATTTCATTCTACTGCAAGACGTACCTTAAAATTGAGGTTTTATTAAGTAGGAATTTTGTAACTGTACATAAATATTTTGTACATAAATATTTTTTGGTTAAGAATTCTTCGTCAGAAATTTTTATTTTTTGTTTATTGGAATCTGCTTTGAATCGAAGAAAAGTTTTGAGACATTTAATGCTCTTTATAAAAAGTTTTACTCCATTGTCAATTTTTTTAAATCGCGAATTAAAAAAAGGGCATAAAAACAGCATTGCTCGCTGCTTACACACACTGTCAGTATTCTTTCCCTAGTGTTTCATAAAAACACAAGGACTTATTTTTTTATTATGCTAAACACATATTCTAAGATAGTGCAATACTTACATTCTTGCCTATTAAAATAAAGAAACATAACTACCAAAAAATTTCAACAGTTACTAGACAAACTTTTTCTCTTGCTTCATTTTCGAATTCCAATTCTTTAATTTTTTTAAAAGCGGGTTGTATTAATCTTTTGCTTCAATCCATAAAATTTGTTCTATGAAGCACAAATCCATGGAATTAAAATAGCTCTATTAAATGTTCAATAGCATAATCCATATCTCAAGGAAACATCTAAAATTTTTAAAGATAAATAATGGACTTTTGCAAAATAATCTCTTCTCTACAAACATTAGGCTCCGGGGAAAAAATACACTTTTTACACAACAGGTACTAAACGAACTAAAGAATTCCTCCTGGATATTGCTTCGAAAAACGTTTAAAAATAAATCTTCCTGTAGCTCGTCTTTTCCAATTTCATCCGCCATTTAATGTATCGATCTTCAGTTGGAGTTTCAGATTTTGACTTCAGCATCATTAATTTCACATTTTATACGTAGTTTTAAGCATCTGTTCCAGGACTATGTGTTTTCATTTTCCATAGAATTAGCTAAAAAATAAGCATATGGGCTTGTTTCCTAGGCGGAAGAGAAATATTTTTGCTTAAAAGCAATTCAAACATTCTTTTATTTTCGAGAAAATTTCATACAGTTTTTCAGTGTACACACATGGGCAACGATATCGGTAATTCGTCTGAAGCAAGTGGGATTTTTTTTCCTAATAAACTTTAATTTACATATGCAGTTTGAGTATCTTACAGCAACATAAAAGTCTGAGCTACCATGCTTGTGAACTTTAAATTTTGGGAGGTAATATGTGAATAATAACAAAGAATTTTTTTGGAACAAATATTAATTTATTAGCGCGATAATAAGTTATATTCCATACAGATTTTTATAGGGATGGACGCGAGACAGAAAATAGGTGTCTCGCGTCTCGCAAACTAGCCTAAAAGCTTTGTCTCGTCTCGCAAAAATCCCTATATCGCAATGTTAAAAATGTGTGTCTCGTCTCGCAAAAAAGCTGTAAACCTCTGTCTCGTCTCGCAAAAAAGTCGTCTCGCGTCCATCCCTAGATTTTTACTTCAACACAAAGGAATGCATGCATTTGTACAAGAAGACTGAATTATTTACTACAAAACTGTTTCAACAACAAATCGTTTACAACAAATCGTTTGTGTAATGTATAAGTTTAAAATTGCCTCAAATCTTAACATATTTAAACAATTAAAATTTAAATTTATTAATAGTGCCAGAAATATCGACATTGGTCTGGAAGAAAAGAAGAAGAAAATGTAATATTATGCAGATTATCGATAAATTGTCATTCTTCTAAAATGTGAATTGATTTTCTTTCTTTTTCAAAATATAGAAAGTGATATATCAGAGGAAAGCTCTTAGCATACCTTCTGGAATTCCGAATTTCCTGTGTTTGCAATACACATGCAGAATTAGAAAGAAAGTAGCATTCATCTAACAACTAACAGATAGAATTAATTCAGTTAGTTATCAGGTAAATGACAACTAAAACTAAGAGTTGTTATTTGTAAGATCCAACTAACTCTGTTCAACTAAATTAGTTTTAGTTACTTATTTAGTTGAACAGAAAACTAAAATTAATTTAGTTGAGCCGAGTGAGAATGTACTTCAACTAAAAACTGTAAGTTTTACCTGTAGTTTTCAAATAACTAACAACTAACAATAATCTATCTATACTTAGGAGCAGAGTTGGGCATTACTACGTAAAATATTAGCTAGCATTATTACGAGCTTTGTTAAAACTGTGGAATTCAATGAGAAATTAGTTTTTATGAATTCTGCTGTGCTATTGGTCCAGTCATTTGGTAGTTTTACCTGGAAAGTTTTCCGGAAGTTTTGAAAATGGGCAATTTTATAGATTTCGATGTGCTCTTTCCGAATTTCAACTTTGCCCCTCGTATCTTTGCCGCTCGCGCCGCTATATTCGAAAAATGGTGCCCAAACGCTTTTTTTTGGCAATATCTCCTATCCGACTCATTTTACGAAAAAAACAATTACAAAAAAGGAAACTATAGAAAATTTCCTGCAATTTATGCAATTACATTTTTTTCGTAAAATCAATAGTTTTGGCGGACGAGCACCGCAAAGTGTTGTTCTATATGCGTTTTGGCCAAACAACGCATTTCCACACCACCTTGTGCGGTAGAGTAAGCGGCGTTTTTTTTTTTTTTTTTTTTTTTTTTTCGTGGTATCCCCAGTAGGCCCCATTAGTTGTTGGCGAAGATGTAGATCATCTTATTCTTTTGACGGCTGTATCTACGCGCTAAATCATATATATTCTCAAACCAGGAAAAGGAAAAATTTCGCAACAAATATATTCAACAAAAAGTACCATAGATAAACCAGCCGCAGATCATATTTTATTCTTGCATGCCTTCAGCGACTGTGATACAACATAAGCATTATTTAATCAAGAAAAAATGAAATTTATTCATGTACTCCGAAAAAATCCAGATTTAAACGTGGTTATCCAAGTATTCAAAAATCCGAATGCTGATCCAGAGAGCATTGCTAAAGCTGGAGAACGCTGTCTTCTTGAATTATACAGTGACAATAATGTGAAAAGTAAGAAAAGTATGTCTTTAAATAACAATAGATATGAATGCTTCACAATATCAGCATATAAAAGTAAATTTAATATTGCGTCGCTACCACCAACAGAAGGAACAAGACAACATTCGCTCCGAACCTATCATCAGGTTCAGCAGTGCTATGGGAATGAACAAAATGCAGAGCAATGGGGTGGAAAAGAAACAAGGACGGGCTAATGCCTGTCACCACACTCGAGCCTCCAGCTCCTGAAAGCTTTTTAAAACTTATTTCTTGCAAACGCAGAAAGAGATATCAGAAAGACTGCGGATTGAAAAAGACTGGGTTAAAGTGCTCTGTTATATCAACACCTCCTACATATAGAAAGCCTAACAACTGAAGCTTTGACGCCACCACTAGGCCTTCAAGAGTGACGTCATCACAGTTTTACTTTCATAAAGTAAAACTATTTAAATTTTCTGGTGAAAGCTACAAATATTAGACAATAAATTAAGTTAAACATAAAAAATAAAATACCTTTGTTGTACAAAACAATTCATTATGATCTATTTCCTTGTTACACTACATAATTAGTTACAGTTAAAAACTTGCCTTTTGCCGCAAAATTAAAATTTTCTATCTCAAATAAGTAAAATGCTGTTGTGCGTGAGTAAATTCACCAGAAATTTTAAATAGTTTTACTTTATGAGAATTAAATTGTGATGACAACATTCTTGAAGGCCTACTGATGACGTGAAAGCTTGTGAACGTACCAGTTGTTTGGCTTACTATTTCTAGGAGGTGTTGGTTTTATGCACGAATTGCAATGGCACCTGTGATAACTCGCAAGTTCCATTAGAAGATAGTGATGATGAGGAAGAATCGGTGACTATTTTCGAGCAAATGTATGATGAAATCGAGAACGAAGAAGATTGCGATGAAATTGACAATCGCATCGCGGCTCTAGTGGAAGAAATTTCGTGCTGTGACATTTCGATCGGTACTAGAGACAATGAACTTGCAACACCTGGTCCATCAAGAACAGCGAAGCGAAGGAGAATGCGCTAAATTTTGGAGTAGTTAAATCAGGGATGGGCAAACTTTTTCGGTCGCGGACCAAAAATCGAAATGAAAAAGTTTGTCGGGCCAAGATAAATTTTTCTAAAATTTTAAAAACAATATACAAGTATTACAATTTAAATATGTAAATGAGATGAATGAAATTGCTATTTCATTTTTAAAAGTTCCTTATATTGAGGTTCGAAGTAAGATGTACTCATTCTAAGGAACGAGGCTAAATGCTCATCTGCCAGTCTACTTCTGAAAGAATTCTTTCTAAGGTTCATAGTTGAAAACACTTGTTCACATATATAAGATGAAGCAAACATAGCACTGATTTTCTGAGCGTGAGATATTAAATTTGGGAAACGATAATGATTTATAAAACTCTAACTCTGGAATATTTAGCAACAACTGCTTGAGATGATCGTTAGATTGCAACTCAATTAATTCAAGCTGCAAATCTAACCGCACTGCTTCACAATTTACGTTCAAAGGCATGGTAAAAATGTCCAATTCTGTTTGAATGGCACCGAAATCTTGAAATCTGCGTTCGAACTCAAAATGCAGTTTTTTCAAGCCATCTTCATAATTCTTAAGCTTCTCTTCATTTATTGAGAGTATTGAATTTAACCTCGAGGAATGAGACAAGTCGTTCTTAGCTACATCACACTAGCTACCCAGCACAATGATTAGGTTTTAGTTTAAAAGCTTTGAGATGGGCCCAGATATCGTCGATAAATTGATTTTTCCTTTGCATTTTGACATTCAAGTTGCTCATATGACATAGAAGATCTGTGAAAAATGCAAAGTCCGAAAGCCATTCTGTATCTTCTTACATTTCGCACTCCGCAGAACACTGTCTCTCATGGAAGAACGACACAATGTCGTCTTTCAGCTGCCAAACTCGCTTAAAAACACATCCTGCAAAATTCTATCTGTGGGCCGGATAAAACCTTCCGGCGGGCCGTATTTGGTCCGCGGGCCGTACTTTGCCCATCCCTGAGTTAAAGGCATGTGGATTAGGCCTACTAGGGATACCACAAAAAAAAAAAAAAAAAAAAAAAAAAAAAAAAAACGCCAAAACTTATTTCTACACCACCTCACAAGGTGGTGTGTAAATGAGTTTTTGGCTAAAACCCATACTGAACTGCACTTTGCGGCGCTCGTACGCCGAAACTTTTGATTTTACGAAAAAAACGTAATTACATAAATTGTAGGAAATTTTCTCTAGTTTCCTTTTTTTTAATTGTTTTTTTCATGAAATGAGCCGGAAAGGAGATATTGCCAAAAAACTGCTTTTGGGCGCTATTTTTCGAATATAGCGGCGCGAGCGGCAAAGATGCGAGGGGGCAAAGTTGAAATTCGGAAAGAGCACATCGAAATCTATAAAATTGCCCATTTTCAAAACTCCCGGAAAACTTTCCAAGTAACCCCCTTATTTTGGCCAAATGACTGGACTATATGCTATACAGAATGTTCAACGACCTCGTGAAGGCTATAAAATTTTAAGTATTATTCTGACATCTGGAATAATTTTTCAAACTTTCCACACACCCATCAGCTCTCGTCCGAATCAGAAAAGGAAGAACTCCTGAATTCACAATAATATATATATCACGTTTAAAAATTTTTGGTAATATTTATATAAATGCAGAGTTTTGTCGAATCCAAACAAAATGAGATTTCTATCCGTTCCAAGCATGTAGGAACCAAGGACGACCTTCAAAAAATTTGATAGTCTTGTCATTCTGCCATTTGTTGGATGTTTGTCATTCTGCCATTCAACGCCTTTTTTGTTTGCGCATAAAAAAAAGTTAAACCATGCTAAATGTTTAACCATGCTTTTCTGTTCAAATAAAATTAATTTAGGTTTGCAGAGTTAGTTGAATCGTACAAATAACATGTAGTCTAAGAGCCAGCGACCGCCAGACCTTCGTCATAGTATAAAAGCTGAAACTTTCTCTGCGCATACCCCCCAACAGAGGTAGGAACAATCGGCCACTATAAAGTTTGGATGATCGTGGCTTTGGCAGGTAACAGGTGGCAAAGGTGTATAAAATTGCAGAAAATTTTCATAAAGCTTCATTTTTTATATGTTCTTCTGCGCAGTACTAGAAATCACTTTATCCCTTGCCAGACACTTTTCCATCGTGGCAAACCCACGCCAGACAACCTCAAAGTCATGGAAAACTGTTGTGTTCGTAAACTACCGCGACGAAGTACGCCAAGCTGTCACAAAGTGCCAAGCACATTTTATACTGCTACTTCTGAACTTTCTTACGTGCGAACTTTCTTGCAGCGCGCTCGTAATAGAATTACGTTCTTCAAGACTTTCAGGTTGTCTGGCGGGGGTTTGCCACGATGGAAAAGTGTCTGGCAAGGGATAAAGTGATTTCTAGTACTGCGAAGAAGAACATATAAAAAAATTAAGCCTTATGAAATGACGAAATTTTCGGCAATTTTATACACCTTTGCCACCTGTTATCTGACAAGGCCACGATCATCCAAACTTTATAGTGGCCGATTGTTCCTACCTCTGTTGGGGGGGTATTCGCAGAGAAAGTTTCAGCTTTTATATTATGACGAAGGTCTGGCGGTCGCTGGCTCTTGCTCTAATAGTTTTAGTTGTCATTTATCTGACAACTAACTGTATTAGTTCTATTTGTTAGCTGTTAGTTGAATACTACCTTTTATCTAACTCTTCATGTATACTGCATCCATTATAAAATATTTTCCAATAAAACAATCTTTTCATGTCAAATTTGGCTATGTATTTGAGTCAAATTTGGCGAGATTCTGAAAATAATCTTAAAAAGTTGCATCAGCATGATAAACAAAAGGATTTATAATACTGATGCAATTTTGTAAGACGCTGTAAACAAACTTTAAATCAAATTCCCATCCTTTAAATAAAGAGTAAGTCGTATTAAATGTTTGTTATACTAACTCCCGTAACAACACGGAAAGTGAGCAAATTCTGTCTTGGTCGCAGTGCTTGGGAAGGTGGACTCTTCTCTCGGCTGGACTGTTGTGGGACCATGCACCCTAATAGGAGGTGGTGCACGAAAAGTCCGTCTTGGCTCCAATGTCTCCCAAGTTCAAACGATTATTCTGAGGGTAACGATTTCAGATGGTTGTTCCCTCATCTGGAATTGATTAAAAATTAGGGACCGATAGGCAGAAGTAAGTCCAAACTCCCCGGTGGCAATGGCACATTTTTCCATGGATAGTGCAATCATCCGTCCTTGGATACGAAGACAACAACCACAACAAAATTATAGTAAGTGTGTTATGCTTGAAATAGATGACTAAAGCTAAACTGCTACAGATCATAATGCATTATAATGCTTTTGGGTGCTCTTGAAGAAGAACTATAAATGACATAGATACAATTTTCGATGGGGAGCTTTATCTTGTCATCCTCAATAACATGTATCAATTTTGTGTCATTTCAAATAGCCAAATATCTATAAAATACACTTTAAAAAATGACTGCCCATACAGTGTAATGTATTGGAAAGCTTTCTAGTGCTCCTGTAGAAAAACTATAAATGCTACATATTCCATTTTCATTTGGGCTCTTGGTACAGAACATAGAAATACCACGTTTAAATTTCGTGGAAATCGATTAATATTTTCGGGAGTTAGAGAACGGACGGACAGACTTACAGACAGACAAACCGAAATCATAAGCACTCTTCAACCTTGTTGGAAAGTGATAAAAAAGAGACCGGGCGTTTCTGTTACTATATTGTTTCATGAATTTTTGGTCACAGTAACAGGACAAGACCTGCGATCGTTGCCGGCTACACCTTCCGTCAGACCTTAGGCTTAAGGTAATATTATGCGCACCGTACACAGGCTTTCGCCGTATGTACGCAATTTACTCCGACAAAGCCCCGATCGATATCACACGAACTCATATAGAGTTCAAAGCAGAGCTTTCGCTGAAACCAAGTAAATGGACATGCGCGCTACTTCGATCTCAGATCCATTGTCCCAGATACCGTGTAATGTTGGCAGGCCGATCATGATTTACTATGACAATGGTAGCTTGCGGAGGTGTACAGCAGCCGATCGCTTCCTCTCTCCTCATTCCCACCGAACAGTGACTGACTTAACGGTCACGCACCTATCACGGCACAAGACATCCCACCTAATAACTAGTTAAACTATCCTTTATTGTGGCAACAATACTGGTAAACGATGCTTAATATCTGGTACTGATACACGTGCATTGTTGTTGCAGACCTTTACGTTCCTGTGCCCTTATCAAGGTACGCCTATGATAAAAGCAATATCAGTGCGACAGGCTATATCTATCGGGTAGCAACTATTCGGGTAGCAACTAAACTCGGGTAGCAGTTCTCTACCAATCGTCCTTTACTGATTTGAAAAATTACTAGGTAGTTAAAATTGAGTTAATTAAACGTAAGTTATTATAGACTTACGTAGAAGCCGTTCTGGTGGGAGTTGAAACTTGGAAATACAGTGTGGCTCTTTTTCCACAGAGAATCTGTTAAACAAATATAGAGCGTTTTAAAAAGGCCAGTAGTAGTGCCTGAAATCATCAGGTTGTTTTATCAAAACAGTAATATATCAACCGTGCCATCTCCTGGTCGAAATTTGAACTACTTTTTACCGAAAATTTCTTTTCCCAATGGACCATGTGACGCATTTACCCAGTTTCTGCGAAATGCATCCATAAGATCACGCTTTGGAGGATCGCCCCCCCCTCTCCCACACACGCTAAAAATTCTATTTCACGATAGATGCCAAGGAGCTTCGCAAAAAATGAACGAAGTTTGGTAAAGAGACATTTCTCGCATTCGCCAATATATAAATTCGCCTGATAACTCGTCATCATCCATAGTTACCAGATTAATCACATTAACTGTAGAGTATGCACTGTAAAATGTCTGTACAACAAGAATACACAACGATATATTTTTACTCATTTCAATCTATCAATCTGAAAAAAAGTGAGGCTTTCACGATATTTTATGTTTTTTCTTAATCTTTGAAATACAGTTCTTTTCAACATAATCAATCATATGCCATATAATCTTTATTTATAGAATGCACGTTATAATTTTTGGAACAAGTCATTGTTTCAAAGGATTTTTTTCTTTTCATATACTAAGGCCGGATATGGTTTTTATAACTCGAAATTTACTTAAAATTACGTATTTACATACATATTTCTTCAGCAGCATGTTTAATATAAGGCATTGCAAAGTATTTGGAATTCGTTTTCGAGATGAACACAAATAAAGGTCCGTACTCATCAGTTACATGCCTAATTACTGTAACAGAACTAATATTAATATTCTAAGTTCCATTCCAGCACATTTAATTAGAAGAAATATTACTTTGTTGAGCCTGTATTACAAAACGTAGTCCGTGTCTACATACATTGAACAGTTGGGTACTTGTTAACTAAATTTTTGTTTGCACTTACTTTTCATTTTGTTTGTGCTAATTGCAATCGTATGTTACTAAGAACTCGAACCTTTAATTTAAATTCTAGAAAAAAACGATTTGCTGACAGAATATTTGCTATTAAAGTTATTAAAATTCATTCAATAATACAAAAAAATAATCATAAAAATTAGAAAGCGGCATACTTTCAGATTTTAAATTGATGCTTCTAAAAATTACTATGGTAAAGTTTAGTCAATTGATGCATAATTTATTAGAAGTAATTCACATATCTATCTATGCCAATCACATGCTTCATAATTTTATACCACTAATACCCCATTTAAATTTACAGCATGAGATCGACCAGCACATACATTTTATTATTTACAATCCCACAGCATCTCAAATTGTTTTCCTAAAGTTGAAAATAATTGAACCCACGGGAATGCGTAATCAGTCCTAACAAAGTAAGAACTGAATAAAAAAAATCTTAATCTTTCTCAAATATATTTAAATATTCAGAAAAATCTATTAGCCTTTCTGAAACCTTAAAAGTTTGATGTAAGTTTGGTCCCTAAAGCATAAAATTCATGAGACGTGTTTTTGAAAGTAAAATTTAACATAAAATTTCTAACAGTGTCAACTTAATATTTAAAAAGATTCGTGAATTGATAAATCTGTTCATCGCATAAAAACTTTAAATAACACATTATGGCTTGAAAACTATGCATTACCACACACACCGACAAAAAAAAAACATTTACATTAATATTTTATGGGATATTTTTTCTCTCGCATAAATATGTTTTTATCTAAAAACATTGTGCAGTTAATGCACTCTTCATAAAGAAACAATTTTTACATAAAAAAATTGTGTATTCAATTAAATGCTAAATGGAAGATACTAATAAACAAGCTTAACTCAATATCAAATTAATTTCAGATCCGTAGTTGATAGAAATGAGAAACGCATAGGAATAAATTGAAGCTATAAAATATTAAGAGCATACCGTGAATCGAGTGCATTATCAAAAATACGTAGTCTGAATAGCAGCGACGGAAGAATTTTTCGCATTACAAGAGACCTTTACATTTTAAAATGAGATTGATGTTAATATTATTGAATTTTAAGTAAATTCTTTAGCTTGGTTACCTATTTGAAGAAATATATGAATTTAACATAAAACGTTTTTTTATCTAATTTATTCATATAATAATTGTTTCAAAATACGGGATGGATATAATTAAACTAGAGGTGTTTAGAACCCGATCGTGAGAAAACTGTTGGGCCAACCTGAACCATATTTGCAGTAAATTCTCATAAGATTACGGGGTTTTGTTTAAAAAAAAGTTCGGATTTTTGCCACCAGGGTCCACAGCTCCAATTTATGTTCATTTTTTGAGTGAAATAGGCATATAATGTACAGAAAGTTAACATTTACAAGCTTTTCGGCATCACGTATGCGGTTCAATATGTATCCGTTGCAGATGTTCGAAAAAGGGAATTCTCTACTGCAGAATGCAGCAGATCTCCATTGGTTTAGTTGACGTGCAATGTTATTCAGTAATTCAAAGTGGCTAATCCACATTCCCTTGGTATAGCAACTTATTACATAACTCTACAACCAAAACTCACAAGGGGTCAGATCAGGTGAAATGGCTTGTCACTACATCGTAAAGGCTCGATTAATTATTCAATCCTTAGTAAAATGCTATCGTAGGACTTCCTGTAGACGCAATCCAATGTGAGGGGGTGCTCCATCCTGCATAAATATCTTAAATCCAAGATGACCATGGTGTTGAAGATGGGGAATAACAAATTTCAGCAGCATTGTTCTATACCTCTCAGGATTGACGAAACAAGTTTTTTTGGACTAATTGATGTGTTCTCCACGAAATAAATATGGGCCTATGATGAATGAGATAGAAAACCGATCTGTTACTTTCGTAGAGAGCAAATGTATCACCTGAAACGCATGAGGGTTTTCAACCCTTGAAGTAACCCAGATTCGACAATCCTGCTTGTTGACTGTTCCATTCAAATGAAAACGCGCCCCATCACTCCACAAGATGCCCATGATTCGTTGACTTCCATGTGAGCTAGGAACATTAGAGAAAAGTCCAAGCAAGCTTCGTTATCTCCTTGAAGCAACTGTTGAGTGTGGCTGATTTTATAGGGTAATATTTTACCAATTTCAACATGATTTTCCATACCGTAACATACCAGAAATCCAGTTGCTTAGATAATGTCCAAGCACAGATTGATACGGCTGTTGGATCCTCTGTGGTAGTTGAAACTGCACGAAGTTCTTCATTTTTACAGGTTTATGCACTCGTCCTGGTAACACTTGTAAAGTTCCAGAACTTACAAAACACATAACTATTTTTCGAAAAACCTGTCATAGTCATTGTACCTTTCCTTAGGCCTTTCCATTTGCAATATTCTCGAAGGGAAGCAGAAACATTTTTCACTTCTTTGTTAGTAAAGTTTTACTAGCAAAGCACGATCACGTAAAGTTAGCACAGTAAACTTTTAATAGAAAAGCACGATAGTAAAAATGTAGCGCATCATTAATTATCACGCATTCGCTGTGCGTTTCCTTATGCCGTCAGAGACCCTGAATAAAATTTGCATAAGGTTTTGCATTACTATCGCCGTGAAAATCTCCATACTCACTACAACACTTTATTCCGTGTGGGAGTCATAGCTAAAATGCTTGATGTAAAATGCGAAGGTAAAAGCAAAATGTGGTCCATATCGAAATGCTTTTAAAATGTTAACTCTCTGTAATTTCTATATTAACTTTACCCCATAATTGAACCTTTCAGCCCCACGTTTGCCAATGGTGACAAAAATTCAATGTTTTAAAAATCAAAACCCCATGGTCTAATTAGTATTCACTGCAAATTTGGTTCAGTATAGCCAAACAGTTTTCTAACAATCGGGCCTTAAACATCTATACTTTAATTATAGCCACCCTGTATACATTTGTTGGATTAAGTTCATTTAACGCATTTTAAAATGAAGGCAAACTAAACTTAAATAAGGGTTTCATGTTCTTTGTTAATAGGCTTCTACCGGTTAAATATAAAAAGTCAGTGATGTCAGTAATAGTATCATTATTAATATCTTATGAGAATGATCCAACCGAGAGTACTGTCTTATTTACAATAAATGCAACAAACTTCTATAATAAGTAAATTTCTTAAAGATGAATCAGTGCAACATTGTATTTCAGTGTCGCAAAAATTTATTTCAGTCTTATTAAGAATTACATTAAGAAAAGTATTAATCCTTTGATGGACAAAACATTGTTTTATCCACAAAATTATTTATACTTCTAAAGTGCAACACAAAATTATTTATATTTACAAAGCAAATAAAGCCATTGAAAATGAAAACAATATTTTTTAGTTGTTTCCGATACAGTCGTAAAGTGGTTAATTTGCAATTAATAGTCAAATTATACTAGCAAGTAATGACTTAAGAAAAGCTTGAATATGTGGTAAACTAATACGCAATAACCATATATCACTAGACTAGAACTGGCAACTTACAAATTCTAGGAAAAAGAACATTATTTCTCAAATGCAATAAATTCGATGAGCACGTCAACACTTCTTACAAAGGGGTGATTAAAAATCGTAGACAGACGCCGTTAACGACCCCACTTTGATTTGCGAGTCTGGGGCCCTACCACGATGTTATCGAAAAGCTTTCCGTAGCGAATAAATCAACCCTTCTCCACTCATGATTCTGAAAGGACATCTGTCTGTGGTACTACGAATGTGTCGCAATCCCTATCGGAAGTTACACCGTATTTTCCGACAGAGTAAATGGACGGGAAAATCTTATTCTGATCCCGTGTACTTGAAGATAGATGGGTTTTACTGTGTGTAAACTCGAGGGTTAAGCACTCCCACAAAATGCCTCCAATGTTAAGCACTCTTTTCTTGACAAGCTTGAGTTTCCCTCTCTGTCAAAAAGCACAGCCGCTTGATTTAACGCTGTCCCCCAACCCCTTTGAAATTGTGTCGACAATGCCCTCGTTTCAGAAATTGTGGAAAGGGGGAGGAAGCAGAATGTTGACATTGGTTTATCGGTCCCAGATCGGACACTGTTGGAAACTATACTCGGGGCAAACTTAACCTGATAGTGGAGATAAAGCTATGGATCGTGTGATTCCACCGCTTTCAAATAGTTCTTTTCATTTGCCCTGCTTATTACAAAACTAAGATATTTATCAACTATTAAGTGCTAAAATAAAGCGTACGTTATAAAATAATTTCATATTTGTCTTATTTGACTTCAATAATTAAAAGGATTAGGAAATTAAGTCAGAAATTAGATGTAACGCCTTCCCAGATGCTTGACCAATGATAGACCTCTTTTGTGCTGGCGGGAATCGGAACAGCGGATTTGCCTTGCGATTGGGATGCTTTGTGATATTGACAGCCAATAATAATTGGAAAGAAAAACGAGTATCGGAGCGATACATTCGGTGAGTAGTGAAAAGGCTTCTCTAGCCTTCTCCTCCGCTATCAGGTAAGGTTTGCCCCGATTATAGTATAAAAATTCTCACTTCTTTTACATGCTAGTTTCCTGGTAGCACCCACTTGAGCGTCGCGGCTATTCATCCGAAGAATTTGACTATCCGGGAGCGAGAACTATCCACCACTGATGCTATCGGACAACAACGTGGTAGGGTCCCTTTGGGTAGCCTAATGTTTCTCAAATATCTCCTTACTGGTAATAACAAGCATTACGTGATCTTCTAACACCTCCTGTAATGTAAATCTTGCGGCGATATTTTTTCAGAACTCAGTAATGATAAATAAGGTTTTATTTAAAGTATATGATTAATTTTTTCATACTACCACATTATTTTATTTTATGTATTGACTGTTTTTAAGGAAATATATTCTCTGCGTTGGCGATTTAAAAGATTTTTATTTCTCTTTTGTGAAGCCTTATGCAGTTCCGAAATACGAAGGAATTGTCACGGTCATTTCGTGTTTCCCAGAAGAACACAGGGGCGTGGTTGTGTCTTCGTATTTGACATTAGTTTTGTGAGGTTTCTTTGTTTCCTTTTTTTTATTTGAACTATAATTGCGTTATTTTTCACACGTTTTTCAGGAATTTCTTGAGACGTTTCCCAGAAAATTATTTGGCGAAATAAATAATTCTTAGTTGACATTTTAAATTTTGTGATAATTAAATTGCGTCTTATTAAATTGCGTCTTATAATTAAATTGTGTAAGTTTTTATTTATTTTATACGGTAGCTATGCTCAGACTTCATATGTTACTTCAACAATTTTCTCTGATTATTAATAAACTAATAGAGGAAGATATTTGTGACCACCATTTATTCAGCATGATTTTTCAAACGATAGTGCTTACTTCTGAGAAATAATACAATATCTTTAATTTTTATTCGCGTAAAAATTATGCATAATTTAATGAAGATATCAATATTATTTGTTTGCGTTTTACTACAAAAAATGTTGTATAAACATTTTTATTTTCTTTAAAATATTTTGTTTTTTAAAAGAAAATATTCGTTTCATGTTTAGCCTGTATTTATCTCGACATAATGAAAATATTTCCTTAAAGAGCCTCATATTCTTTATTGTTTAATAATTCTAGAACTGCATGAAGCTCTTTTTTACAGGACAAACATTTATGCATTACGTGAACATTAGCATTTTTTCTATTAAAATAGCTCAAAATGTATCTTTACCAATAACCTTCGTGATGTCGATGCTACATACATTAAATGGTATGTTCAGACCTTTTGAACGTGATACAGATGTTTAAGATAACTGAATTGTTTGTTTAAAATGCATATGCATGCCCTTTTCACATAATCCTTTCAATAAGGTTTTTAGAAGAGCACTATATAAAGGATCCTAGCTGTAATTTTGAAATCAACAATATAAATATTGAAATAGCGTCACGTTAATCTTATATATTCTAATTTTTTATATTCTAGAAACAATCAAGTTGCATTTTATAGATACAGTTACTTGGTTCAAAAATATTAGATTAATTTATTTTAAAGGCATACCTATACAGATACAACTGTTTATTCAAATACATAAGCTTGTGATGGAGGTATCTTTTGCAAAATTTCTATTCATATACAAAAGAGAAATGGCTTCCACAATTAAACTCATAAATAGAGCATTAGATTAATTTATTTTAAAGGCAATAAATGTTTCAAGAATGAGAAGTTTTATGTAGTAATACATAATTGAAGTAAATTTCTAAAGCAACTTCTCTAGACATAATAACAGTTTCTGAAACAGGCTATATAATGGTAGATTCATTTCATAACACCATCATTGGTATCCGGTATTCATGAATCCCGATTAAATTTAAAGAAAATTTTGTAAAATTCACATTATCTCCATAATTACTTCGGAAAATGCGCAGAAACATAGACGCATTTGAATGTTTATACTTTGGAACGACAGGTGTATAAAGTGTTTTCCCAACGCTGCAAACGTTAAGAAAGCACAACAGTTGTGATTTACTTTACTCGAAAGCAGTAGAGCCCATAATCTACGTTCACTTTAATTTTCTAAAAGCTCTGATTTTAATTTAACATATTAATCGCTCAGAAGAATGTTACAATTTTCATTTTCTACTTTTTGAAGTGAAAACTTCTTTAAGCACGTTTGTCACTTTTGGGATGGGGAAAAAGCACTGAATTCGCATGACCGTCACGCTCATATAAATATGGAGAAAAAGTGAATTGTATGTGACGTCATTGAATCTTAGTGCTGCCATCTGTTATCATACGTAAGAACCTCAAGATACATTTGAACTGCGTCCTTCTTGTTTCAACGACTGGTATCGAACTGTTAGGTGGTCACTCAACTTTAACAACAGACGTCGAATTTAAAAAAAAATTCTTTATATTTTGAGATTTTCCGAAAATTGTCCGCAAATTTTTGTTCGCGCAACACGTTATATTCATTTAAGCAAAAGAAATGAAATTTGGTGACATGATAGGTAATCACTCAACTTAAGATATAGGCGTCGAATTAAAAAAAAAATGATTAGATTTTGAGATTTTTCTTAAAATCGTTTCAAACTGCGCAAATTTGTGTTTTAGCTTGCATTAAAACTGCATATAATTTGCACATGTGTATACTTTCAAAATATTCAAACATATCGACGTTTTATATACAAATTCTGTACAATCTATATGTTTTGCAAAAAAAAGTGCATACTTTTTATAGCTGGGTAGTTGCTATAATTTTCGATTATTTGTTTAAAAGAACTGTACTTAATTTGGATAGCTATATATTTATTGTGCAATAAAGTTAATTTGATAACGTGGAGAGTGTTAATAATTATATACTGTACATTATTTGAATTTTAAGTGTTATGCTACAGTGCATTTGAATTTGAATTATAAATCCATCATTCATTACAAATAAATAGGATTGCTGTTCATTACAACGTGAGTACATAATACTGATAATTAATAAATTCACGTACATAAGTATTAATTAAATCGAACAAAATCCAACACGTGGAGAAAAATGTTAATCGCTGATGTATATCGTTATTTAAGGATTTATCTGGCAAAATCTTAGCAATTTCAGGACTCTATCTAGGACTAATCTTAACAGCCGGTGCGTTGTTTTCTTTCTGCTTTTGATTTATTTACGATAGTGGCTCTACTTGACGAAAAACGTGCAGCGATGAATGATACCAGTGTGGTGGATTATTTTTGTTATGGTTAAAATTTGATGAAAACTAAAGCCTAAGATGATCGTACAGTGGTATTATGCCGCGCATAACCTGCCTGGCATGTACTCCTAGGATTACGCTGAAAAATGAAAATGATTGACATACACCTAAACACTAAAAAAAACTCAAGACTCTATGAATTGCAAATAAATTCCATTTATTCTTAGTCATTCCATTAATATTAATTAAAAGATGATATTGACATAATTTTACACTCGAAAACATGTCTGGGGGAGATGTGGTTTTGGAGGATAAGGGGTATCCACAAAAGGTTTGAAACACAAATAATAAATAAATTATTTGGGATATTCACCATTATGATGAGGTAGCCATCTTTACACAGGACACGATCGACGCGTGCACTATTGGAACCGCTTTCTTTCTCTTAAGCCATCATCAAGCCACCGATTCCATGTTTCTTTTGAACACAACTTGATCATATTGATTCGAAGCACACACTGATTTTTTAAGCCCGTTCACACCTTTACCAAACTCTCTTCTGCTTCTTCTTTCTTTTTTTTTAGCACCCTCGTTCTGTCGTCTTT